>OZ043918.1:17664574-18187103 GCA_964056405.1 Acronicta alni | reverse complement strand
AGGCTCCGATCATGTTGGAGGTAGAAGCATGGCAGGAGTGTGGTTTTAGCCGGTACGAGTCCGGCACTACCCAGACAGCCTGACATGCTCTGGCTGTCTGGGTGTCCATGAGGATTTCCCACTCCTGCCAAAAAAAAAAAAAAAAAACCTAACCACGGTTAATTCTTACACAAAAATAGCGTTTTGAGTAGGGTCTTCGGCCTAAATCCTATTAAATTATACATTTCTGTGTTCCTGGCGACCGTGCGCGTGCCTGGACACCAAAATTTTCAACTTCCTAGCACTTTGCATTTTCACCATACGTCCTCTATAGTCGAAATATTAAATTTTTTAAGATACTCAAAAATTCAAAATTTTTTCATCACAATCGATAGATATTAGCTTCAGCTTAATCCCGGCGTGTGTCCCGCTGACCGCGACCTGCAAATAAAAAACATAAAAAATTAATTCTATAAAAATTGTATCAAAAACACCGTTTTTCCCCTATAATTTCATGTTTCAGTACCCAACCTACCCTCGATTCATATACAGTTCGATAGTACTCGTCGTCACGCATCCGCTGGTACCCCACAAGTGGGGGTAGCTAGCGAGAAATCGCCAAAAAATCGCCCCCCCGCCCACCCAGTTGCGCTTGGCCAGGTAAACTCAAAGCAAGAACCGAAAATTTCGTCGGCCTATTGGCCGGAAATAAATTGAAAATAATAATTACCTAAAGTTAGTTTATAAAAACCGCCATCAAAATGTTCGGCATCGGCATTAGAACGCCCACTAAAAAGAGCGTCCCTACCTGTCCGTCCCCTACGTGCGCCATTGAAGAGGAAACTGGGCCCTTTAGACCTTCCCCCTCAAAGACAAACGTGGAAACGGCGGAGCTCCCCAAGTCAAAACCCACCTACGCGAGTAGAGTGGAAGAGGCCAGAGCATGTAACAATAGAGCAAAAATCCACTTAGCCAACTCCAGGAATCTAAGGACCGACATAAAACAGGAAGTGACCGCGGCGGTGGAACGCCTATACAAAATTGTGAAGGAAGCGGAGGAGGAACTATCAGGATGGAGGAAAGGAAAAGGAAGCGAGGACCGAGACCAAGAATATGAGAAGCGAGCAGTCACGGCATTAATGGAATCGGATAATAGGGAACACCAAGAAAAAATCTTGTCACAGATACAAGAAAACACAAGGCTCCTAGTTGAGAATAACAGGAAAGTAGAGGAGTTGAAGGACTTGGTAGAGCAGCAGGGTAACGCCATCGGAAGGGCAACCTACGCGGGTGTCGTTGCTGGTGTTGCTGCAGGAAGTAACCGGAAAAACATCCCGGAGCAGCATGCCCTGCACTCAGTCACTGTTTCTTCAAGAAAGGAAGAGGAAACGGGAGAGGAGATCTTGGAAAAAGTAAGAAAAGCCGTGGATGCAAAGGAAGGATGGGTGCAAGTGGAGCGTGTTAGAAAGGCCAAGGATAGGAAAATCATAATGGGGTGTAAAACCCAAGAGGATAGAAGAAAGATTAAAGAGAGGCTGGAAGCGGCGGAAATGCACCTCGTTGTCGAGGAAATTACAAATAAAGACCCACTTATGGTCTTGAAGGACGTCCTGTTGATCAACAGTGACGAGGACGTAATAAAAGCCATAAGGAAACAAAACCAGGATATTTTTCACGGCCTCGACAAGACTGACGATCGAGTAGAAATAAAATACCGAAAGAGAGCAAGGAACCCTCACACAGGTCATATAGTGGTCAGCACGTCCCCCGCCATATGGAAAAGAGCAACTGAAGCTGGAGTAATTTACATTGATCTGCAGCGTGTAAAGGTCATGGATCAATCTCCGCTGGTTCAGTGCTCTCGTTGCCTTGGGTACGGGCACACCAAGCGTTTTTGCAAAGAACCTGAAGATTCGTGCAGTCACTGTGGAGGATCGCACCTCAGAGCCCAGTGTACTGAGTGGCTACAAGGATCAGCCCCAACGTGTCGTAATTGCACAAGGGCAAAACTTGAAAACACAGCACACAACACGTTCAGCAGTGAATGCCCGGTGCGAAGGCGCTGGGACATGTTGGCCCGCTCATCTGTAGCGTATTGCTAAGGTGGTAAATACCGCATACCAGATAATCCAAGCAAACCTCCAAAGGAAAAAACTGGCAACCGACGAACTCCTCATTGAGTCAGTAAAGCGCAAAGTTGCAGTTGCGCTCCTGCAGGAACCGTATGTGGGCGGGGCAAAAGAGATGCGAAGTTACCCGGGAGTGCGGATTTTTCAGAGCAACAACCTAGGAAATGGGACAGTAAAGGCTGCAATCGCTGTATTTGACCAGGACCTAAAAGTCATCCAGTGCCCCAAACTAACCACAAATAATATTGTTGTTCTGAAAATTCAAAGCAAGGCCTGGGAAATCACTCTCGTCTCGTATTACTTTGAGCCAGACCAACCCATAACACCCTATCTGGAACATCTTAGAAAGATAGAAATTGAAGCGACTTCCAAAAAATGGATTATCGGTGGAGATGCCAATTCTAAAAGCCCATGGTGGGGCAGTGCTATAATCGACCACAGAGGTGAAGAGATGTCTGGCACTCTAGAAGAACTGGGTCTCAACGTGCTTAATGTAGGAAACACCCCGACTTTCGACACAATCCGAGGAGAGCAACGCTTTTCGAGTTTCGTGGACGTTACAGCCTGCTCGACTGATATGATAGATCTGGTGGAAGATTGGAAAGTAGATGAGAACCTCACTAGCTCGGACCATAATGGTATAACTTTTAAATTGCTTCTACAAAAATCTAAAGGAATACAAATAGAAAGGACAACTAGAATATACAACACGAAAAAAGCAAAATGGTCCCAGTTTCGTGAGAAAATGGGCCATTTTACCGCAGAACACAACGTATCTAAAGAACGGATAGATAATATAGTAGATAAAGACCAATTAGAAGAAATAATAAATAATTACACAAAAGCAATAAAAGATGCATGCACACAAACTATACCAAATAAAAAGAATAAGGAAATACTTACCATACCATGGATGTCCAAAGAGCTAGCCGAGATGAAGAAGAAGGTCGCCACCAAAAAACGCAGAATCGGGAACGCAGCACCAGTCCGACGACCCATGGTAGTAAGGTTGTACCTGGAAGAGAAAGAAAAGTATGAAAGTGCCGCCAAGAACGCCCAAACAAGGAGTTGGAAGGAATTCTGTGGGAAACAAGAAAAGGAGGGGATGTGGGAGGGGATTTATAGAGTCTTACGAAGAACAGAAAGGCGGAAAGAAGATCCACCACTACAAAAGGACGGAGTTGTACTGGACGCTAAGGGATCAGTGGAGCTGCTGGCTGAAACCTTCTACCCAACCGATCGAGAGGAGGACGACAACGCAGACCATCGGCAAACTAGACAGGTAGCGCAAGAATTGAATGAGTTGGGTCATGATGAAAACCATGACCCTCCATTCACAATGCTAGAACTAGAAATGGCTGCGAGGTCGTTCAACCCTAAAAAGGCTCCGGGAGCGGATGGTTTCACGGCAGATATATGTGCCCATGCCATAAGCAGTGATCCTGAACTCTTTCTTACGCTACTTAATAAATGTTTGGAGTACCACCACTTCCCGAAATCATGGAAAGAAGCCACAGTCATAGTCCTAAGAAAACCTGGGAAAGACAGGTACGATGTCCCCAAATCATACAGGCCGATTGGGCTTTTGCCTGTCTTGGGGAAAATATACGAAAAAATGATAGTGACTCGAATAAAACATCACCTTATCCCACGGATGAGCGCCCGACAATACGGATTTATGCCCCAAAAGAGCACCGAAGACTCCCTCTATGACCTGATGAACTATATAAAAGCTAAACTCGCAGCGAAAAAGCTGATTACTGTGATCTCACTGGACATAGAGGGGGCCTTTGACAGCGCCTGGTGGCCGGCTATACGGATAAAACTAGCGGAGGAGGGCTGTCCCGGCAACATAAGGAGAGTGATTGATAGTTACCTCAACAATAGAAAGGTGGAAGTAAGATACGGCGGGGAGGCACACTCCATAAGCACAAACAAGGGGTGTGTCCAAGGCTCCATAGGAGGTCCTATCCTATGGAACCTCCTCCTCGACCCGTTGCTTAAGGGACTAACAGTCAGAGGAGACTACTGTCAAGCGTATGCCGACGATATTGTGCTCGTAATAGACGGAGACACCACTCTGGAGGTACAGCGGCAGGCCAATGCCGCCCTCGACTACGTCCGGGAGTGGGGTGTCAAAAATAAATTGAAGTTTGCGCCTCATAAGACACAAGCGATGGTCGTAACAAAGAAATTAAAATACGACGTCCCACTCCTGAGGATGGGAGGGATCGGCATTGACATGTCGCGCGAAATTAAAATACTGGGGCTCACTATAGATGACAAACTCACCTTTAACTCGCACGTAACCAGCGTATGCAAGAAGGCCATCAACATCTACAAACAGCTTTCAAAGGCTGCCAAGGTGAGCTGGGGGCTCCACTCAGACATTATACGCAACATCTATACAGCTGCAGTGGAACCAGTAATAATGTACGCTGCTAGCGCTTGGGCCCCAGCTTCAAAGAAAATAGGTGTCCAAAAACAATTAAATACGGTCCAACGCGGGTTCGCTCAAAAAATCTGCAGATCCTACCGCACGGTCTCCCTTAACTCTGCGCTGGTTTTGGCCGGAATACTACCACTTGACCTCAGAATACAGGAGGCGGCAGCCCTGTATGAGGTCAAGAAGGGGGTGCCCCAACCAGCGTTGGCGGACAGGGAGGTGGAACGAGTGGTCGCATTTGCAGAAACACCACACCCGGAAAAGCGAAGGAGCCTAAAATTCACAGACCTACAGGACCAGGAGAGCGTGGAAAACCAAAATGTCAAGGCACTACGCATATTCACGGACGGCAGCAAGTTAGAGGATAAGGTTGGTGCAGCACTATCGCTGTGGAACGGCGAAACTGAAACCAAGTCCATCAAGCTTAGCTTGCCGTCCTACTGCACTGTTTACCAAGCCGAACTCCTGGCTATATGTAGAGCCACGAAAGAGATATTGAAGCGCCCTGAGGGTAGTATTGGAATCTACAGCGACTCAAAGGCAGCTTTACAAGCAGTAACCAACTGGAGCTCTTCCCATCCCCTCGCGGTAGAGGCGAGAAATAACATAGACCGCGCTTCAACACAAAATAAAAACGTCTCCTTATTTTGGAATAAAGCTCACGTAGGAATAGCAGGTAACGAACGTGCAGATCAACTTGCAAAAGAGGCTGCAAAGAATCACAAAAGAAAACCAGACTATGACAATTTCCCGGTCTCGTATATGAAGCGTCAAATCAGAACGGACTCACTGGTAGTATGGAACGAAAGGTACAAGACAAGCGAAACAGCTTCAATAACAAAACTCTTCCTACCAGATGCAATAGAAGCACATAAAATAGTAAAGAAGTTAAAACCCACCGGAACTTTGACGCAAATCATGACGGGACACGGAGGCTTTTCAGAATATCTACACCGCTTCAAATTAAAAGACAACGACTCATGCATCTGTGAACCAAGCGCCACCGAATCCATACCCCATATTTTATTTGACTGTCCAGTATATATAACCAAAAGATACAACATAGAGCAAGAATTAGACACAAAATTGACAAGGGAAAGTTTAAATGATAGCAAGAAATAAAACATAGATATATATATTATATACACTTATACACTTATATTAACATTAAATTCATTCGCAAAGAAATCTTAACGTAAAATAACTAAATTCTGTCTCACAAAGGCTCTGGTAACGCCAGAGGAACCTTCCGCATGGCAGGAGTGTGGTTTTAGCCGGTAAGAGTCCGGCACTACCCAGACCGCTTAACGTGTTGAGCGGTCTGGGTGTCCATGAGGATTTCCCACTCCTGCCCAAACAAAAAAAAAAAAAAAAAAAAAACCTAACCTAACCTAACCTAACCTAACACAAACAAACAAACAAACAAACAAACAAACAAACAAACAAACAAACAAACAAACAAACAAACAAACAAACAAACAAACAAACAAACAAACAAACAAACAAACAAACAAACAAACAAACAAACAAACAAACAAACAAACAAACAAACAAACAAACAAACAAACAAACAAACAAACAAACAAACAAACAAACAAACAAACAAACAAACAAACAAACAAACAAACAAACAAACAAACAAACAAACAAACAAACAAACAAACAAACAAACAAACAAACAAACAAACAAACAAACAAACAAACAAACAAACAAACAAACAAACAAACAAACAAACAAACAAACAAACAAACAAACAAACAAACAAACAAACAAACAAACAAACAAACAAACAAACAAACAAACAAACAAACAAACAAACAAACAAACAAACAAACAAACAAACAAACAAACAAACAAACAAACAAACAAACAAACAAACAAACAAACAAACAAACAAACAAACAAACAAACAAACAAACAAACAAACAAACAAACAAACAAACAAACAAACAAACAAACAAACAAACAAACAAACAAACAAACAAACAAACAAACAAACAAACAAACAAACAAACAAACAAACAAACAAACAAACAAACAAACAAACAAACAAACAAACAAACAAACAAACAAACAAACAAACAAACAAACAAACAAACAAACAAACAAACAAACAAACAAACAAACAAACAAACAAACAAACAAACAAACAAACAAACAAACAAACAAACAAACAAACAAACAAACAAACAAACAAACAAACAAACAAACAAACAAACAAACAAACAAACAAACAAACAAACAAACAAACAAACAAACAAACAAACAAACAAACAAACAAACAAACAAACAAACAAACAAACAAACAAACAAACAAACAAACAAACAAACAAACAAACAAACAAACAAACAAACAAACAAACAAACAAACAAACAAACAAACAAACAAACAAACAAACAAACAAACAAACAAACAAACAAACAAACAAACAAACAAACAAACAAACAAACAAACAAACAAACAAACAAACAAACAAACAAACAAACAAACAAACAAACAAACAAACAAACAAACAAACAAACAAACAAACAAACAAACAAACAAACAAACAAACAAACAAACAAACAAACAAACAAACAAACAAACAAACAAACAAACAAACAAACAAACAAACAAACAAACAAACAAACAAACAAACAAACAAACAAACAAACAAACAAACAAACAAACAAACAAACAAACAAACAAACAAACAAACAAACAAACAAACAAACAAACAAACAAACAAACAAACAAACAAACAAACAAACAAACAAACAAACAAACAAACAAACAAACAAACAAACAAACAAACAAACAAACAAACAAACAAACAAACAAACAAACAAACAAACAAACAAACAAACAAACAAACAAACAAACAAACAAACAAACAAACAAACAAACAAACAAACAAACAAACAAACAAACAAACAAACAAACAAACAAACAAACAAACAAACAAACAAACAAACAAACAAACAAACAAACAAACAAACAAACAAACAAACAAACAAACAAACAAACAAACAAACAAACAAACAAACAAACAAACAAACAAACAAACAAACAAACAAACAAACAAACAAACAAACAAACAAACAAACAAACAAACAAACAAACAAACAAACAAACAAACAAACAAACAAACAAACAAACAAACAAACAAACAAACAAACAAACAAACAAACAAACAAACAAACAAACAAACAAACAAACAAACAAACAAACAAACAAACAAACAAACAAACAAACAAACAAACAAACAAACAAACAAACAAACAAACAAACAAACAAACAAACAAACAAACAAACAAACAAACAAACAAACAAACAAACAAACAAACAAACAAACAAACAAACAAACAAACAAACAAACAAACAAACAAACAAACAAACAAACAAACAAACAAACAAACAAACAAACAAACAAACAAACAAACAAACAAACAAACAAACAAACAAACAAACAAACAAACAAACAAACAAACAAACAAACAAACAAACAAACAAACAAACAAACAAACAAACAAACAAACAAACAAACAAACAAACAAACAAACAAACAAACAAACAAACAAACAAACAAACAAACAAACAAACAAACAAACAAACAAACAAACAAACAAACAAACAAACAAACAAACAAACAAACAAACAAACAAACAAACAAACAAACAAACAAACAAACAAACAAACAAACAAACAAACAAACAAACAAACAAACAAACAAACAAACAAACAAACAAACAAACAAACAAACAAACAAACAAACAAACAAACAAACAAACAAACAAACAAACAAACAAACAAACAAACAAACAAACAAACAAACAAACAAACAAACAAACAAACAAACAAACAAACAAACAAACAAACAAACAAACAAACAAACAAACAAACAAACAAACAAACAAACAAACAAACAAACAAACAAACAAACAAACAAACAAACAAACAAACAAACAAACAAACAAACAAACAAACAAACAAACAAACAAACAAACAAACAAACAAACAAACAAACAAACAAACAAACAAACAAACAAACAAACAAACAAACAAACAAACAAACAAACAAACAAACAAACAAACAAACAAACAAACAAACAAACAAACAAACAAACAAACAAACAAACAAACAAACAAACAAACAAACAAACAAACAAACAAACAAACAAACAAACAAACAAACAAACAAACAAACAAACAAACAAACAAACAAACAAACAAACAAACAAACAAACAAACAAACAAACAAACAAACAAACAAACAAACAAACAAACAAACAAACAAACAAACAAACAAACAAACAAACAAACAAACAAACAAACAAACAAACAAACAAACAAACAAACAAACAAACAAACAAACAAACAAACAAACAAACAAACAAACAAACAAACAAACAAACAAACAAACAAACAAACAAACAAACAAACAAACAAACAAACAAACAAACAAACAAACAAACAAACAAACAAACAAACAAACAAACAAACAAACAAACAAACAAACAAACAAACAAACAAACAAACAAACAAACAAACAAACAAACAAGCAAACAAACAAACAAATCTGGGTAGGAATCGACTTTCTTTAGCAAGGATTACTGGGTTATCAAATGTGATATAATGCTGGGCCTTGTCAAGTGTATGTTCACAAACTTATCGTTTCTTCTCAGAGGTCGTCAGCTAGGAAATTCCGGCTTCATCTAGTATTTATTAATAATTAGTAATAAATATCATTGATCATGTAAAATAACAAATGTAGGGTAGCTGTCAGTAATTATATCATCAAGACGCGCACCACCTCAGTCTACCCGTTACCATGGACGCTGGAAAGGGTCCGAAACGTCGGGATTAATAATACATATCAATATAACGCGATAAAATCCGTAACAAGTAGTTAGTTTATTTCAATGTATAATATTCGCGTAAATGTCAGAAATCAGTACATAAGTAGTACATCATTAGTACATAAGTAGTACAAAGACATTACATAGGCAGTACATAGGTAATACATAAGTTCATTAGTAATATATCAGTAGTACATAAGTAGTACATAAATATTGAAATAAAACTACTTTTTACGGATTTTATCGCGTATATTGGGATTAATAATATCAATATACGCGATAAAATCCGTAAAAAGTAGTTTTATTTCAATGTATGATATTCGCGTAAATGTCAGAAATCAGTACATAAATAGTACACAAGTAGTACATAAGTACTACATAAGTACCATCCTTAATAAATCATACTAATATTATAAATGTGAATGTTTGTTTTTATTGACTCCATCTCACTACACGTGACTCCATCTCACCACACGTGACTTCTCCTGACGTGTCTCAACCTCACCAAACGTGACATCACCTCATCACACGTGACTCCATCTCACCACACATGACTCCATCTCATTACACGTGACTTCACCTCACGTGACTCAACCTCAACTCACGAGACTTACGCTCAAGTCACGAGACTTCAGCTCAACTCACGTGACTTCACCTCACCTCACGTGACTCCATCTCACCACACGTGACTTTACCTCACGTGCCTCCACCTCACCTCACGTGACTCCACCTAAACTCACGTGACTCAATCTCATCACACGTGACTTCACCTCACGTGACTCCACCTCATCTCACGTGACTTTACCTCACGTAACTCCACCTCACCTCCCGTGACTTCATCTCACCACACGTGACTTTAGCTCACCTCACGTGACTTAACCTCACGTGACTCCATCTCACCACACGTGACTTCACCTCACGTGACTCCATCTTACCTCACGTGACTTCACTTCAGCACACGTAACTTCACCTCACGTGACTCCATCTCACCACACGTGACTCCACCTCAACACTCGTGACTCCATTTCACTACACGTGACTTCACCTCACCACACGTGACTCAATCTCACCACACGAGACTTCACCTTACGTGAGTCCATCTCACCACACGTGACTTCACCTCACCTCACGTGACACCAACTCACACCACGTGACTCCACTTCAACTCACGTGACTCAATTTGACCACACGTGAGTTCACCTCACGTGAGTCCATCTCACCACACGTGACTTCACCTCACCTCCCGTGACTCCATCTCACACCACTTGACTCCATCTCACCTCAGGTGACTCCACTCACCTCACGTGATTCTATCTCACCACACGTGACTCCATCTCACCACACGTGACTCCAGCTCACCTTACGTGACTTCACCTCATTCCACGTGACTCTTCCTCGCCACACGTGACTCAACCTCACCTCACGTGACTTCAGCTCACCACACGTAACTTCACCTCACGTGACTCCATCTCACCACACGTGACTTCACCTCACCTCACGTGACACCATCTCACACCACGTGACTCCACCTCAACTCACGTGACTCAATCTCACCACACGTGACTTCACCTCACGTGAGTCCATCTCACCACCCGTGACTCCACCTCAACACGTGACTCCATCTCACACCACGTGACTTAACCTCCCGTGACTCCACCTCAACACGTGACTCCATCTCACCTAACGTGACTTCACCTCACCACACGTGACTCCAGCTCACCTTACGTGACTTCACCTTAACCCACGTGACTTCACCTCAACCCACGTGACTCCTCACCACACGTGACTTAACCTCGCGTTACTCCATCTTACCTCACATGAGTCAACCTCACCACACGTGACTTCACCTGACTACACATAACTCCATCTCAACACACGTGACTTCACCTCACGTGACTCCATCTCACCACACGTGAGTTCACCTCACGTGGCTCCACCTCACCTCACGTGACTCCACCTAAACTCACGTGAGACTCAATCTCATCACACGTGACTCCACCTCATTTCACGTGACTCCATCTCTACACACGTGACTCCGTCTCACCATACGTGACTCCAGCTCACCTTACGTGACTTCACCTCATTCCACGTGACTCTTCCTCACCACACGTGACTCAACCTCACCTCACGTGACTTCAGCTAACCACACGTGATTTCACCTCACGTGACTCCACCTCACCTCACGTGACTTTACCTCACGTTACTCCACCTCACCTCCCGTGACTTCATCTCACCACACGTGACTTTAGCTCACCTCACGTGACTTAACCTCACGTGACTCCATCTCACCACACGTGACTTCACCTCACGTGACTCTATCTTACCTCACGTGAGTCAACCTCACCACACGTGACTCCATCTTACCTCACGTGAGTCAACCTCACCACACGTGACTTCACCTGACTACACATAACTCCATCTCAACACACGTGACTTCACCTCACGTGACTTCACCTCACCTCACGTGACTCCATCTCACCACAGGGGACTCCATATCACCCCACGTGACTCCATATCACCACACGTGACTTCACCCCACGTGACTCAATCTCACAACACGTGACTTCACTTCACGTGACTCCACCTCACTTGATTCCATCTCACCACACGTGACTTTATCTGATTACACGTAACTCCATCTCACCACACGGGACTCCATATCACCCCACGTGACTCCATATCACCACACGTGACTTCACCTCACGTGACTCAATCTCACCACACGTGACTTCACTTCACGTGACTCCCCTCACGTGAGTCCATCTCACCACACGTGACTTCACCTCATCTCACGTGACTCCATCTCACACCACGTGACTTAACCTCCCGTGACTCCAACTTACCTCACGTGACTTCATCTCACCACACGTGACTTCAGCTCACCTCACGTGACTTCACCTCACGTGACTCCACCTCAACACACGTGACTCCAGCTCACCTTACGTGACTTCACCTCAACCTACGTGACTCCTCCTCACCACACGTGACTCCATCTCACCACACGTGACTCCATCTCACCACACGTGACTCCAGCTCACCTTACGTGACTTCACCTCAACCCACGTGACTCCTCCTCACCACACGTGACTCCATCTCACCACACGTGACTTCACCTCACGTAAGTCCATCTCACCACGCGTGACTTCACCTCGTCTCGATGCTGCATGGCCGTCTTTAGATTGTAATCGACGACCGTTTTCGTAGGAGCATCCATCGCCCTCTTTGCAAAGCGGCCCGTGGCGTCGTCGGCGTCGTCGGAATAGTAGACGCAACTGACAGTATGTCTGGACACTGCCACTACCGCGTGGGAGATGCTGTCGTGGACTTGAATTCTCCTGGACTTGGTGTTTATGATGATGACGCTATCGTAGGTCAACCCCTGGGCCTCGTGTATAGTCAACAGGCGCGATCCGTCACCAGAACCATATCCCTGGCTCATAAGAGAAGCTTTCTCCTCTTGCGTGTGAACCAGGAACAGGGCATTCTGGGCAGTACTCGGTATCCGCGCTCCTGTATAACCTTCAGGGAATGGACCTGCGACAGCGACGACTTGGAGGAGTATATACCTGAGTATATCCCGCTCAGTGTAAACGCCACGTCCATCGGATTTCGGTGTGTACAAAGCAGCTTCTGGGTGATGCCGGCCACCATGTCTGGTCGGGTGTACCTTAACGTGAAAAGGTTCTCTCTGTCCAGAAATGGAAGCTGGTTTACATCTCCAATGAGGACAATTTCGCTTGCTCCAGACAACTTTGCCGCCATGACTATGGCCCCAAAGTGGTTCATAAGAGCTTCGTCTACCGTGAGACGGTAGCATTTCTCATGGCTCTTGAACCCGTTTGCTAGTATTGAGGCCATAGTGCGCACCTTTGTGTGTATTCGGTCTCCTAATCGGTGCGCCAGCTATTGCTTGAGATCTTTGGCGGCTTCGGTCGTCGTGGTGGCTATGACGTCCTTCTCCTCATCGAAGTGCTTCACAACCCAGGTTGTCTTGCCGCAACCCGAAACTCCATTTACCCACCTGTTATTGGGTACCGCCCAGCTTTCCTGTGATGCTGGGACATCTGATCTCCCCAAGATGGATTGTGCCATCCCAAGGATCTTGTCGTCCAGCATGATTTTGGTACATTTGGCGGTAACCACTATCGGGTCGTCTTCTGGTGCATTGAATCATTGTGCCATACCGATATTAGAATGAATAGCTTTTTGCCTAGAGTACAGGCTATTCAATGAGTGTAACATAATAATAATAATTACATGATCGCCCCATTTCCAAGTTATGCCTATTTTCTAAAAAATTAGAGCGAGTAGCCTTAGGCAGTTTACTCAGCACTGTAACTTTTATGAAGGGCAGCACGGTTTTCTAAGGCGTCGACCACCTCTTATTTAATCCTTTCGGATGAATATATTTAGGGATGTTATGATATGAGAGGAGACCCGTGCCCAGCAGTGGGTCAGTATATGGGCTGAATATGTTCTCGTAGGAGTAATAGCATAGTGAGTAATGTTCCATTACAAGCATATCAAAGACAAGTTCAGGTGGCGCTGTATTACATACTGTTTACGCCGAGCTCCTGTATATCTGTGTTTTAAAATTAGAAAAAGTGATTAAAATAACTATTTTTGTTACTAAAAGTGAATATAAGTGAATCATAAACATCGACAAAGTGAAATTGAATGGTTCTTGTGCGTAAAATATTCATAATTTTAAATCATAAGAAATAACGACAAACTTAAATAACAAGAAATTATTACATGTATGAACAGTAAAAAACCAAATTGCTAGTCAAAACTACGATAAATAAGTATACATTAACATATTTTGTGATTATAAACTGTGATAAAACGTGACTTTGTATATTTTGTGAATAAAGGAATATGTCAATTCATTCCCTAAGTTCCACAACGCATACCGACATCTATTAGAAGATGCGTAAACGACAATAAGCATAAAATACTACAAATCTATTGAATCAGTGATCGGAATAAGATTTGAGGACAACACGCTACTAATTCCATCTATCAAAAATGTTGAACAAGTGGCAACTTTACAAAGTAGTCAACTAATTAGCTCATTTTGTTAATTACTGGTGGGTCAAATTCGTATCCCACATTCCGCTTCACTTTTTGTGATATATCAAAGTCTGTACACACATACATTATTACTAAAACATAATGGAGGACGAATACAACGAAAATATTACACAGCGAAAATATAACCAATGTTTGAATAGCAAAATGAATGTGACAATATGTGGTAGTAGTGATTGTGAGTTTGATATGGACGTTTCGTATCAAAGCTTACCAAACTTCACAGAAGATATCTCTACTTTGAAGGATGAAATACAAAAACTAAAATCGGAGTTGCAGTCGGCAAATGCAGAAATAGACATATTAAACGCCGAAAACTGCACACTAAAAAATAAATTAGAAACATGTGAAAACAGAGTAAAATTATTGAAAGCAGTTGGAATTCAAGAGATTCCAAGCAAATCTGCATCGCCCAGAAAATTATTCTCGCCTCTAAGTAAAAAATGAATTTGCTCAAATGCTAATACGAATAATATTGCCTCATCAATAATGAGTTCACCGGAAGTTCTATCAAAGGAAACATTTAATAGTATCAGTATGAATATACCAAAAAGTAGTCAGCAGAGAGGGATTAATAGTAATAACATTAAGGATTCTATTGAAACATCTAAATATTTCGAATCTCAACACACCTCCACCTCTCCACCGAGGCCTAAAGAACTTGTACAAACGCCGTCAATAACAGATAAAACCGTGCATATTTCACGACCAAGGCCTAAAGAACTTGTAAAATTAACGTCTACAACAGATAAAACCGTGCATATTTTTGGAGGACAACAATGTGTAGGCCTAGCATCAAAGCTGATATGGTCCAGAGCACGCACTCCATATGAACATTATAAGTTCAGCGCTTTCACAAAACCTGGAGCGACAACAGAAGAAATTGTCAAGTCACTATCGTCACTGGAGTTCGGAAAATGCGACACAATTGTATTGTCTGTCGGTGAACATGACACTAATCCAATGCATGTTATAATTGAGCTAATCTCTAGCTTAAAGAAGTTAGCAAATTGTTCTGTATTTGTATTAGGGGTATGTAGTAGTAAAAATTTAAATGAATCCAAACTTAATGACACAATAAGACATGTTTGCAGAAATTTTAGTTATGTAAAATTCATCTCACTTGAAGATATCGGGGTTAACAAGTTTGTGGATATATATCACTATATTAATAGGGCTCTAGATATAAATTACTATGAAAAACGCTTTCTAAAAATGTCGAATAGGACAATAAACACTTATTCTCAAAATTCTATAATGAGGGATGAAAATAAGAGCAGTTCGCCATGCTTCGGCACGAATGGGCCGGCTCGACCGGACTTGATACCACGGCCTCACAGAAAACTGGCGTGAAATAACGTTTTCGTTGTGTTTCGTCGAGTGAGTGAGGATACCGGAGGCCCAAACCCCTTAAAAGGGCGGCAACGCACCTGAAACTCCTCTGGTGTTGCGGGTGTCCATGGGCGGCGGTAATCGCTTACCATCAGGTGATCCGTCTGCTCGTTTGCCCACCCTATCACATAAAAAAAAAAAAAAAAAAATTGATGCCTCGTAAAGGCACCATCCCATATTATTTATTTTTGATGAATCGCAAAAAAACCCTTAGCAGTGGAAATAAAATTGATGTAGAACAAAATAACACAGAAAAATGTTTTCGTAAATAAACAAGAACTTTATAGTACGTTAAATATTTATCATCAAAATATATGTGGAATTATTAGCAAAAAAGATGATCTTGAGATATATTTAAGTGATTTGTCATATAAACTCGACTATATTTGTATTTCTGAGCACTTTCTCAATGATTCTTTAGTAAAACAATTTAGCTTATGTAATTATAAAATGGGAGCTCATAATACGAGACTTAAAAAAAAAAGGGGAGGTTCTTTGATTTTGACAACAAATGATAGGAAAATAGAGGATCTCCAAATATGTAAACAATTATATAAAACCGATTGTTTTGAAGTCTGTGGAGTCAACGATATAGAAACAAACTTGTGTGTTATTTGTTGTTATAGAACACCCGTAAATAGTAATTTTGACAATTTTATGGATAGGCTTGAAAAACTATTACAGCATTTCCTCAAAAAAAAATATGTATGATCTGTGGTGACTTTAATATTAATATGTTAAAAGATGACATGCGGCGTAACACATACATATCACTACTGACGTGTTACAATTTTAGGTATTTAATAGACTCCCCCACTTTTAAGCGAAACAAATCAGAATCGTGCATAGATAACATTTTGACTAATTTACCCGACAATAATATAGAAAGTATAAATGTAGAACACAATGGGCTTTCCGATGGACACGCAGGGCTATTCTGTGAAACACGTTTGGAAATTGTTGAGCTTAAAAACCGACCTAACTATGTGCTTTTATGTAGAAGAAGTTATAGTGACAATAACAAAAATAGTTTTAGGAAAGTAATATTGGAGACAAACAAACACGTTTCTAAGCAAATTCAAAGACATACATTCAAAAATATTCAAGAAGCGTAAAATAAAATTTAATATTAGAAGGAATGGGATGTCCAAATGGGTAACGAGCGGAGTAAGGGTAGCCAGCAAAGTAAAACGTTTTCTTAACACTATAGATAAAACACAATGTGATAAGTCGGTTGTGGAATATCGAAATAGGTATGTCGGACTGTACAGAAAAGTTATTGGCATTGCAAAACGTAACTGTGTTAGGAGACAAATAGAAGAAGCATCAGACTCTAGTAAAGAAATATGGAAAATAGTCAATTTGCGGCGCAATATCACTAAGACATTTGATGATGAACCAATCTTACTTAAAGTCGATAACAAAATTAATAACAATGCTTTAGACGTGGCTAACATTTTTTCAAAACGCTTTAACAACTCCGTAAACTTAACTTCATGTAACAAAAATTTTGCGATGAAGTATCTACATGAAAGTAATAACAGAGTAGATATAACTATGAGTTTTGGTCGAGTGACTGCCTCCGAGATACACACAATAGTGAACAGAATGGTAAATAAAACATCTGTTGGCTATGACGAAATACCCTTGGCAGTTATTAAAAATAATATTGATTTGTTAGCTGCTCCGTTAGCATCACTCTTTAACGAGTGCATTGAAGTAGGCCTTTTTCCAGATCAGTTCAAAATTGCAAGAGTTCTGCCAATCTTTAAAAAGGGTAAAAAGACTGACCCTTCTAATTATAGACCGATTTCCTTGTTACCAGTTTTGTCAAATTTGTTCGAGAAAATTATGAAAGATAGACTCATGGGCCACTTAAGATCACAGAGGGTATTATATACGGAGCAATACGGATACCAAAAATCAGTAGGTACCACGGATGCCATAGAAGCATTAATTGATGAAGTCATCTGTAATTTAAACAGTAAACGTAAAGTAGCAGGAATTTTTATGGATCTCAGCACCGCGTTTGATACCGTTGATCACCACATACTTTTGGATAAATTGGAACACTATGGTGTTAGAAACGATGTTTTAAAGTTATTTAGATCCTATTTGCATAACAGGAGACAATTTATAGAAATCAGATCAGCTGTGGACGGAGAAGAAAATATTTGTAAATCCAACTTAACCACGGTATCCCGTGGAGTACCTCAAGGATCTGTTTTGGGCCCAATTTTCTTCATCGTGTATCTTAACGACTTGATTGGATATGTAAAAAGCCGTATGTCAGAAACTAAACTTGTAATTTTCGCTGATGATACAAACGCAATAATCTCTGCAGATAACATGGTTAATTTAGAAGCAAAGATTAATACAGCATTAAAAATTTTCGAAGACTGGTTTGGTATAAACAACTTAAAGCTAAACATAAACAAAACAAAATGTTTATTGTTTAAATCTACAGTAAAGAATGATGCTAGTCTTGAAGTAATATCTTCCGGCAAAATAGTTGAGGTGGTAGATAGTGCTAAGTTTTTAGGGGTCCACATAGATGCTTTGTTGAACTGGAAGCAGGAGACACTAGCAATAACCAAGTCTATTAGTTCTGCGTGTTATGCAATCAGAAGTCTCAGGGAGGAACTAACAGTATCTCAACTTAGAATGGTTTACTTTGCTTTAGTCGAAAGTAAGCGTAGATTTTGGGGAAACAGCTATAAATATAATATAAGCATGACATTTGTCATTCAAAAAAGGGCTATTAGAACAATGCTTCGTCTCAAGCAAACGGTTTCTTGTAGAGAACACTTCAAAAGTTTGAAAATTTTAACAGTTCCGTGCCTCTATATCTGTTTTATTGACTAACTTTGTTCAAAATCTCAGTAGAAATGAAACTGATGAAGAAAGAAAGGTTAGAGATAGCACTCGCAGAAAAGATATACCCTCAACAATACAGCCAAAACTCAATGTAGTGCAACATAGTTCAAGAGTACAATCAGTTGCATTATATAATAAGCTGCCCACAGAGTTTAAAAGTATTTATAATCCTAACTTATTCAAAAATAAACTAAAAACATACTTATTGGGGAAAGGCTGTTATAGTATTGACGAGTTTATTAACGACAAACAATAGACATGTGTAACTATATTTTTATTAACCCATTGACATCCTTCTACCAAATTATTTAATTGATATTGAAATAGACATTGCTAATATTGTTAATTATTATTGTAAATGTGATTATTATATGGTGTCAATTTTGAAGTTATATTAATGTATTAAATAATAATGAATAGTACCTAATAGTAATGTATTTGTGAATTTTATGTAGTATAATAGTAACAATTTTGTAACAATTATTTTCAACACAATTTATATTGTTCTGAAATAAATTACTTATGACTTATACGTTTTTATAGTAATTGCTAATTAATCCGAAGTATGAAGGTCTCCCAATTCCTTTACATCTATCGATGGTTTATCGTTATTGTATAAACGTACGTAAAGTATAAACGTATTATACTGACTTTTATGGGAAACGTGACGTAGTTAAATAATAAGATTAAGTTCACTATATTATTTTTATTGATGTCACAAGATACCTACAAAACATTATTAATTTGCAAAACATTTTTACTTAACAATTACGTGTAAATTTTCGTGAAAGGTGTCGTATGCGCAAACGCAGACAGCGACACGTCACACCGCGGCACGGGTAAGGGTAAGTCACACAGCGGCATGTCACATCGCGGCACGTCACATAACGGAACGTCACATCGTGGCACGTCACATAACGGAACGTCACATCGCGGTAATTCACATTGTGGCACGTCACACCGCGACACGTCACGAACGAGGCGAGGCGCTCGTGGACGCAGGTCGTTGCGCAGTACGGCCACTGCCGTCTCCGGCTCTCGGAATACGCCTGCACTCTCGAGCGAATGCTCTTCGTCAGAAACTTGATTAGAGTGTTCAGGTTCAGTCGGCGCAGGTCGGCGGCGGCGGCGCACGCGGCGACGTTTGACTCGCTGCGCAGCCTCCACCGGGCCCGCCTCGTCGCCGCCGCAATACTGCTCCAGCACCAGCAGCGCCCGTCGCTTGCTCTCCGACAGATCGTCTGGCGGGCCGGGCGACGGCGTCCGCTCTGCTTCGGCTGACGGCGCGGTGTCCGAGGCCACGACCTCTCGGGTGGTCGCTGCAATGTTGAACTCCGCGGGCACGGGCACCACCCTGCGGACAGAGACACGTAGTATATAGTGATACAGAGCTGGATGCAGGGGGCGCGGAGGCGCTGCGGTATACTAACTCGACCAGGTCGTCGCGGTCGAGCAACGCGAGCGGCTCGTCACGGGGCAACAGATGCCCGCGGCACAGCAGCTCGAGCGCGGGCGGCAGAGCGAACAGGCGGCGCAGGCGGCGCTGCAGCCAGCGCACGCGGCGCCGAGCACTCACGTACAGCAGGGCGCGAGCGCGGTGGTCGCTGTAGAAGCGCTTCATGCAGACGGCGATGCGGAAGTGCCGCTCCTCCGCGTGGGGTGCGCCCTCCGACTCCGACTCAGTTTCTTTATGCTTGACCATTATCAATCAGTACCTAGCTATTGAAGTGTGGCACCTTCCGCACTCAGTCCAAGCCAGAAAGAGTTGAAAATATCACCATGAATTCAAGTTTGTGTTGGTGAACAGTAATTCTCCATATGCTCCAACAAATTTTCTAAAAAGTACAGAGATGTTTCAATTAGAGTACCTAAACCTATGTAAGAAGTTTCCAGGACTATTAAACAATACAACCTAGTCAAGATATTTGGATATTCTATACTGCAAGAGCAGGGATTTTATGGAGCTCTGTAACCATATTCAAAACTATAATCCGAATTAAAAATCTATCCAAAACAATAACTGAATCTGATAATTATAGTTTCAAATAATTTTGGATAGGCGCAGTCTAAATGAGACACATTATGACAGATTTTTGCCCAGCCGAGTCGACACTAACCACGGGGCTTGCAATGTTCAAATAGGTAATAATAAACGATCCAATATCCGTAAGTGAAACTCAGATAATCTAAAATAAGTCTATATCCTATCATAATCATTTAGAAGAATGTGATATTACCATCTATTAATATTATTGGTAATCAACAAGACTTTAGGTGTAGGGGCAGCCAACAATATCTGTGTTTTGATAATGTGTTATAATTTCTCATGTAGTTAGCAGCCTACATAATTATATAATTATTTCATTCTAGAATGCAATTTATGGCAGAGTAGATGTTGTTTGCTACCTCTTTTGTCTGCTGATAGATAGTAAGCACTATATCATTCGGATCTATTAATTAATTTTTATACACATCAGTCCATGATGTTAAGTTAGCATGTTCTGTCAACATAATAGGCCTCCTCTGCCTTTTTTCATTGTGATTTTTCTTTGGCCACTTGAGTTAGCCAGTTTTAATATTGTCTGCCCATCTCTGGTGGCCTTCCTTCCTCTTTTCCAGTTTCTGTTATATTTTTTATGCACTTCTCCTTTGCATAGGATATCAATTTTTTTTTGTTAACCATTACTGTCCTACTGCTGAGCAAAGGCCGAAATTTTAATGGTAATATCTGGATGTTTGTTTCGACCACAAAGAGTTCAAAGTTAAAGTTACTATTAAATACAGACCAGCACCGCTAAAAAATCTAGAAAGATGAGATTTGCCTCTGTTAGAGTAAATGTAGTAATTTTCCCGTCCCAAATCAGAAAGTCAAGACACTTATCTATAAACTAACTTATGACTCCAATTTGGCTACTGTAATATCGGTACATTTACCTAGGATGTTGTAATTTTTATTGTAGGTTCCTACTATTTTGAGAAAACTATTTGCTAAATTTCAACCGTCGGAAATGAATAGTTTCGGATATATTAATTGTAGAAGTATTGATGAATCGTACCTATTTAAAAAGACGACATTTCACAACACACCACAGACAATTTTCAATTTTTCATTTTTTTAGGTTATACCACAGACTATTAATTAAGCATATAGTGTCCTAAAACGTACTAAAAACGCGTATTAAAAAGAAAGCGGCCTTGTGTAAAGGAAATAATAAACTACGCATCAAAAATACTGATTGAGCAGCAAAATACAGATATCGGATAGGTTAGGTTAGAACTGTGACCACACATTTGCCAGAACCAAATTGAATGTTTTGAGTGTATACAGGCTGTTTGGTAAATCGTTGAACATACGAAAATGGTGGTTAGTTATTTAACCTTGGCCACACCCTTTTTTTACTTTTTTTTAATTTTACTGAAAATTATCAGTTTTTTTTTTAATGCAAGTCAAAGTTATGCATCGTATTTTTTTACATCTTTTTGTACCTTTTATAGACTCATCACTTTTTTACCCGTCACAAGTAAAGATATTCGAATTTAAAGTTAAAAAAAACTGGTAATTTTCGGAGTTTGATATATCGAAAAAAAATATCGATATATCGATATTTTATCCACAGTCCTAAATGATGATTTTGCTTTTTATGTGGGTTGCTATTATAATTTTTCCCGCATAAGTGGCAGGAAACACTTGTATTAACTTGTTTTAAATACGTCCATACAATGGAAGATTTGGTCCATAGAAGACATTTTGGCACAACTATTTCTATGTAACTAGATATTAAATAAATTAATATGAATAAACACTGCTTTTACTGCTACATTACAATAAAACAGTAATTTTTCATAACAGAGGTAGATAATAGGGGACAATAAACAATAACTGTAAGTAAAGTAGATACTCCATATCATAGATTATAGTAATTTTTATACCACAGAGGTATATTTATACAAAATTACATGTCGTTTTATGATAATAAGCAAACTAGGAATAGAGAAAAATCATAAATAGTGTAAATGAAGTACAGTAGATAGTAGAAGTAGAAGTAGAGTAGAAGTTTACGATGATTTTGTAGATTAAATAATTTAAGAAAAAATAATAGTATAAAAAATTATTTAAAAAAATATCGAGCTTCGATATCTACATTTCAATATTGAAATGTCGTTAAATATCTTTCAAAAAAATTTTACTAATAAATATCGATATTTCTAAATAATATGATCGATATATTATTATCGATATTTTATCAACAGTCCTAGTTATTGACAGAACTGACAGAAGGGAAGTGACACTAGAATAATTTAGATTCAAGATTGATTTGATGGAATTAACAGTTGACGAATTTTGTAAAAAGTGTTATATTTTTCGCACAAGGATTCTGATTTGTTACTTTTTATACCGTACCTATCGTTAGCCAATAGGTAGATTTTAAGTATACGTGTTTAGAAATAATATTGAGTAGGTACAATTTAAAAGAGTAGCTGTGTTGTGAAGATAGGTGTGTGCTATAGAGAGTCAACGCGGATCACAATTAGCGCGAAGAGCTATGGTGTACAAGCACTTACAAGTTTGAAGCTAGGAACTGCGGATCTGGTCGCCTCAGCTTTAAGCGTGCGGTGGCGGCAGCATGTCCAACGTGGAGAATGTGTGCCCGCAAGTGCTGCGCGGCGTGGCGCGCGAACTGCGGCGGTTGGCGGCAAATCCGCCCGCTGGCATCAAACTGCTGTTGCGAGATGACGATCTTACTGACGTCGTCGCGCACATGGAGGGCCCCGGTATGTATCCAATCCAAACCTATTCACTTGGCTGTATCTGCAACTTTAACATTTTGTTTTCATATAAGATAATTGTAAATCACTAGACTTAATGATTGAGTACACCTTCAACCACCTGTTATCTGTCTCTATCCTAGATTCCTGTCCATCCAATGGTTGTCTGTAAGAAATTGTGAATAGCGATAAGACTGCCAATTGTACCTACTCTTGTAACATTTGCATATTTTCAGTCTGACTTGTCCTATGTAATGGTGTACAATAAAGAATACTATCTATCTAATTACATGCTAGCACATCAAGCTACCACAATGTGTACATTTTTTTGGATAATTTTCAACTGCAAAATTAGGTATAAGGTTCATATTCGATTGGGAAAATTTTACAGTTTTGGATAGCTTGACCTGCTGGCGACTGTACTTTGTATATTTTATGATTAAAAAAAAACAATTTGGTAGGCTTCGTTTTTTTCATTTCTTGGGTGGAATAAATGCCCATCATATGTCAGGGAATCTGGCGCCCAAGTCAGCTATTTTAATTTCATCAGAGTGGAGGACCAAACAAAATAAATATAGATTTATTTGAATAGCAGACGGGCCCTGTGCCTCATCAGGCAAGCATAATACTGTAACTGCAATAAAAAACAGTAAAGATATGATTTGGAATCCAAGGCAAGCATTTCCAACTCTTGAATGAAAACAGCATAAATATTTTGGTCAATTCTACTCAGCACCATCTAGTCCCAAACTAAGCAGAGCTTGTACAGTCAACAAAAGAGATTGGTATACAGGTAGCGAACGAAATCTGCATATTTACACAGATTGTGATTTAAATAATTACCCATCAAAGGGTTCGATGTGTAGCAGCTTACAATACCTATGTTTTGACACATATTGCGTGATACAATATTACACAATGTTTAACAAAACACATGTTTAATTAGCTGCCTGTATACTTAACTCTTTTGTCGACCATACTATGGGTATTTGACAATGGATACCTACTTATATATATTTTTTGTAAACTCATACTTATAATACATTAGAAACACCCAGACAAACACAAAAATGTGTGGGAATCAAACCCACAACCTCGTGATCAGAAGATCTCTTAGTGTGAGTTGGCATTAGGCCAGCATGGTGAAAAGATCATCTCATTCTGAAAAGATACTTGTGTCCAAGGAGAGATGATACCCTGTGGGCAGCATAGTAATGTGTGGATGTGTGTGTGTGTGTGTGTGTGCAGCGGACACGCCATACGCGGGCGGCACGTTCCGCGTGCGGCTGGTCCTCGGCCGCGAGTTCCCGAGCGCGCCGCCCCGCGCCTACTTCCTCACCAAGCTGTTCCACCCCAACGTGTCGCCCGACACGGGCGAGGTGTGCGTCAACACGCTGAAGCGCGACTGGCGGCCGGAGCTGGGCCTGGAGCACGCGCTGCTGGCCGTCAAGTGCCTGCTCATAGCGCCCAACGCCGAGTCCGCGCTCAACGCCGAGGCGGCCGCGCTGCTGCGGGACCGCTACGCCGACTACTTCGCGCGCGCCAAGCTGCTCACCGACATCCACGCCCGAGCCGCGCCCGCCCCCGCCCCCACCCTCCGCCGCAAGGTAAGGCTAACTAGACGTGGCTGACTATTTTACACAGCTTGAGACAGCTGCATTGGATAGTCCACTACATGAGTGTACCACAGAAATGGCGACAAATAACGACCACAACCACTGTCAAGAGTGTAGCGACTAAGAAGACAAGAAGTGCAACACAATTTCTGGGTAATACGGATATCCTGAGAACAGACTAAAAATATAATAGGGATGTCTATAGTTTTCAAAACTTAAAATAAATGAAGAGTCGACCAGTCTTCTTGATAATTCCTTGAAAAAGACAAGGGCGCTTGAACCCCACAACCCGAGCATTTCGACCCCAAACGACTCCAAAATATAGTTTTTTATTTATACTACTAAGGTGGCAAACAAGCATACGGTCCACCTGATAGTAAGCGGTTACCGTAGCCTATAGACGCTTGCAAGTCCAGGGGTGTCATTTGCGCGTTGCCGACCCTGTAAAACGAAAGAGGAATAGTTGAGTTGGCACTATAAGGGTCAAAGTCCCCCCACCCCCACTGCCAACGCAACGTTTCCTCGTGGAGCACTGGTAACCTTGCCCACCGTAACAAACACAACACAGCTCAAAGCAGTGTTATTTCACTTCGATTTTCTGCGAGGCGGAGGTATGGCGGAGGCCCCAGTCGAACAGCTCCAATTTGAGTGGAATTACTCCCACTATGCCCTACCACTTTTAGGGTCAGCTCACACCGAGACGCGACGCGACGCGACGATACTGGAAGAGGCCAGTGATTTCGCAACGTCGCGAGGCGCATAGTAAAATCGTTGGCAACACGACGCTTCGCTGCGCAGCGGAACGTGTCTTCATTTGCCACGTGCTCCCGCCCCGCTCCGCGTCCACCCGCAATCTACCATTTGCAAGCGAAAGCGAAATAGTAGAGACAAGTCGCTACGGCAGCCTCGGCTGCGCCTCGCGGCGTCGTGTGGCGCGGCGCCGCTCTTGCACACCGCACGTACTGGCGATGCACCGCGCTACGCCGCATCACGAGGCGCAGCGCTGCATGGTGCAACGTATTCCAAATTCTCACAATAAAATGTGTCTTTTCGTGTAGAAAACAAAGTTCTATTTTGAGTCGCTCTTTAAAGTGTGCGCGCAGCGTCGCGTCGCGTCGCGTCTCGGTGTGAGTTGACGCTTAAAGTTACCAGATAGGTTACTATACTTGCGCTGTTTGAGTCTCTGCTGCAGCAGCAGCTGCGCCAGCACAGCCAGCTGAGCTTGGAAGATGGGATGCAGCAAGGGTGTTTCTTCCTATCGTCTCGTACCAAGCCGTTATGTTCTAAAACAGCTGGCAAGAGCACGACGAAGAATGTCGTTAATGTTGGCATGTTGCGCTATGCGGCCTGCACTCCTGCAGCACGACAGGCCATGATGTCCGAGGCTATCGACTGACTCGCCACAATCACAGCGGTGCGGAGCAAAATAAAAATAATAAATAAAGTTAATTTAAATTGCGTTATTTATTACTAATTATCACGTGACTGCGATCACGAAAGAGCCATAACGTCACTGTCCAATACACAAGCTGACATAATTATGTTATCTATCATAACCAAGTTAAATTGTATCACCGGTGAACTATTTGATTTGTGAACTCATTTCTCCTGTACCTATACCCGAAGGGTTAGGAAAAGCTGTACTAAATGTAGGTACCTACACCCACCCAGAGTTTGCCAGAATGTTTAGGTGCTGTTGTTTTTCGTTTTTGTATGTAACTTTGTTTAATAGAGCTTTTTATTTAATAATAATAATAATCATTTATTCGCTCTTCACAAAAAAAGGTTCCTTATTTCTAGGAGTATAAGTATTTATTTAGCTAAACAGTGCAAACCTGTTTTGTGAGAGCCTGGTGCCTGAGATAGGTTTGTAAAAAACCTGTATTACAGGTCACCAGGGCCCCACTCCGCGGATTATACATCAGATACTGCTAAACTTTATAAATATACCGTGTGATAAAGAGACCAATAAGATGATTAGGCGATACAGTAACATTTCCCTTCATGGGATTACAGGTAACAACAGGAAAAAAACCTACTGGAAAACAAAATAAGACACGCCAATGCTGTTTCATATGTACTAATTACATGTGATGAACGGAATGTGTGTATGTTAGCTGAATGAGTGTGAGTGTGCGTGTTAGTATGTTAGTGTTATTGATAGAATTATTAATAGCTTTTAAAGAATCAAAACAATCAAATCAATGGAGACAAAAAACTTTCAGTTCCCTCGTAGTCGAGTGTCTTTAACCACTTAATTACAGTTTTTTTGCAACTTAACTTGTTCATTGGGCAAATACGATCTTGAAGATTTATTGGAGATTTTATGATAACATACTTAATAAAATTGACGTCGTGTAAACGTTCTTTGTTTTCAGGAAGATAGCGGCTCTTGTGCGGATGGCCAAGCGGGTGAAGGGGGCTTGCGAGGCGACGGCGCCGCTTGGGGCGAGGGGGGGGCAGGGGGAGCGGGCGGGGGCGGGGGCGGGGGCGGGGGCGGGGCGGGGGACGCGGCTAGTGTGCGCGGAGGCTCGCCGGCGGCCAAGCGCGAGCGCCGCACGGCTCCTGCACCGCGCGACAAGCGGCGTGTGCTCAAGCGGTTATGAGCGTGTGACGTCACGTCACGGTCACGCTCAGCCGCTGCCGCGAGAGTGACGTCACGTCTGGACGCTGACTGGCGCCGTGACAGATCCCGCGCGGTACCCGTATTTCCTGGGCAACAACGTTTAAATTCTTAAAATGATGACAACCGATGGTCGTGAAAAATGATTGGTATCGTCAGTCCGCGCCCGCACTGTGGCGAGTGGCGCCGCCGCCGCTGCGCCGGTGGGTTCTGCGTCTAGTTTGCGCCTGCGTCCGACACAGATCGTTTTGGTTTCTCGTATTGTCTACGATTAAGTTTTCCTATGTACAGAGGCCAGCACATCAAGCTACCACAATCTGTCGAATTTTTTTGATAGATTTTCAATCTTAATACAAAATCATAAGGTTCATATTCAATTGAGAAAATTTGATAGTTTTGGATAGCTTGATTTGCTGGCGTCTGTACATATACCGACCAATCGGAATTGTAAATAAAGGTAATGTGTTATTAATTTGTTGCACACAGTATGAGAACGTATCATGTAAGGGGAGAAAAGTGCATCTTTATCTTTCTTTTAATAAATAGGTAGATCTAGTTGTAATTATGAAATTTGTATTGTTTTAGATTAATTAATATAAATGACAGAAAAATTTGCTTGGATTTCATTATTTTCTAAGCACATTCCTGAATTTGTATATTAAAGAAAAATATATAATATAGTTACAGGAACTCATTATACTGGCGTGGTTTTACTGACAAAAATGTTAGGCTGTTTTACTAGCTATCCACGGCTACGAGTTCCATGAAGAGGGGTTTGGTTTTTAGTCGAAAAGAGTCCCTGGCGGCGGCGGGCGAAGGATCCTTTACGATGTTTGGACTATAAAAAGGCTGTTGTTGTGGTTGTCACCAAACCGTGGACTGGTCCGAGGACACTGCACATACAGCACAACTGGAGGAATGCGCGGCTTGGGCAGAGTAGCACCCTGTAGCCCGAGTCACGTAATTAAAACCGTTGCGATTTTGCTGCGACTTAATTGTTGAAACAGTTTTCCTATTCACTTCCGTGATCGAAACGTTTTCAAATCGTTGAACTGTGTGATACAGTTCAGTATTAGTACAGTTATTTTTCAATAGGACGACTTCTAAATCGCTCCGATTGACGGATGTGAATAGGAAAACTTTCAACGATTAAGTCGCTGCGACATCGCTACGGCTTTAATTACGTGAATCGATCTGATTGCGGCAGTGGGTGGTGACCTCTCTCCCGGCCGTCATTCGGTCCATGGTTGAGAGCCAGAGAGGGTGGGAAGCCGCCGCTTCTTACTGCGAGCAAGTTATGCTTGTGAAGGAGGCGGCGCACACTGGTTCAATTTTTGAAATCAGAGGACTTACGAATCAAACTTGACCTATAGCCAGTAGATACCATCTTTCCATAAGGGCACACGGGGCCTGTGCTCAGGGCCCCCATCGTCAGGGGGCCCCCCGAAAGACATGAAGATAGTAGTAGGTAGGAAGATGGTAGTAGCTTAGCAAATTATTGGAAAAAGAACAATTTCTCTTAACATTTTCTAAACAGTGAACATTTTAATAATAAATTATAAAAACTACCTACCTAAAAGTTAAATTTAATTAACTAGACCATCTAGCGTCAAAAGGTTAACTTTTGACCGCCACGGACGTGTATAGACGTCAAATGAAAACTTTCTCACGACGCCAACGACGGCATGGCACGTTAAAAATACCTACCACTTTTTTTTTAGTTCAAAATAGGTACATACCTACACAAAAATTTGTTGTTTTTTTTTACTTATAATTAAATACTAGAATTTGTCGCTTGGCGTAGAGAACACGGATTTTCATTATTGACTTGATGATCAAAAGGTTAAACCACTTGATTGCAAAGTCGAATTTACAGTCTATAAACAAATCTTATACATAGAAGTCGACATTGTCTCTGGTTGGGTTAGGTCGCGAAACTTCTGAATAATAACGAGAAAAAAGATCCTACGTAAGTAGGTACATATGACATAAATTACCAATACCTACACATTATGCTCAAACTTCTACTTCTAGCTATTGTGAGTTAATAACTACAAGCGTGGAAAACCTGATCCGGGTACCCGTACGCTGATGAAATTTTAACAAAAAATGAAATTTAAACAACTTTATTGCACTTCGCTCGGGAAAAGTTTCGGAAATTTGACATCTCCGTCTCAAGCGCAATTGGATAAGTTTATACTGTTGGTCCTGTACTTGGACATTCATAAAGAAAGATTCATAAAGGGATCTCAGTACTTCGATCTAATAAAATCGAATGATAGTCTACTTGACATCGCTGTAAGGATTCCAGAACTCATAGTCCACAAACGCTAGCTACGGGGCCGATTATACTTGTCGGACTTCTGTATAATCTGCCTCACTGTGCGGATGTCGTCTGCCATACCCCGAGCGAAACCCGACCTGGTCGGGAGGCTGAAACTCGTCAAGTCTCCTAGCGATACGAATCGTGGTGACTTTAGAGAATAACTTGACGTGGCTTATAAGAGAAATGGTTTTATAATTTTTAAGAATGCCTACCTTTATCTTCCTTCTTAAAAAACAGCACCACCACTATCATACCACCACGCCTTTGGAGTTCTCTTGTAGTGAATGATGGTATTAAAGTTTTTCTACAGCTCTTCTTTTTCATGCTAAAAAAATATTGACTTTTTCTTTGTATGGAGAAAAAGTATCATTATTGTGAAAATCTCTAAAAAGGTAATACTACAGCGGGGCGGTTAGTAGGCGTTATAGACATTGATCCCAAAGCACGAAACGGTTATGATTAGAACCATAACCGTTTCGTGCTTTGGGATCAATGTCGTATCTCTGCCGCCTTGGCTTCCAGAACGCTTGAAACCTTTCATACTAAATGTATGGGTAGGACCAACCTCATTATTTCCTAAATGTTGGATTTATATTTAATAATTAAAATAACTAAAAAACCCGACTGCATAAAAACACTTTAAAAAAACTAAAAAGACAAAAACATTACTGGGAATTTTAGAGACGGTCACGATTTTGAATGGGTCCCGACGGCAAAATTGACTTTATTCTACGTTATAATTTATTATTTTTAGTTATTCAATATTACTTTACATAGGTCTGGACTACTAGACTTGTTTTTGTCTTTTTAGTTTTTTTAAAGTGTTTTTATGCAGTCGGGTTTTTTAGTTATTTTAATTACGTAACTTGTTTCCGGCTTTTTAGTGCAAAACTACGAAAAATCTGCAGACGCTTAATTTAAAACTAAGGTGTGTTATTTACTTGTGCAAGATTTCGCAAACGATTGTGCAAGTAATGTGTGATGAATGCATGAATTGATATATTTGATTATAATATGTATTTAAGTAATCTGTTTGATATATTTGATTATAATATGTATTTAAGTCATTTACTTATTTCAGTTATGTAATGGTTTACTATGTGTATGTATGTGTGTATGTGAGTCACCCACATATTACGTAAAGAAAACTAAATAGGTACATAAGGTCAGTAAAAATAATTCAGAATGCTTAATAAATAAATTATAACAAACAAATCGTATTTCCTAACCTCAATCTAAAACTACCTACGGACATTAACGAAGAAATTATTTATGAAAAAGTAGATGATTTCCTACAAGTCCCTTAACAATAAAGTAATGTAATGTTATCGCTAATTTCTACCGAAAATTTGAGAATACATGATACGGAATGCTCAAAACATATTTTTCAGCCCACGCATTATAGCGCATAAAATCCGCCATTTTGTTTTTTTTTTTTAATTTCATGTACCCAGTGACACTCGTGCCATCAAGACAAATCTAATGAGGTATCATTTATCTAAATCGGTTGCACCGTTGAATAGTTACGAGCGGACATAGGAACGGACATACATACATACATACACGTCAAACACATAACCCTCCTCCTTCGGCAGTCGGGTAAAAAAACCGGCCAAGTGCGAGTCGGACTCGACCGCACCGAGGGTTCCGTACAAATCTACAACATTATTATTAGTATATGCGAAACCTGAATATAGTTTGTTCAGAATCAGTAACTGAATCGATTCCAATAATTTTTACATCATGTTATATTTTGTCCCAAAAACATTTAAAAAATGTTACGAGTAGGACACCGAGCGACACTAAGTACCTATCCGCAATCATATGCGCGCAACACAGGTCACTGACACTGAGCGCTCAGCGCGGGCGCAGTGGGGCGGGCGGGGCCCGGGGGTGAACCAACCACTTCAGTCGCCCGGATGCTATCGGGTAGTGTACACGTATGTCGCTCCCGTTCAAAAAGTAGGTACATAACGCGAGCGCACGGCATTTCGATTGATCTGTACCTATCGTATGTAAAAAGCATAGGTAGTGTTCGTGTAAGAAATGGTACGTACACTAGCGGTTTGTGGTGATAACGCGAGCGCGCGGCAGTTGTGTTTCGGTTGTCGTGTACCTATCGTATGTAAAAAGCATAAGTGTTCGTGTAAGAAATGGTACGGATACTAGCGGTTTGTGGTGATAAGTGATAACGTATTCCTGGCAGTGCGGCACGAGGAGCAATCTGACATTAAAGTATCGTCACACACATGAACACACGTTTTTATTTGTACCTACAGCCTGTTGTGGTTAAGTAATGCTATGTTTAACAATTTTCATCCATTTTGAACTTACAGTGTTTGGTATAAGGTGCAACATATCGCATTGACTACATTTAATGACTTACGGCTGCATTTACAAATAAAGTACTTATTAATGTCTACCTACACTTGACCAGTACGACAGTCCAAAGACTGTAAGTGTGATGGAAAATGTGGAAAGTGTGATCAGTTAAATACAATGCAATCGGAAATCGCCGTACGGTTAGGTACCTACTGCCACATTATTATCAATGAGTGCTGCGACGACGCGGGCGCGGGCCGGCGGCGGCGGCGGCGCCCGCGCGTCGATGAGCATGTTTTTGTACGGACAACCAGGTAAGTTAACAAGCTTATAACTTTGTGATTTTTCATGGTACAGTTTTGAAATTTTGTATATAAATTCTTTACATAAAAATACTAGACACGTGTTTCAGGTTTCGCATATACTAATAATAATGTTGTATATGTATACATATAAGTAAAAAGTTCACCCATCACGACAATCGAGTCATAGATAAGGTATTTTTATTACAAAATGAAATTTACGGTTTTCGCAATTTTTCATTTATCTGTGCTATAAGACGTTACTTCGTACAAAATTTCAAGATTCTGAGTTCTCGGGAAGTACCCTGTAGGTTTTGATTCACTTGCGAGTTTCGAAAATTGCGGCATTACGTCTTTAAATTTTAGCTTGATACCTCCACGCGTTCCTGAGAAAAAGGGTCTTGACAGAAGAACGGACGGAAAACAAAGTGATCCTATAAGGGTTCCGTTTTTTCCTTTTGAGGGACGAACCCTAAAAACTGACGGAACACAAAAATGCAAATTGGGCTCACATACATGTACCTATAGATACATCGATATTATTTTGTGGTAGCTCTGAAAAGAGCTGTTAGATACATGTGGTACCTATCTCTGAAACGAGCTGTTACACGCGTGCCTTCGTTTAGGATGATCGCCATGAAAAACCCATCGATACTCAATACTTTATTGCATTCCATAATCAGTGTTTATATTCACAATCATTCATAATCAGTTCCAGTTCAGTGTGAGCACTCGTTAACGCAAGACGCTTGTCGGACGTAATTAGTTGTCGCCAACCTTTTGAACGTCTTCATAATAAATTAATACTGTCACCAGAATGAAGACCTACGCGTTGTGATGCCCTTTTCAACGACGGGGTTCAGTGTGCCACTTGCAAGAGGCTGCTGGACTTTGCATGTGCTGGCATTACCGAAGCTAGTTGGAGAACATATAATTCTGAAAAAAAAAGCCCAGTGGAGATGCTTGAAGTGCAGAGCCGTTTCTCTGGCAGCGGCGGTGTCTATTCATGAGCCAACTGCTTCCTTGGACACTATATTAAATGAAATTCGTGAAATGAAACGACAACTACACGACCTGCCCACTCTAGTTGGGGACTTACGTGGAATTAAGGATGAGCTAAAGGAGCTAAAAGCTGCATGTAACTTTTCTAGTGGCAAATTAGAAGAGTTCAATAAGAGATTCGTTGATGTAGGAATCAAAACATCAAAGTACGAGGAACTCCAGGAATCATTTAATCGTCTCCAAGTTGATTTATCTAAAATGAAGGCTGATTCTTCCTTAAATGAACAACGATTTAGGTTAAACAATGTGGAGATTAAAGGAGTCCCCCTGAAGCAAGACGAAAACTTGTTCTCCATCGTCGATGCTATTGGCCGCAAAATAAATTATAATGTTCCAAAATCGCAAATAAACTATACTCAAGAGTTCCCTTACAAAATTCCAAGGATAAATTGATTATTGTGAGTTTCCTGAATAGATATGTCAAGGAGGATTTTATAGCGGCAGCGCGAGCTGATAAGGAACTTTCTGCGTCGGACATAGCCTTCCAGGGTACGTCGCATCGTGTCTGCATTAACGATCATTTCACGACGGAATACAAAAAATATTAAATAAGGTCAAACGAAATCATAGTTCTTTGCCTTACCAATGTAAGGCAAAGAACTATGATTTCATTTGGGTTAAACACTGTAAAATTCATATCCGTAAAAACACTTACAGTAAAACTTTTATAGTTAGAAACGAGTTAGATTTAAACAAAATCATCTACTATGATAAATAGACTTAATACTTGTAATTTTTAATAATCTTGTTTTGTTTAGTTTTACATTTGTCATAACTATTGGATCTTACAAAATGTTTTGCATCCCTGACTCATTAATGAGCCTCACACCTCTCTATTGTTCTTGTGTAAGCTTTAGAAATCCTTATCGCGCTCTTTACTTTAATCCTTTATTACATCAAAATATATCCCATCAAAAAAATTCTGTAAAAAACTAGCCAAGTCTCGATGGAGCTGCTTGTTTATCTCTAAAAAGTAATTAAATCTAGACACGGTCGTGCCAAGTGTAAGGTTCCTTACTGCGATTTCTTTATTATTTACTAGCGACCCGCCCCCGCTTCCCACGGGTGCAATGTACTAATATGAGATCAAACGAACTTCCTGAAGTGAAGTTCGATCATTATTATAAGATACAGTTTAACAGGTAGTCCTTTAAGCCTATAAGGCACCAATTCGCACGTTTAGAGAATCGATTTTTAATCGATACTTTTTTTTTTGTACCTGCAACACCATTCCTTATTTCAACGGTCGTTTGACTGTTAGCTTTATTCTTGTTGAGAGAGTAGGTAATTACCTACCTAAGTTTTCTACTGTGGGTAGGAGCGGGTGGGAACTTGTATCTTCGAATGGAGCGACTCATATAATAATGATCGAACTTCACTTCAGAAGTTCGTTTGATCTCATATTATATTTCGTCGCTTCATTCTTCAGATACAGTTTAACAGGTAGATGTTCAGAGAATTCAGGGTGAATAGTAAAATTCCGGCCTACGTAGAAAACTTTTAATTTGTATCAAAAAACATAATTATTGTGTTATAATCAATAATATCAACAAATCGGATAAGTTATGTTTGTTATGATTGAGCATAAACAAAAAAAATGGATATTACTGTGTATTAATTACTAATTGCAAACACAGAACGAGCAAAGATTCCTTCATCCACTAGTGGACGATTGTAAAATTTGGCAAAAGTCAGAGAGGAACTGGACCAGCCAGCTGTTTTTCTTATGGTGTCTATACCGACTCCCGCGGAGGCCCCCGCCGAGGACGCGTGACGTGTGCTATGGGCACTGAAAACTGTGACGTCGACGCCGCTCTCCGCGAGGGTCAGTTTGATCCACCTACTTAATGTTTGTGATGACGCCTTTTTAAATGGTTTTTTATAAGATAAAAGGAGATTATCTGTACCATTGGTTCGTAACTCTGACGTTACAGAAAGATAATCTTCAAGAGTCTTTGCAGGGCATATACTTGGATCGTCTAAAAAATAGGGCAAGAACAGAACTGGCTGTTCCTGGTTGACTGCGGAAGTTTTTATAATATCGGATATCAGAATCTTCATACCTAAAGGTGTCTTATTAATATTTGAGATTTTTATGAGGGATAATATATACATGTCTTTTAATAACCTTTTTATCCTTTCATCTGACCCTACGTTATTCCCGAGGACTAATAATAGGGCAGATCGGTGACTGTTGATGGCACTATATGATTTTTTTTTTTATGGGATAGTTGGCAATCGAGCAGACGGATCGCCTGATGGTAAGCGATTTCCGCCGCCCATGGACACCCGCAACACCAGAGGAGTCACAAGCGCGTTGCCGGCCTATGATGCACCTTTATTGAAAAGATCTACCAAAAACGCAATTACTGATGATAAAGGTGCTTCAAAGGTGTTTATGGTATTGTCTAGGCAAAACTCCCACCATAACTTGTAGGTAACTGAGTACTGTTTCATAGTGTTTTCTGAAATTGATGCTAGCATTAAATTTAGGGCTATATCTGGAGTATCTAATCTGGTAAATGCAGTCCTGAGAGCTTCGCGGCCCCCAGGAAAAGGCTGCCGTGAAGCTGGTGATGTAATCTGTAACGTGAGTGTAAAAGATCCTTATTAAGTTCAAAAATAATTATATCTGATATGACCATTTTTTTTAGTAATGGAAACCAAGCTTGGCCGGGCCAGTATGGGAATACTAGTATTCCGGTTGCTTTATCGTCAATAATTTTTCGTAAACATCTTAGGATAAGAGCAAAAGGAGTTCCCTCCTTTTAGCATAGAAAAAGGTAGGGTGCCAGCTTGTTGTAAAGGCATCAATAGTAATCGCCTCGGGGTCCGGTTTCCATGAAATGTACTGACTACATTTTGCATTGGTACGAGAAGCGAAAAGATCAATTTTTGGTTCACCCAGGGTTCGAACTATTCTTGCCCTTGGCTTGGAATGCCCAATCTGATAGTTCCAGATAGTAGTTTTTCTTGCGCGATTCTATATCGGCTTCGATATAGAATCGAATGCGAATAGTGAAATATTTCGCTTCTCGCACCACTGCCAGATTAATTTTGTCAAGTCATTTAAATGTGGATATCGGATTCCCCCCATTCGATTAATATAACATAAAGCTGTTGTGTTATCTACGCGAAGCAAAATGGAGCAGTTAAAATGATTCTTGGCAAAGCATTTTAAGCCTAAATAAACAGCTAATAGCTCTAGATGATTAATGTGGAAAGATAATTCGTCATCTTTCCATGCTCCGTTTGCTAGTTTTCCACTACAAAAGGCACCCCAGCCGGTACTGGATGCGTCAGTCAATATTTCTAGGTCATAATTTTTATCTGGTCTTAGAACATTAAATATTGACATAATATTTTGTTGCCACCATTGTAGGTCGGTTAAAATAACGTCCGAAAGTTTGAATTTTGACTCGAAATTTCTATATTTTTGAAGGGCCAAATATTTTTGAGTTGTGGCACGCTGTTTGTTCTGGTTCGATGTCGTCTGTTGAGTACCACCTCCTGATGGGACCCTCCGATCTGTTGGGGCTCCTTTTTTCTGCCCTCCTCTCCCCCCTTTGTTCGACGAGAAGCGAGGAGGGGCCCCCCAGTTTCCCTGGTGGCGGCGGTTTGTCGGTGGTTGGTAAACTGATGCCGACGCCTTAGGGTTTGGAGCGGGTTTTTTAATCTGCAATCCAAGCTTTTCAATTACTTTCGTGGCTTTAATTTTTTCCGAAATTTTACTTCCGAAAAGCATTTCATCTCGATCTACGTCTTGCATAATATTAAGAAAGGATTTATCTAATCCTGGAGTAACAAACTTCTTTCGTGCTTCTGATTCTACAAAATGTAGGTCACACAAAATACGGCAGCTGTCGCTTAGATATTTTATAGCCTGAAGCCTATCTTTGCCTTCGTCTAGGAGCAATTCCAAACCCTTATTGAGAGCAACTATGCCTTGTCCTAGTTGTTGTTGCACCGTCTCAACCCTTTTATCACGAATCCGGGTACCCTCGGCTACCGCGGCTGAAATCTCTGGGTTTAGTTTAGGTGCTTGTAGTAACGGACAATTCTCCGGTACTAGATACTCCTTAACGAGTTTTTCTTTAATGTCTTTATGTAAACCTTTTCGAAGAATGGGTAGCCAAAGCCGGGACAATTTTTCGTGGATATTTTGGCCAAATTTTGGCAACTCTTCTGTGGTTTCGCCTAAAGCGGAGAGGATGTCGGGATCCAGTTCTGGTATTTGGACTGGTTCTGGGTCATCATTTATGTTTTTCTCCTCACTATTGTGTATAACGTCATTGGTCTCAACGGTCTGATCGACCGTATCTACGGGCTCTGACTTGGCGACGTCGAGGTGTTCGTCATCTATAATTAGACAATAACGTATGTTATTGAGGGTAGACGAGAAAAAAATTTTTTAGATCTACGAATGTAATACGGGATCGCCCTTGTGAGAATACACGATTCTCCTCTGGGCATTACTTTAGTGTGAACATAACGTGTAGTTTTGTTATCGACCTTCGGACGATATCAAATTATTCATTGTGTTAACACACGGTTAACCTCTAAGAATAAAGTCTGCCTTCGTGATGACACACGGTCACCCTCCAGGCGAAAAATTACAATGATAATAATTATTGATGCACTACACGATTTTTATTAACTCACTTAATAAAACTTAAGTTTGTAGGAATGAAGCTAACAGTCAAACGACCATTGAAATAAAGAATGGTGTTGCAGGTACAAAAAAAAAAGGTAGAATAAAAATCGATTCTCTAAACGTGCGAATTGGTGCCTTGTAGGCTTAAAGGACTACCTGTTAAACTGTATCTGAAGAATGAAGCGACGAAATATAATAACATACATGTATTATACATGTGACGTCCATGTGTGCGATATCGGGTTAAAGTTTGTAGTGAGTTTATTTCCTTTTACTATATTTTTGACGTACACTTTTTCACCGATTCCTATCTCTGTTGCTTCTGCTCTCCTTTTCCTATCCTCGTATGCTTTCCTTTTTCCTTTCATTATTTTGTCTTTATCTTTGAACTCTGAAACGAATAGGCTTTCCATATTTGTAAGAGAAGGTATTTTGTCCCTAAACTGTCTACCAAAAAATAACTCTGATGGAGTTTTTCCTGTTGTTGTGTGAGGAGTACTACTGTACATAGTGAGGTATACCAATAAATCATCGTACCAATTAGATTTTTGGGTTTGACTTATCCGCAAACGTTTTAAAATATCTCGGTTTTGGCGCTCAACTTCTTCATTTTGTTGAGGAGAATAAGGAGTTGTATAATATAAGTTTATACCTAATTCGCGACAGAATGATTTAAAATCCTCGCTTACAAATTGCCTCCCATTATCCGCAGTTATGCTAAATGGGGTTCCTAAACGAGAGAAAATCTCTTTTAATATTTTAATTGTTTCTGTAGACGTTATGGTTTTCATGGATTTAATCTCTTTGTATCTACTAAAGTAGTCGACAATAACAAATAAATGATGCTCACTAGGTAGAGGACCCAGAAAGTCAATTGCAACATCAATCGAAGCTTGTGATGGCAACTCACGACGCTTCATAGGTATTGGGGGATTTGGTGCAGAAACTAAAGTACAACCCTTGCAACTTTTAACTAGTCTTTCAACATCAGCATCTATTTTAGGCCACCATACCTTGGTGCGCAATCGTGCCTTCATTGCAACGATGCCAGGATGACCCTCATGGGCTGCTTCCAATACTTGGTGACGTAATTTAAGCGGTATGATAATTTTACTCCCCCTCAACAAAAGACCGTCATAAATCCAGAGCTCCGTTTCGAATAATTATTAATTATAGGATCCCAACTATTAGATGATAAGGCATGTTTAACAAGTTTTATTTCATCGTCTTGTAAAGATACTTCTTTAAGTAAATTCATCTCTATTGCGCAAGGTCTTGCGTGCTGAACGATTTGATTTATGTGGTAACCGTCCTCGAATGGTTGGGAGTTATTCGTTGCACACAGGCGGGACAAACAATCCGCAATGTTTGTCTTCCCGGGTCTATATAGGACCCTAAAATTGTACGCTTGAAGACGTAATACCCAACGCTCAATACGAGCACATGGTTTTGATCTATTGCCAAATATAACCTCTAGTGGTTTATGATCAGTCACCAGATCGAAAGATTCTTTTCCATAAAGATACATCCTGAAATGTTCTACTGCCCAGACCAACGCTAGTGCTTCTTTTTCTGTCTAACAGTAACGCTTTTCAACATCAGTCAGGCTCTTATTTCCGTAAGCTATCACACGTGGTCCATTACTATCAGTCTGAATAAGCACTGTCCCTAGACCTACAGAGCTGGCATCGACCATAACCGTCGTCCTATCGTTTGGATCATAATACCTGAGTGAGTGAATTCTACTTAAGGACCTTTTTAATTCTAGAAACGATTCGGTTTGTTTTGGTCCCCAATAAGAACGAATATTAGCATTTTTCCCTAATTTCAAAGTAAGCAACCTTCTCAGAGGTTCTGATTTTGAAGCCATGTTGGGAATCTACACACATAATTTATGAGGCCAAGGAAACTTTGGACTTCGTCAATGGATGCTGGCTCCCTAAAATTTCCTGAACCTTTATATACTTATCTAGAGGTGTAATGCCATTAGGAGACAATTCATGCCCTAAGAATTTTATAGCTTGGACATTAAATACACATTTATCTTTGTTCAAAAGAATATCCCTTTCTTTGAAAATGTCAAAGACGTTCTTGAGTCTAGCATTATGTTCCATATCATTTTTCCCATACACGACAATATCATCTATAAAATTAACCACACGAGAACATGGCATGAGGATTCTTTCTAAAATTTTTTGAGTGTTCTGGTGCACATGATATTCCGAACATTAATCTTTTGAATCGCTAAAGGCCGCGTCCGGTTATGAAAGTAGTAATATCTCTAGAATCTTCACTAATTTCGATTTGATGAAATGTATCTTTTATAGTTATTTAGAAGTTATTTAGAAAAGGAAAAATTGGACCGCGGGCAGGATTCGAACCTGCGTCTTCTGGTTAGGTACATCTTTTATGTCATCTTATCTTTTATGTCAAGTTTGGAAAAAACACGTGCCTTTTAAAATTGGAAGTAATTGATCCATCGTGGGTAATGGGTGGTTTTCCCTGCGAATAGCTTTATTAGCACAACGCATGTCTACACATACCCTTACATTGCCATCAGGCTTAAGTACTGGCACTATGGGTGAGACCCATCCAGACGGGTTATTCTCTTCAATCTGATCTGTTTCGTCTCTAGAACTACTGTCACATTAATAAACTCGATCTGAATCCATATATTAATGCTCGGTAATCTCCTTCAGTAGGAAACGTGACATTACAGCTACTACCTACACCCTGGGTGGCCAAACCTTACCAAGGTGTACTACTATTCGTGACCTGGGAGTCCATCACGATACCTAGTAAATTAATTTTTGATGAACATATCGATGCCACTGTCAAAAATGCATCTAAATCATTAGGATTCATAATGCGTATTTCCAGGTGTTTTACACAAGCCAAAACACTCAAAATTCTGTACTTTCTTACGTTCGTAGCCACCTGGAGTACGCATCGGAAATATGCGAGTCCGCGATATCAAAAATATATTGATCGAATTGAAAGTGTTCAAAAACGATTCATTAAATACTTTTGCTACCATCAGCGGATCCCATATGATTCTGGTTACTTCCAGCTCTGTAGGAAATACCATCTATTGCCACTTCAAAATCGTAGAGAGATAGCGGACTTTATTTTTCTGTCCAATACTATATCCAACCAAATCGACAGTCCCGAGCTCTTGGCGAAGTTGGGCTTTTACGCTCCATTCAAATCGTTTCGTTTTAACCCACCAATACGGATACCATACTCCTTATCCAACTATAGGCAAAATAGTTTTATTTTAAGAGCAAGTAGAACCTATAATAAGTTGTGTAAGCAGCACGATTTTGATCCATTTGTTACTAGTGTGTCAACGGCAAGGCGATGCATAAGCCAAGATTTTTTTAATCAAAAGTAATCTCCAGTTATTATGATTGGTTTCTACATATTTTTTGCTCACATCAACATTAATTACTATGCGATCTCTTAAAAGCGAAGGTTTGTAATTGGCTCAATGTTGCCCAAACAGTTTTTATTCAAATTGTATTTAGCTGTTAGCCTTCCATGCTGTAATAAATAAATAAATAAATAATGTTTGTACAGGTGGATTAAAATTAAAATTTGTTCATTATGGACCCGTCGGGCACAGCAAAAATAGGAGAGAGGAAGAGGGTTCAGCAGAAATTTGAATTAATTGGTTGTTCACGAAGTATATGATTTTAATGAGTGTTTATGTATTTATAATCATATATTTTTTATTATTTTATATAATTATATTAAGTATATTTATTTGTTTATTTATTATATACTAGCTTTTACCCGCGACTTCGTACGCCTAGACTTAGTAACACAATTGTTGTCGGATTGTATTCATGGGATAAGAAGTAGGTACTCAATGTTAGGGAAATTCCCGCTTTGTTCCGAGAAAAGAAGTATTCAATATGCCAGCGCCAATATCAAACTATTAGTGTACCAACATTTCATTTAAATCCCGTAAGTAGGTCTTCTACATAAGTTTTCTGGGAAATTCTACATAATTTTGGGGTAAAATGTATCCTATTTGTTACTCCCGGTCACACATACTGTGTCTGTATAAAATTTCATTCAAATCCCGTAAGTAGTTCTCCTATATTCGTTTTTCCGGGATTTCCGGGATATTCCCACATTTTTCTGGGGTAAAATATATCCTATTTGTTATTCCCGGTCACATTATATGTGTTGTGAAATTTCATTCAAATCCCGTAAAATATTAGTTTTCCGGGATTTCCGGGCTATTCTCACATTTTTCTGGGGTAAAATGTATCCTATTTGTAATTCCCGGTCACATACTATGTGTGTATGAAATTTCATTCGAATCCCGTAAGATATTCGTTTTTCGGAATTTCCGGGATATTCCCGGTCACATTCTATGTGTGTATGAAATTTCATTAAAATCCCGTAAGATACTCGTTTTCCAGGATTTCCGGGATATTCCCACATTTTTCTGGGGTAAAATATATCCTATTTTTTATTCCCGGTCACATACAATGTGTGTATGAAATTTCATTCGAATCCCGTAAGATATTAGTTTTTTGGGATTTCCGGGATATTCCAACATTTTTCTGGGATAAAAAGTAGCCTATCCTTTATTCCCGGTCACATACTATTAGTATACCAAATTTCATGTAAATCGGTTCAGCCGTTTTTGCGTGATTGAGTAACAAACAAACAAAGATCCAAACATTCACATTTATAATATTAGTATGATTTATTGTCAAGTTGTTATAATATTATTTACTATCTATTTACATAATGTACAAAAAAAAAAGGAAAATGAAAAGAATTAATAAATAATTATCACGTCCAAGCGTCAAAGTATTCCTCCACATCGCTGTCATCTGGTAACGTTCCCAGAAGACTGGCCGCATTGCCACGTTGAATGGCAATGCTAATTCGTTGACCCAAGAATAAACCAGCCCTCTGATCGCGCGAAGCGTCGATAAGTTTTTTGGTAATTTCTTTAAAAAGGAGTCGCGCACTCGGGCCCCACAACCCAAGCGTTTCGACCCCAAACGGCTCAAAATTATAGCTCCCGTTGAGGTTACCATATTTGCGCCGCTTAAGGGTCTCCGCGGCGCCGCAGCAGCAGCCCCGGCACAGCCAGCTGAGCTTGGAAGATGAGATGGAGCAAGGGTATCGACGCAAGTTGCGTCCCACACCAAAGGCCTACCCAACTTCCAAGGCACTAATGACATACTGTCTGGTCTCTTCCCATCGTCACGTGCCAAGCCATTTGGCTCTAATACGGCTGGCACACCGGCGGTGGCAAGAGCACGACGAATAATATCATTTATATTGGCATGCCGTGCTATGCGCCCTGCACTCCTGCAGCAAGACAGGCCATGGTGCCCGAGGCTATCGACAGCTTCACCGCAGTGACACTGGTGCGGAGTAACACAAGGAGCGCCTAGACGTAAGCAAGTAGCACACCGAAAAGTAGTGTCATCCAACAAGCTACCAATATTAGGTGATGGAAGTGCCTGAAGCCAAAGACCCGACTCCCATTCACCCACAGCCAGCAGACGGGCACGCTCAGCAGTATCGACTGACGTATTTATCAGATATTTCCGTGTCAAACTGCAGAGCGGCCAGTCCCACTGTTTCTGGGAAGATGGGATGACGGGCAAGGCCGTATTGGGACAAGCCATTTTCCAAGCGTCCACAGCATCAGCCAAACATGGTACCTCAAAACTAACCAGTGATGTTGCTAAAATTTTCCTGGTTAATATTTCGGTACCATAGACCGAGGCAAGAAACGCCGGTAAACTACGACTGGAAATTTTGCGGACGCCGAGACCACCCAGCCGTATAGGGAGAGTGGCTTGAAGCCACGCTCGGTCGTCCAATGCCACGTTCAAGAGGGTTGTTAAAAAGTTCCTAATAATTTTGTCGACTTTGTCTAGAAGTTGTGGGTGCTTCCATAAATGGGACGAGCGTAAGTTGTAAATGAATTTCGGACCAAAACAACAATAACGAATAATAGTGAAGGCCAAATGGATATTAATTTTGAGAAGTTTTTCAGACGTTTCACAAAAATGTTGTATTTTTTCTTCAACAAAAGTTTGAAAGGATTCATCAAAGATTGGAGACCCAAGCAGATGAAAATTGGTTTTCTCAATAATTTTAATTTGTGGCGCTATTGTGTTAAATTTTGAAATTGTCAGTTGTCTGTCATTGGTTTGAGGTAATAAATCTCGCATTTCGAAGTATTGAGCTCCAGGCCAATTATATGATTCCTGGTATGAACGCGCACTCGAAACACCTGCACGTATTTACAATTTCTCTCTCGAAAAAAGTTTGTTGTGATATTCCTACGTTTTCGGTGTAAAAACTAGTGAAACAGTTTCATTAGCAAACCTTCTACAGTGTTGATTTGTGATTATAGTGACAACAATAAAGTATAAAACCAAAAATAATAATTTGTGAAATAATAATTTCGTTATTGCATTGACTATTTGAAGTGTTTGACTATTACGCGTAAGCGACGCGCTTTGCGTGGCTCTTACGACCTTTCCGTAACGCAACCGCCTCAAGCCATTCTGAGAAACTGCTAATGGTCGTCTATCAGCAGTTTAGATTTTACAGTTTTATTATCTATCTACCTCCGTGCCTATTTGTTTTAAAACACATTGTTTTTTGTACTTACTTTATAAATCTACGTGTGGCTGACAGTATCTATACTCGGTGAAACAATACAGGAATGTGTTGGATGCAAAAATAAACTGCCAAAGGAGGAACAAATAACCTGCATACTTTGCAAGTCGAAATACGATTTATTATGCGCTAATATATCTGTTGACCGCTTCCAGCTTATGGATCATAATCATAAACGGATTTGGCGATGCCCGGAGTGTCGCAGTAAACAACCGAAAGCGGACAACACGAATACTCCTATACGTGCGATGTCTTCCGCCGCCTCTGAATCCTTAGTTGAGTTTATAACACCGTTTGAGTTCGATATGTCTTATAACATTACACATCGTCGTAAGCCTGGAAAACCGCTTAAGAATGACAAGCCTATAGAGCCGGAGACCGGAGCAGACAAGACAGTTCCAGTAGCTGACCCTGTTCATGAAATCAGTCTCTTCTGGAGTGAATTGCAAGCTGCCCGAATTGAGATGAGTAGCCTTAGGGACACGCTTATCGAATTGACCGCAACAATGAATAAAAGCAATGAGCGTATTGATGCGTTGGAGGCCAGGATTGATGTAATGGAGAGAAAGATCATGGTGGAAGACCGGATATTGAAAACCTCGAGGTTCAAATTACTCATCTTAAGCGGGATCTTCAGGATCGGGAACAAGAGTTACTATCGAATGACATAGAGATAGCTGGCGTACCGGAGACCGCGGGAGAAGGTATCATACATATTACGCTTGCAGTGGCTACCAAGCTGGGCGTCGAGTTGGATGAACGCGACATAGTAAGTGCGGCGCGCGTGGGCCCGCCACGAGCACTGGTCGAAGGTGGGCCAGCGCCAAGACCGCGTAGCATCGCAGTCCGCTTTACTCGCCGTAAATGCCGCGATGTCTTGTTGAAAGCGGCTAGGGTAAGGCGTGGAGCCACTACCTCTGATATGGGTATTTCGGGGCCGCCTTCCAAATTCTACGTCAATGAGAGACTTACGAAACTAAACTGCCAGATATTTCAAAGGGCTCGGGAACTCGCAGGACGTGCTAAGTGGAGATTTGTGTGGACGCGCGACGGTAAAATCTTTGCCAAGAAAGACAATGGATCCAAACGTCACCAGTTCTGTTCCGAAGCCGACCTTATGAGTGTTTTTGATAATGATGTGGTTTGTCCCGACGCTTAATATCACATTTAATCTGTTTTATTTTTATTCAACGATACAACACTATTCGATCTTATTGGCCTTTGTCACTATTATACTTTTTAAATTATGTGACAGTGTACATTACACACTTAACAATTTATCATACACCTTTTGTTTTTGATAGAAATGTTCATGTTACTTTATATATGGACTTAAGATTGAGACACATGATTCATATGAGCTGTTGTTCGTTTAATCGCCGTTTTCTTGGTATTACTAATTCTAACATTAATTATAAATGACTCGTTCCAAACAACTTAATTTGCGTTTGGGGCTGCTTAATGTACGATCATTAAATAATAATAATAAATTTTATTATGATCAAAAAGCCAAATACAATTTATTTTTCCATCTCAATTAAACATAATAAACGTTTATGACGTACAGCACTATACATATATTATTTGAGATAGAGTGAACGTCTGTGTCCGTGCTAGTATAAACTGTGTTACAGACACAGGCGCCTTCCTCTTACAGTTTATTGACAACTTGCTGTACCTTGGTAAGAATAAATCTTAATTCATTGATAACACATAATTGTACTTATGTACTAAGGAACGGTGTGTGTGGTGATTAGTGAGTGTGGTGTGTGTGGTGTGGGTGTGTGTGGGTGTGTTTTGAGTATGTTACAGTATGATCTGAGATAATTACATTAGTATAATTTTTTTTGTGAAAAGTTGTTCAGTCTCATTATACGATAACTTTTGAAGAAAATTACTAACCACAGTCTTACATTTAAATCTAGGTAAAGAATATATGGTGCAGGTTGCATTAACAGTGTTATATAAGTGGCTGCTAATATACGGATAGCTTCGCCTCGCCAGAGCGGTTTTGGTGATGACAGGTGGGCATATAGGATCTTTACGTCGTTTCTTTTGCTCCAATAACCGTGGGTCATAGGTCAATGATGAGTGTACACGTAAAGTGGTATTACGTACACAGAGCTGTCGAACAGTGAGTACAGATATGTCTTTATAGAGTTGGATAGTTGGGTACCGATAGGGTTTGTGAAGCATGACTTTCAAGACAGCTCTTTGTGCTCTCTCAAGGCGAAGTAGGTACGTTTTATGCGTACCACCCCAGACAGGTATGCAATACGTAAGCAGAGACTGAGTTAAGGCAAAATAAATAGTTTTTAGTAGTCGGTCGTCAGCTACTCTTCTCAGCTTTTTCATTGGAAACATTAGCTTACGAACCCGCATAGCTGTCACACTGATGTGCTTTTGCCAACTCAAAATGTTGTCTATGTGCACTCCCAAGTATTTAACACAAGAGTTTCTATTTATAGCAGGGCAGTTGCATGGGATCAGGGTGGGGTGACAACTATGGGCTTTGATGTCTGGAATATTAGGTTGTGTAACAGTGTTCGCTGAGAAAGGGACGTAATGGGTTTTAGAGACATTCAGCGGCAAATACTGGACGGGATGAATTGATAGCTACTTTTGACATTTATAAACCGGATATACTAGCATTAAATGAGACTTGGATCAAAGCTGGTGAAGAAAAGTTGGCGCCTGTTATACCTGGATACATGCTGAAGCTAAGACCCCGGCCGAAGGATATGCGGGGTGGTGGTGCCGGCTTTTATGTAAAGAAAGGGTTGCGAGTGCGGATCAAACCACATCCTGAATCATCACTTGAACAGTTATGGATTGAACTGACTGTGCCTGGCAGGGGGCGTCTCATCGTGGGTACAGCATATAGGCCAGAAAGTGTCCCAGTAGATGCAGCAATCGAAGCTCTTAGCGAATCCGTGAGTGTATTTTCATATGGCGACCACTTATTTTTACTGACCGACTTCAATGTTGATCTACTTAAACATAATATGGTATCTGTACAAGAGGTGGGTTCTTTCTGCTTACAACATAGCCTAACAAACCTTGTTAAAGATGCAACACGTGTAAATGAACGAAACTCCTCACTTCTCGATCTTATAATCACAGACTCATCCGACTTATGCAAAAGTGTGAATATTCACCACAACCCCGCTATTAAACCATTTAAACCATTTATTTTGCCACACATTAATTACATAAAAAAGGTGAAGATACATAAATATAAAAGACAGGCAACATGTGCAGCACGGAAACCAGCTCAGTGTTTGCTGTGCGGAGGGCACAGCACTGATTTTCAGCTGGTCCCTGCCAAAGTGAGCAAACAGTGTTTTTAGACGCGCACACGAAAAACACAAAAAAAAAAGTTTAATAAAATAAAATTTTCCTCGACAACACATGACAGGTAGGATTGTCCATTGCACATACACATGGTTGAACATAACATATAAATATTGCTTTGGCTAAATTTATACAAAATCTGCTATTGTATTTTTTGGATTTTTAAAAGTTCTCTGGTAATATGTATTTTAAAAGTATTTTGTGACATATTTCTACGTAAAGGAGGAGGTAAGTCATTCCATATTTTGGTAGCAGAGAATTTAAAACTTCCTTTATATTGAGCTGTTCTATGGGCTGGTATTACCATATAGTTTGCTTCTCTTCTACGAGTACGTCTCTGGTGAGCATCTTTTACCCATTCAAATTTCTGAAATAGGTAGTTAGGCCTTTTTTGTGTAACAATTTTTTTCACTAGACATGTCAGATGCAGTTTCCTTCGGGCTTCCATGTTCAAGATATTTTTCTCATTTAAATATGGTGTGATATGAGCTCGCTTTGGTATACTATAGCAGAACCGGGTACATGCATTCTGAACACGTTGTATGGCCTTTTTGGTTTTTTTGTAAATGCGCGGACCATAGACCGTATCGCAGTAATTAAATTGCGACAGCACAATCGATTCTACAAGCGTTTTCCTAATTGGTTCCGATAGATATTTCCTAATATTGTAAAGGGTTTTTAACCGATAGAAAGCATTTTTAATTTTACTATTAATATGTTCATTGTAACGAAGTTCCCCATCCATAACTAAACCCAAGTTTACAGCACTATCTACTCTTTGCAAGATTTGACCATCAATCTTAATCGAGAGCGACTGCGATGCGGCTTTGTTGCACTGTACTTTAGTGCCTAGTAGCATATATTTAGTTTTCGATGCATTTAATATCAAGGAATTTTTCCTTGCCCAATCCGAAATGTTATTGAGATCTTCATTAATCATGTCTAATGCATTTGGCGCGTTTTCAGGTTTAAACGAGTAATATATCTGGGTGTCATCTGCATATAGGTGTATTTTAGAATGTTTTACATGCTTAGGGAGGTCCGCCGTAAAAATAATGAAGAGTATAGGGCTCAAAATGGAGCCTTGTGGGGTTCCCCTATTTAATATATGTATTTTAGATTTGTCTAATTCTCCTTGTTCAGTTTCTATTTCTACGTACTGGCTTCTGTTTGTCAAATAAGATCGAAACCAAGTGCAAGACTCGTTGGAAATGCCATAGTACGAGAGCTTTGCTATCATAAGTTCTATGTTTAAACAATCAAAAGCCCTTGAGAAGTCTAATAAAATTAGTGCAGTGCACATTCCGGCGTCCGATGCTGCTACAATATCATCACTAACATGGGAAAGTGCAGTTGAAGTGCCGTAACCACTACGAAAGCCCGATTGAATGTCAGGTAAAATATTTTCTTTTTCTATGTACGCGGTAAGTTGTGTACAAATTATTCTTTCTAAAATTTTTGATGCTACAGGTAAAATACTGATTGGTCTTAAATCTTTGAGTTCTACTTTTGCACGTTTGGGTATCGGTTTAATTTTAGCTATTTTCCAGAGCTCAGGAAATCTCTTAGATCTGATACAATTATTAACTATTTCAGTTATAGCTTGCAGCGTGACAGGCATCGTCAAATTTATCATTTCAATAGAAATTGAATCATGACCACTAGCCTTAGTTTTTATATTACCAATCACCTTTGAAATTTCTAATGGTGTGGTTGTACTTATGTTAAAACTCTTATCCGATAGCTTGTTTTGTTTAAAAAATTCTAATGTCTGCTTGTCGATCGTGTCTCTTCCAGGCACATCAAGAAAGAAGTCGTTGATTTTATTAGGGTCACTTAGATGTTGTGGCACTGATTGGATATTCATTACGTTGTTGCCAATCGGACATGTGCGTTTTATGTGCTCCCACATCTGTTTGGGTTTATGTTTGTTATTATTAATGTAGAATGAAAAATAAGCTTTCTTCTCTCTATCAAGGGCTCCAGTAACATAGTTCCTAAGCCCCCTATAATAATCCATATGACACGACAAGAGGGCCCTATTTTGAGCTTTGTCTCTTTCAAGTACAACAAATTTTCTGATAAAATTTATTTATTTATTAAGGAAACTCAACAGCTATTTTAACATTTACATGAGTTCTAAATGTTCACTTCACTATCAATGAACAGCCCAGTAATGAAAGAGCATATGTATACTGCACAGTGATAGCGAGATGGTGACAATTATCTCTTAGCCAATTACAGAGTTCCACGTCATTGATAAAGGTAGATCAACTAGAAAGTAACGAATAATAATTATTATAATTCACATTTACCTACACATCAAAGTTACAAATATGTTTATAACATGGATATTGAAATAAAGGGAAAAAAAAATATTTAACATTAACACTACTTCAATGGAGGATGTAACGAAAATAATATCTAATATAAAAACCAAAGCCAGTGGACATGACTCAATAACAATAGATATGATAAAAATGACACTACCAACTACGTTACTTGCTATTACAGAAATTGTTAATAACTCTCTGACATCTAAAATATTTCCTGAGGCATGGAAAATTGCAATAGTTAAACCTATACCCAAAAGTTCCAAGGTAGAAGAGCACAAGGATTTAAGACCTATAAGCATATTACCGGTACTATCTTTGGAAAGGATTGTATGCACACAACTTACAAAGTATCTAGAAGACGAACACATCTTTCCCGATATACAATCAGGTTTCAGGAGTGGCTTCGGTACTGCCACTGCGCTAGCTAATGTCAATGACGATATTGTAACAGCGTCAGACGCTGGTATGTGCACTATATTAATCTTATTGGACTTTTCACGAGCATTTGACTGTCTTAACGTAGAATTACTTTTAACTAAACTGTCGTATTATGGCATCTCTGGAGAATCTTGTGACTGGTTCCGCTCCTTTTTAACAAATAGAAGCCAATATGTGGAAATAAAACGGAACAAGGTGAATTGTTAAAATCTAAGTTAAATATTGTAAACAGAGGAACTCCCCAGGGATCAATTTTGAGTCCAATTCTTTTCATACTTTTTACCGCAGACCTTCCTAAGCATATTAAAAATGGCAAGATACATCTTTATGCCGATGACACGCAAATATATTACTCCTTTAAACCGGAAAAGTTAAGGGAAGCGATAGAGAAGATAAATGAAGACCTAAGTGCTATCCACGATTGGGCAAATAATAACGCCCTCGTCCTAAACGCAACTAAAACTAAATATATGGTACTAGGTAGTAAAGCACAATGTGCTAAAGTGGCTTCTCAGTCGTTTGCTGTTAAAATCAATGGACAAGTTTTACAAAAGGTAGAGAATGCACTTAATTTAGGTTTAATTATGGACAAAGAACTGCGATAATCGATCATGTCAATAGTAAAATTAAAAATTCTTTTTTTAGATTGAAATCCTTGTATAATATTAGAAAGTACCTTTCAGAACACGTTAGTAAAACGCTTGTAGAAGCTATCGTACTATCACAGTTTAACTATTGTGACACTGTTTACGGACCGCGGCTTTATAAAAAGACTAAACGAGCTATACAACGCGTACGGAACGCTTGCACACGTTTCTGCTATAACATCCCAAAAAGAGCGCATATTACTCCGTATTTGAATAAGAAAGGTATATTGAAGATGGAAACGCGTAGTCAACTTCACCTCACATGCCTCGTTCACAAAGTTGCGCTTAAGAAAAAGCCTAAATATCTTTTTGAAAAACTAGAGTGGGTGAAAGATGTTCAGCAAAGAAATACAAGGAGAAGAGAAGACAACAAACTGGTAATCCCCGCTCATAGAACATCGCAATTCAAAGGCAGTTTTAAATATTCGGCTGCCAAAATTTGGAATAATTTACCCCCTCCCCTTCGTCAAGGCATGCCCCAACCCATTTTAAAAAGACATTTAAAGAACTTTTAAATTATCAAATATTTCAGTAGATCAGTTTATGATCATGTGTGTCAGCCCCTTTTTAATTTTTTTTTTTTTTTATATTTTTATATTATTTTATCTATTATATATCTATTATGTTGTCGTTATGTATTGTTGTGTGTATGTTATATGTGCTTAATTGTTGAATATTAACATAGGTCACCTTTATCTTGTGCGCGTTAAATTATAAAATGTGGCTCAAATGTCAGGAGCCAGCTGAAAATCAGTGCTGTGCTTAAATGCACAGCAAAAACTGAGCTGAGTCTCCTGCCACACATAACTTCTTTTTGTCTAATGTAATTCTTCTCTTTTTTTGTTAAATAATTTTGTGTATGTGTGGCAAATAAATGGTTTAAATTGAATTTTTCTTTTAAAAATTTAAGGTCGTTGAGAACTGTGTCAACGTCACCTCCTAGGGTTCCATCATCCAAATACCATACGTTAAATTTTGAATTTAGCTATCGAATGATTGGGTTAATAGCTAAACTAAAAATGACTGGCCCAAGAGGGTCACCCTGTTGACATCCGACGGCCGATTCTAAGAGATTGTCCTTATACAGTAATTTCGAGGGATGTCTGTAGCATTGCCAAAGAAAACTATATATTTGTGGAATTTCTTTTTTGACTTCCGTCAACAAGGTGTCCCTATTTACGGAGTTAAAGGCATTCCTTACATCTACCTTCAGAATGACCTCACCTTCATTACTATTAAGATAAGTTGTTAGTGCATGTACGGCAGCCTCACAGCCCCCTTTAGAACCAAAACCTAATTGGAGGGGCTGGAATTTATTAACTAAAGATGATTTATAAAAAGCACAGCAGATCTTGGCTGCCGTACGTCTGTAAGTGCAACCTACGGCAATGGGACGAATGCCGCCATCCCTCTTGCGTAGGGCACAAAGATTGGCCTCATACAGAACGTCGATGACGGATTCATGCACATTGCCGGAGAGCATCAAATTGATCAAAGCCGTAAGCTCCTTCAGGAGCGACTCACCAGCTTCCCCAGCGCCTGCACTCGTCAAATCTTTGAGGTGTTGCGGGGTTAAGCCGTCTAGGCCACCAGCAGAGCCACTCTGGAACGAACTTATGGCTTCGACCAATTGACGACAAGTTACTGTAAGGGAATTTGAATCAGGGTTAGGGGGGTCGGGGAAGGAGAGGTCATTCGCTGGGGCTGGGTGCTTACTCTCCAGAGCTTTGTGTCTCGGAAGAGTAAGGTGCAACCACATCACTACTGAAAATTATCCTGGCCGCGCCCCTTATGTCACCTTCGCTTAGTTTAGACTCTACAAGATGTGGCAAACCCTTGTGTTGCTGATACTTCTGTGCTGGAAATTTTGAGTCTAAAATTGCGCTTGAAGTATTAAAATTTTCTTTAATTTGCGCTGTCAGAGTCTTTTTACTAGCCAATGATTTTTGTACATGTAGAATTCTAAAAGGGAAGGTGAGTAAGTAGTTGCTCCCAAGCACTTAGAGAATTCTCCCTGGCGGCGAGGCGGACAGATCGCTCTAAGCTCAACGCAACCAACGCCCTTGCTCCACGGGGAATCCTCTTTAAAACAGGTATAGAATTTTTAAATTTAGACAATTATTGCCAAAGGGGCTGACAAATACCAGAGGAAGGTGTCGCCGTAGCGGTAGGTACAACTGAAAAGGGCACATTGGGAGGTTTATGCACCTTACCACAATTAATTTTCAGACCCCTCTCAGTCTTAAAAAAACGTGCTTGGGAACAATGGGGGCATCTCACCAGGATATCCTGCGAAGAGGTAGGTTGAACAGCACGTAGAGGTTTAACCCCGGCATCGCAAGAACTATCACTGTACATTCACACTCTTTTACACTAATATAACTAACATACAAAAAAAATATACAAATAAATTAATTATCAAATAAGTGTCAATGTCAGGCACGGTGGCGCAGCCGCGTTGAGGGACGCTTTTCATAACAACCCACTGTCTGCCATATGTAGATTATTGTTTTTATAGGTACTGTTCAACTGTCCGGTGGTGTACTGAAATATGTTCTCGGGACTTTTCCGAGAAAATGGAGGACCGTTTTTGAATGTTTATTTAAATGCTGGTTATCAGTTAGAACTTATGATTGGTACCATTCGGTTGTTTCAGCACTCAGGTCCATTTGATTCATAACATGGAACATGATGACATGACATGATGACATCGAGCGTATGTATTACTTTACTTTTGTATTACTTGAAAATCTATCAAAGAATTTATTAATTTCTCCTAGTCCTCGTATTCAATGGTATTTTGAGTATTGCATAATTATTATTTTACGTCTATTTCTATAAGAATATTTATAAAGATTTATTTATTTTATTTTTTATTATATATTATAATATTATAGTTTTGTATTTATTATTATATAATAATTATGTAGGTATTATGTTATGTTATTAAATTATTATTCCGTATTATATTCCGTATTATATATTTACATTATTTATTTATACTTCTGCTATTATATTATTTTTATTCCTTATTTATATTATTATTATCATATTTATTGTTATGTTATTGTATTAATGTAGGTAATTTTATTTTGTAGATCCGTCTATTTAATGTTTAAGTTTTATTGGGCTTATCTTCAAAAGCTTATTTATTGATATATATATTGGTCTTTTTTTCGTCTGTAATGGATTTATGTAATTTATTATATATCTTTATTGACATAACCAAAGGGCTAGACGAGTGTATTTTAAGTTTAGATGTTGGAAGGTTTAATCTATTTTCGATTATCGAGGAAATAAAAAGAACATAATTAATGAATGTAAATTTTTAATATACCTTTGTACAAAATATACTTAAGTACCTATGTTAAATGTACTACTACTACTATTTGGCAAGTATAAACTAGAAATGTTCAGGCTTTTCGTTGAGCGGCAGGTCGTGGTCGAGCGCAGCGGCTCGCGTCGGGCGCGGCGCCAGCACCCAGCGGTGCAGCAGCGCCGCCAGCGCCGCGCCGCCCAGCGGGCCCACCCAGTACACCTGCAACATGCCACACAACACAACGTGTTACACTGTACGACCGCCGCGGCGCCTCACCTCGAGAGATTCTGCGCGACTTCATTGACAAGGATCTGTCTCTAATTTATCTCGTCCAGACAACTAATTTTATAGCTAACATTTATTTCAATATTCCCATTAAAAAATAAAATTAATGTCTGGCTGCGGTAACGCTACCCCACCAGGACTTTTTAAAATATATGTTATTAGCAAAAAATGATAAGCGCAACAATTACAAGGGCTGGGCAACTTATTATCTATATAATTAAAATTGCTAGGTATTTTCGACATTATTTTGCTGGGGTAACACACACGTCAGCGTCGGCTTTGTTGGCAAAATCGATAAATTGGAGGGCAGCGCTCTATGGGGCGCCAGTGTGGGCGGACACCCTGTCGGCCCGCAATGCCGCTCTGTTGCGAAGACCGCAGCGGGCGATGGCTGTCAGGGTGATACGGTGATATCGTACGGTCTCCTTTGAAGCGGCGAGCCCCCTTGCTGGATCAGCGCCGTAGGATCTCGAAGTGAGAGCCCTCGTGTCACAGTATCGGTGGCGCGGGGAGGCGCTAGGACGCAGTGACTTGCCGTTGCCTCGTGAAGTCGAGCAACGAACCGCGCTCCGCCAGATCCTAGTGGCAGAGTGGAAGGCACGACTAGCGCAACCCAGTGCAGAGCACGCCACTATAATGGCGGTAAGGCCTGTCATGGAGGAGCGGTTAGAGAGGCGCCACGGCGCCCTCAGTTTCCGGCTGACGGAGGTACTCTCGGGACATGGGTGTTTCGGGAAGTATCTGTATCGCATACGCCGGGAACCAGTGCCCGGTTGTCACCACTGCGTGGACTGCCCCGAGGACACGGCGCAGCACACGTTAGAGGTATGCCCGGCTTGGGCAGAGCAGCGCCGTGATCTAGTCACGGCAGTGAGTGGTGACCTCTCGCTTCCGGCCGTAATTCAGTCTATGGTCGGGAGCGAGAGGGCGTGGGAAGCCGCCGCCTCTTACTGCTGAGAGAGAATTGTTCACCTCTCCCAATCCATAGTATTCGTACCAGGCGTCGGAAGGAGCAGATAGACCTTCGACAGAGCTGTGGCCTGCGGGCAGCTGAATAGGGGAATTCCGCCGTCCGATCAGATAAGACATGCGTGCTGATTACACGCGTGCCTTCAGTCAGCTGATAGGATGCAGGGCAAGGCTAAGTGATAGGGTCCAGCGAGTGCTGGACCACAGCCTGTCATGGTCGTCCCTCCGGGTGGCGGGGGATCCATGAGGATTTTACGTACTATAAAAAAAAAGTGCAGTAAGCCGTCGAGAGGGATCGTGAGAGGGCTAAATCTACTCAGTGGAGAAGACGCCGAGGGCCTTTCGCCTATCATGACAACATGTGTGCTCTCGCCTGTTGTTATTTGAACATCGTGCGGCCTCGGGAACGCACTGAGGAGAGGGGGTTTTGTCCGTCCACCAAGCGACCTCAGGGATGATGGCGGTACGTGGTGGTCGCTTGCGCTGTGTGCACCGCGCGGAGATGCGATAGGGAAGCGGCCTTCCCTTGGAACTTCTCCTAAAAACTCGGTAGCCCTCCGAGTTCCTGTGTCACGCCTATTAATGCCCGTCCCAGGGAAGTTCTACAGAATGAAAAGTTTTTTCAATAAGTACCTAATATTGTTTTAGACCGTTTAATCGGGACTTCCATCAGGCTCCTAATGACTATTGCAAAACCACTAGTATTGAAAAGCAAGCAGCACACACACTAAAAATTGGTAGGTATGTTTATCTACTAGGGTGCTTGTTGCACAGATATAGTGTAACCGGAGGCCCAAGCCCGCTATTTTATTGTGTCAGCATGTTCGTCCAATTATAAGTAACTTATCTAAACGACTTATCCAAAATGACACTTCGATGACGACTGTGACACATTAAAATAAACTTGGGGCCAAGATGTCATGGGAGTCTGCGTGGTTTGTTACCGATAACAAAATAATTAGGTATACATATAACTATTATAGTTGCTTATATCTAATAATATTTTTGAATACTCGCCCATTGATAGTCCCAATGGCCTTGCAACAGTGCGGGCGCGAGGCTCCTGGCTGGGTTGATGCTGGCGCCGGTCGCGTGCCCCTACAACGTGTAAACAACGTGTCATCACTTTTCAGCGACATTCTGGCTCACAATGGATATAGTGTGACAATGCTGACACAGTCAGCCCCCATGAGTCATGAGGCGCGGCGTGTGGTGTGTGGTGTGTGTGTGTGGTGTGGCGAATCAACGGCAACGTGGCCGCGCGGCAAGCATGCGACGCTGCGACGTTGATACACTTGACATCTTTTTAACCTCTATTCCATTTGGTTAGGTACTTAACTAAAGGTAAACAAATCATAAAAAAGGTGCTTTTATATAGCCATTTCTCATTTCGAAATAATAAATAACCAAAATATATTATTTAATTATTTAAAATCACATTTCCTTTTATATACTACTTGCATATTTAACTACTGTGTTTAATATTAAATAGTAATTATTAATTCTTAAGCTGCACACAATTAAATCAATTAAAATTTATAACAGCTACGTTATAAAGTATTGCAATGTGCCTACTAAAAAGAAGCTAAAAAGACAGGTATTCACAACATTAATTTCTCTACTTAGTAGACTTTTGATAACTCAAAAAATTGAGAAGTAGTAAGTACCTACTGCGAGAAGCGCAGTAAAATATTTATTAACCGATATTACACAAGTCAGTAACCGCTTAACCAGACGCCATTCGTGACAGTTTGTGTTTACTTTACTTTCGTGCGTTTTTGTGTTACTTTTGCCGTATATTGTGTTAATTATTTATTGATTTCTGACATTTAGGTAGACTGACAGGTACAGTCTACCCGTGACCATGGACGCTGTAAAGGGTCCGAAACGTCGGGATTAATAAAATCAATATAGCGCGATAAAATCCGTAAAAAGTAGTTTTATTTTAATTAGTTATTGTTCTGTTTGTTAATTGTTTTTATTGATTGTTAGTTGTGTTGTTATTAATTTTAATTGTTAAAAATAGTGATCCCGAGCCGGGTACTAGCCGTGCTAGCTCTTTCCTTGCATTTCGATCAGCACAGCAAAAAGTACCAAAACGCAGAAGTTTCGACTGGGTGAACCGATATTGATGATTCTTTTTTTATTTGAAAGCTGGTGCATCCCTTGTGGTCCCATTTCAATGTGGTCCAGTTCTGACAATGGCATCCATGAGAAAACCATATACATAAGTCTTATTGGAACAAAGTTCCTTATCGCACGTTGTGAAAGGGGGATAGACGGAAAAAAATCTTACGAAAAAGTTGTCACGACACTTTTTTCGAAATTCAAATATTGTTGACAAGCATTCAAATATTATTGAGTGAATGACAATATTTGAATTTCGCGCGTTGTGAATTGTTGAGTGTATACAGGTTTTTTTATTTTTAATTATTAAATTTTAATGAAAGGAACTTCGTTCCATCCGGGTGTCCCTTGACACCTCTTAAGTTTTTTTACACACCATGCATGAAATCGGATTTCTTTTCATAAAAAAATATTATGTATTTCTGTTGTAGGTACAGGTACTAGTATTTATGTATAATTGGTATGTATTTACATACTTTAGTTTGCTATTTATATGTTATGTATAATATATACACAGTCAACCTCATTTTTTCTTTCAGTTCTGTCAGTCCATCCTAAGCTTGACTAGAAGAAATCGCTGATCGCGATAAGACATTGTATGTTTTTCTCTGTATAGATAGATTATGTTTTGTAATTTGATACATTGGTGTACAATAAAGAGCATATTAGGTATTATTATGAGGTAACCAATGTATCCGGTGCCGTTGTCAAAGTAAACAATCAACATCTACCTACTCGATGTCTATTAGTCCGAATATTTCGAAGGATGACATCTTCCTTATATCTGCTATCAGTTTATTTCTGCACAAAACGAAGCTACGTCGGAGGTGGAATGAGGCATAGCAGAACGAGCAATATGTCAAAGTCGATAAGTTAGATAACAATTTGAACCCCACACTTCAGTGGAGAAGTGCGTTTGTCCATGTCCGTTTGAGCCGTGACGTCATCGAGGACAAACATGAGTCCGGTTCAGTTAGGCCCGATCTTGTGATAAATACGTTAACATACATAGACAGGTACAGTCGAAACTCAGATACCTAAATAAAAAGTACGTAGCTATGTAAGTATTAATTGTTCTGAGACGTGAAATAAAGAAAAAACCTAAGCTGCTAGGCAGGTTAGGCAGTTACAATTGTTAATATTCATTGAACGAATTCATAATAAAAAGCGGCCAAGTTTTAAACTTTGGTAGGTAGGTTGAGTAGTTGTTTCAGTTTTGTGTTTACATCAACAGACGTAGACATTTCAGACTACCTACCTACCACCAAATTTTGAATTGATTGATTCAGGCAGTCACGTTTTTCTCAAGTTTCTTGTAAACGATAGGCCTGTTACGCAATCTGTAACGGTAATGATAAACAAATTTTTACGGTTATTAGTCCATAGTAAAATATTCAAACTTGGAACGATTAAAAGACGATTATCTGGCAATATATTCTCACGTTACGATAAAATTTCTGATCTTTTACGATTTTATGATTAATTTAATGTAAGTAGGTATAGTACAGATCTTTAGCTCAGAGGACTAATAAATTCAACGAAACCAGGCGCTTTACCCCCTGTGTAACACTGAGGAAATCATAGCGCGGTAGCGCCAGCGGAAAGAAAAATTGCGGCTCGTCTGTAACATGGGCGGAAGCGGAGCGAGCGAGCAACGAATAGTTACCCCTGCGTAGACCAGCCCGGCGACGACGAGTCCCAGCTTGATGGGCGCGGCGGGGTCGGGGCGAGCCGGGTCGTGCGCGCGCCACAAGCCGCAGCACGCCAGCACCAGCACGCCCGTCAGCGCCGCCTCCAGCGCCGCCGCGCCCGCCGCCGACACGTGCGGCCCGGGCAGCGTGCAGCCCATGGGCGAGCGCGTCGCCTCCGGTGGCGAGGTGGCCAGCAGCGCGCCGAAGCCCAGTAGTGCGCCCAGCACTTGCGCCAGCACGTAGCCCACCGCAGCCAGCGCACCGATCTGCTCGTACAGCAGCGCGGCCAGAGTGACGGCCGGGTTCATGTGCGCGCCGGATGTGGACCCGAATGCACACGCGTTGGCGATCACAACGAAGCCGAAGGCCATCGCGGGGTGCGCCAGCTGCACGGAGCCGGGCCCCTGCACCGGCACGAGCGTCGCCACGCCCAGCCACACCAGCAGCGCCGTGGCCAGCAGCTCGGCCAACAGCGGCCGCCACCAGCGCTGCAGCCATGCGACCGCGCCTCCCTCCGACTCGGAACCTGTAACACGCAACACGTACCCACGCGTTACACATTACATTACATTGCACTCGATACACGACGAACATTGAATTGTAAATCCATACCTACCTACGTACGTAAGTATTGGATGTTAAATAATCATAAATATAAAGGTATGAATTCAGCTGTAATTATATGTTTGTTCAGAGATGTTTGTTAACTACTATGCGTTTCTAATAAGAATAGGAACGTCAATGACCTCGTATGACCGCAATCTGTCAAAAAATCACAGATTGCAAAGAAAATTAATTTTCTTCTTATAAAATTATAAAACTTTATAATACTTTTCTATGCAGCAATACCAAATCCGGAACTCTGCGAGTTAAAAAAATGCACAAACTGCCAAAACTATATTATAGACAATATTTTAAACTCCAATGGCTTTGAAGTTTTGAAGCTGTGACCCTACAATTATGATTTTCATCAAATTTAATATATCTGGCGCTTGATTAGCGTAACGTGACTGATAATAATGTTAAACAATTAGAAAGCCAAATTGAGAATGTGACACTGGAAACTATTGATTTAAATACCAGTCAGGATTGGCAAAATAAATTAACCACGTCAAATGAATCGAAAATAAATACCAAAAATAGGGAAATATTTCAAGACGACGATAACTTTAGTTTTGAAATAAAACTACTTACAGCGTCCATGGTCACGGGTAGACTGTGACGGGTAGTCTACCCGTGACCATGGACGCTGTAAAGGGTCCGAAACGTCTGGATTAATAATATCACTATAACGCGATAAAATCCGTAAAAAGTAGGTAGTTTTATTTCAATGTAACCCTATTCCAACACGTCGTGAGGAGTTATGTCAGAAAGAAACGTCAATGACCTTAAATAGCTTTAGTGATGTCCTTAAATGCATATTTGTAACGAATATGAACGAATGAGTGAATGGATTTTTTAATTCGATGGAATAAATTTGATTAAGAGGTACCTATTTATTTAGGTAATACACTACACATACAAGTTATAAGTCAAATAAGGAGTAGACCAGCACATCAAGATATCCTAATCTGTCAAACTTCTTTGATGGATTTTCAACTTTAATAGAAAAGTATAAGGTAAGGAGTAAGTAAGGAGTAAAGTATAAGGAAAATTTGACAGTTCTGGATAGCTTAACCTGCTGGCGTTTGTACCTACAAGACATTTAGAAGTTATATTTTGAAATTTGCCTTCACATCCTGAATTTAATTCTTTATGGTGACGACGAAGGTTCTTTGCATCGATGTCGACCTACGTGTAATAAAACTTATTATAAATAGGTACAATCCGAAAAGCCTTAAAGCCAAATTATAAAACAATATTAATAGCGTCCGCCAACAGCGCATATCACCTGTCACTTGTTTCTCATGTGTTCGGGTATTTATAATACCTATTTCTATTGTTTTTCCGTTTTGATTTTTTTTGCAATTTCAGTATTGAAAATGAATCAACCAAGACCGCGACCCTCATTTTTTACTTCATTCCCCAAGAAACGCCCTAAGTGTTCTAAATTATCAGCAAATGATAAAACTATCGCTATGAACGTGTATAATTATGTCGAAAAAACAATGGCAACATACCCTTTTAAAACAGAGGTCATAAAAACAACCGCCGAAATTATGGGTGTTTCTAATACCACAATTTATAATATTGTTAAAGAATATTATAAATTAAAGCAGTGAAAGCCTAGCGGTATGACCATTGGACTGCCAAGTCGAAGGTCTCGAGTTCGAACCCAAGGCACGCACCTCTAACTTTTCGAATTCATGTGCGTATTCATTATTAATAATGATCACTCGCTTAAACGGTGAAGGAAAACATCATGAGGAAACCTGCATACCTTAGAGATTTTTCTCGATGGTATGCATACAAAAAGATAAATATGGAACGGTTTTGGAACCATCAGAAAATAGACCACAACACCGAAGTATTATAAACGAATTAGATGACTTTACAATGTCTGCAATAAGAAAGAAAGTGCATCAATTTTGTTTTAACAATGACTAGAAATCAATAAAAAATCCACCGATTTATGTATCTATTTTTATCGTGTCAATTAGAAAATGAATTTCTAGAACCGATTTGTTAATCCCACAATTTAATTTGCTTTTGAAACAAATCAATAAAAACTGAATGTTAAACGAGTAGAGGTATTCTTAATACGTGTCTACTGAAGGGGATATTGCTAATGTTTTTAAATCCCAGTTTTGTGTCAAGCCAAGCAGTATCCCACCCTCTGATGTGACCGATGCTGAGTCACAGTGTACTGTCCTGGATGCAAGAGTTAAGTTCACAGCTGCGGACATAGCTAAAACCATCGGGTATATGACCAGGGGTAAGTCTCCGGGACATGACGGACTTAGCATTGAGCACCTACAGCATGCAGGTCCCCACCTGCCACGTGTTTTGGCCATGCTGTTCACGTTCTGCCTTCGCCATTCGTACTTGCCAGACGAGCTTATGAGAACGGTCGTAGTACCAATTGTTAAAAATAAAACTGGGGATATATCAGATAAAAACAATTACAGACCGATCTCATTAGCGACAGTCATCGCGAAGGTTTTTGACAGCATGCTTAATGCTCAGTTAAGCAATACAATAACTTTGCACGATAACCAGTTTGGGTTCAGGCCCAAACTGTCCACAGATAGTGCTATACTGAGTTTAAAGCATGCTGTCAGATATTACACGGATCGGAGCACGCCTGTTTACGCCTGCTTCCTAGATCTGTCCAAAGCGTTTGACCTGGTTTCGTATAAAGTGCTGTGGAAGAAGTTGCTTGATAGGCAAGTAGTGCCTGAAGTTGTTAAAATCTTCCAGTACTGGTACGGGAACCAGGTCAATAATGTTAAATGGTCGGGAGCTCTGTCGGACTCCTACAGGTTGGAGTGCGGGGTGAGACAGGGAGGTGTGAGCTCTCCAACGCTCTTCAACCTGTATATCGATGGACTTGTTGCCGAGCTCAGCAGCCGCCATGTTGGATGTCATGTTGATGATGTGTGCTTTAACAACATCAGCTACGCTGATGATATGGTGCTGCTGAGCGCGTCAATAGGGGGACTCAGAGAGCTTATAAGCATTTGCGAAGCGTACGCTCATACACATGGCCTAAAATATAACGTCAAAAAGAGTGAACTTATAGTTTTCAATGCGGGTTGTAAATGTCCGGCGGAGGTTCCACCAGTAAGGCTATATGGAGTGCCCTTGGAGCGGGTACATACTTTCAAGTATCTGGGCCATATTATAACGTCCGACCTGAAGGACGACGCTGATATTGAGCGAGAAAGGAGAGCGCTGTCGGTGAGGGCGAATATGATTGCCCGCAGGTTTGCTCGTAGCTCCAGGGATGTGAAAATTACCTTGTTTCGAGCCTACTGCACATCTTTTTATACGAGTAGTCTGTGGGTATCATATTTGCAGAGATCCTACAGCGCTCTCCGCGTTCAGTATAACAACGCGCTGAGGGCGCTGCTCCGGATGCCTCGCTTCTGCAGCGCATCGGGAATGTTCGCGAGCGTCCGCATTGACTGTTTTTATGCCAGTATGCGCAAGAGGGCCACCTCGATAGCGAGTAGAGTGCGGGGCAGCGGTAATGGTCTCCTTTCAGTTATTGCCAGCAGGTTGGACGAGCCGTTCATGCAGCACTGGCAGGCCTTACATGCACCCATATATCAAGCTTGGGGCAGGTAGTAAATGAATTAAATGATTCTGACATGATTTAATTCATTTACTACTTAATTTCGCTAATTTCGTTATTTACTATTCTTATTATACTTATATCTTTAGAAAAATATGGACTGATTTATTGTCTGAAATAAAATTATTATTATTATTAATTTCTCAAAATTAACCGAAAATGCATTTGGCATAAATCCTTTTTATTTTCATTTTTCGAGTCTGTTTCGCATTCGTTCATTATTCGGCATAATGGCATAAATTATTTTTAGTTTCATTTTATTAATCTGTTTCGCATTCGTTCACTTCACTAAAAAAATATGACATATTAATACAAATTTTATAAATTCTATTTTTTTTACATATATTTGTTTAAATTGAACTAAAAAACGAGTGTAATAAGAAAGCGACAGTATTTTCGAAGATTAATGCAGTGAAAGTGAAATAAGTATGAAATCGACGATTTTATGTTGAGTGATGGTTTGTTTACAAATATTCCACGACCGATTGGAGTAGGGTATATAATATTCGCGTAAATGTCAGAAATCAATAGGTATTAGTATCACAATGAAAACAAATAACCGACACCAGTGACATTGCCCACGTTAAACACCGGCATTTAAAGTTCATAACAATAAATAGCAGAAGGCATCTACTACCTGCTAAACTGTTAACAAAAGCAGTCAATAACTTATATGATATGATATTTACCTACACACATTTTAATGTCTGACTTGTTATCAAAGCCGTAATTAATAAGTAGGTAGTATGATCTACGAGCAGGTCGGTAAAACCAAACCAGTTTCTGGATATATCTACCTCCTATGTAGGTACTAGCTACATAAGTATTTGATAAGATTTGAATAAAACATTTAGGTGCTAATAATATATGCACGCCGGAAGCGGCATAGATAAGTACCTACCTAAGCATATTAATTAGCGTTTGCCGCCGAACGCTAATCGTGGATTGAACGATTGAATAGGTAACATGATCAATCGCCTTTGGTCGCACCCTCGGTACTCAGGAATCCTTCGCCAGGAGGCTTCACCTCCCTGCCAAGGGCCAGGGAAGCAGTCCGAGTTTGTTTGCATATTGACAAGCAGAGCTGAGACTGAGAGGAAACGTGCTAAAAGGAAGGGGTTGGTGGACGCAAGATTAAACAAAATTATGATTAAAATTAAAGTAGGCAGGTATATCATATATATAGTTTTTTATCATCATGACGTCGGTAACTTTAGTTCTCTGACGGATCCCTTCGTTTAAATTCCGTCCTTCAGAGAGACTTTGAGCGCAGGATCCCCTCATACCGTTCGTAGACGCTGTGCGACTTCAAGCTTGCGGACCAGCCTGGAGCACGACCTCTAGGTCTGCGCCTCTAGTCCTTGCAGTTATCTTGGTTTTGCCTATGTTCATCCCAAATAATATTTTTTTAGGGAGTGAACTTTTATTATTGGCAAGTATATGTAGACATAATAATATTTTAATGTTTACAAAATACTTATACATAAATCTAGAAAAAAATCGCTACTAAGCGTCAAAGTATTCGTCAGCATCGCTGCCGGCCGGCATGTGGCAACGAGCCCAACGTAGGTCAGTACGTTCCGCTACAAACAGGACCAGCACCAGCCCTCTGGCGACGCGAACAGTCGATCACTCTTACATACACATACATACTTATTATACATATACAATATATTATTATTATTTACCTTTTAGTCATATGAATAATGTAAGGTTCATTTCACGAGTCATTGCAGAATTAAATTCAAATTAAACCCTTATCTACTAAACTACGTATCACTACGAAAAAACTACTCAGTATTTATACCTACATATAACTTAACTTAAAAATAACGCTAATGTAATTAATATAAAACTATTTTTACAGATTATTTCCTTCCTCTTGTGTGTATATCATACGAGTACCAACAAGAACCTACCTAGTTATGTTATCGTTCGTCACTACTCATACTCACTGGTGATTGTTCGACCTGAATACATAAAAAGGGTAACCTTTACCCCTACGTCGACTAATCCATAATTTTATTGATACCTATGTATTGTAAATGCTTAAAGATTTTAATTAAGATGATGATTAAAGGATTTAATTAAGATTATGCTTAAAGATTTTAATTAAGATTAAACTCAAAGCATACATTCCCAATATTTTAGGATTTCACTTAGCTCTATTGGGATCAAACTTTTCAAAACAATTAGGTAGTGAAGAGATTCAGATAATATTATTATCAAGTGATACGAGGCATGCCTTTTAAGTTTTGTCGTTTGATGAAAAAAACACAACTAGAACCTTATAGTATTTTTTATTGTTTTTCACAGTATTCACCACGTAGCTTAAGACACTTTTCCATTCGCTCAAACCAGTTATTATAACATTTATTCCACTCTAAAGTGGGGGTGTTCAAAATGGCTGACTTGAAAGCGTCGACTGCTTCTTCACCGGACTTGAACCTTTGACCACGAAGACTTTTCTTAATTTTAGAAAATGTAAAGATATCCTTAGGGCTTAGGTCAGGACTGTATGGAGGATGGTCAAGAATTTATACTTTTTCCTGCTTCAAATACTCAATCGTTTGACGAGCGCTGTGTGAGCTTGCTTTGTCGTGGTGCAGGATGATGCGTCGCTTTGAGTTAGATTTTCGAAGTTCGGCGATGACTTGTGGTAAACAAACTGTGGTATACCACTCTGCGTTAACCGTTCTACGATCTTCAAGTGCAATAGTCGCAACATGGCCGGTTTTTCCAACGAACGTGGCCACCATCTTCTTTGAAGTGCTTCGAGAACGAACAACTTTAGTCGGCTTTGGCTCGTCTTGAAAGACCCAGATTGTAGATTGTTGTTTGAAATCAGGATCGTAGGCATAGATCTAAGATTCGTCACCACTGATGATATCGTAGACGTGATTTGACTCTCCTCGGTTGAACCTTTGCAGAGTTTTCTTACACCATCTGACGCGGGCCGCCTTGTGATCGTCGGAAAGCAGATGCAACGGCAAACTAGCTTTCTCACACCAAGCGCTTCATGCAAGATCTTCTGAATGGTTGTCCCTGAGATGCCTAAAGAGCCTCTATCTCTCGATACGTCACATGACGATCTTCGAGAATTAGTTGTCTTACAGCAATGATGTTATCTTCAGTGAAGGCGGATTTTGGGCGTCCTACGCGAGATTTGTCACTAACACTAGTATGTCCACGCTGGAATTCTAAATACCAGCGCTCGACAGTCCGCAGACATGGGGCTTCATCACTGAACACAGATGTTAGCTCTTCAAAACACTGAAGCCGTGTCAGGCCTCTTCTAAAGTTGTAGAAAATTATTGCACGAACATTTTCCTTAGAAAGATTCATTTTCGTACGTAGCCTGACAGATTCCAATCGACGCTGTGACTAAACAATAGCATTAATCCTAATACTTTCAACTGTTTTGAGATTCTAAATTTAAACACATTCGAATATAGAATAGTTCCAAATTCAAAATTGCCGTTAAATATGGGAACGACAGAACTTAAAAGGCATGCCTAGTAAATAATAATATTATCTATCACTACATAAGTTAAAGTAATAAAATAACTCTCTTCATTATGTATTGGTCCAACGAAAACATTGTTTTTCAAGATAGAAGTGAGGTCGTCGTAAAATAATTAATAAGTAGTAGGTAAAGTGGATTTTCTGTGATTGATACGCATAAATGATTCCAAATTAAGTAAGTATTAAACAAAAGAGCTGATTATAGAATGAATGAAGGTACCTACCTACATTAATTCTGTCCTCAGACGGCATGGGGTCACGATTTTAGCGTCCGTAATTATTGTTTATTCATTAATATGAATATACTTAGTTTATTATATCACAGCTATTCAGCAGCGTGGGTTATGTGTTTACCTACCACACCACGCCTGACTCCCAGTGGCGTAGGCAAACACAGAAGATTTCCACGTGCTACTACGATCGACAATCCTAGCATAAGGACGGTACCAGAGACTTCAACGAAGTGCAGGTGCGCCACGAGCGTCGAGCGGCGCGGCGGGGACTCGCACCACTCCGCCTCGGTCACAGTTCACAGACAACCACTATCTTTTCTTTAACTAATTCGAATTAATTGGAATTAATTTAACTTTGGCACGACTAACTCAAACCAATATTAATAGTTCCTTATTTAAACCTGTTATAAGCCAACAATATAATACATAGAGCGCTGTATAGGAAGGAGCTCAGTGATTTTTCTGGCTGGCAGTTTCTGAAGCTCAGAAGAAGCGACAGTTTTGTTTAGATGTGAGAGTGCTCAGTGACAACAAACAATAACGTGCGACGCCGGCCGCTAGTCATGAGATATTTTTAAATATACTTAATACACAAAAATTGCGGCGAGTCACCGCGGTTACTGACCGTGTCTCGGCATTGTGGTGTGTCTCTCTACTAGTGTGATCGTGTTGCGCAGTACGTGCAGCAAAGCGCGGCGCCGCGGGCGGACTGTTCACTAGCGCTCCAACTGCGGACTGCGGATGCGGACTGCCGAAGTTCCAACGCCGGCGGCGACGACGGCGAGTGCGCAGCACACTCGTTCGTCGGCGCGGACCGGCCCGGAGCACCGCGCCACGCCGCGCGCCGCGCCGTGGGCACACTGGGCGCCCACTGCGACCACTGCGACCACTGCGCTCACTGCGCCCACTGTGCCCACGGCTGGCTACCGGCGCTTTCGACCACCACAGTGGGCAGCACGGCACACATTCCTTGACATGTGGAAGGAATTTTTAATACTAAGTATGACTTCAGATGATTCAAAAATGAAAGAATGTTTGAAAAAATAAAAAAAAATGAATACGTCCATGGAGTTCTCGTATGTACAAAGCAATTACTTAATGTGAAAAACAAAAACAGTAACAGATGTCAAAAACAGTAATTTATTTTATTTTGGAAAACCAACAGCTATAAAATGGAGTAGAAAAGAAAAACTATACTATCTGACTGTCTCGTGAAGACAATCACGGTTAGTGACAGACTTTGAATAAAATATACTATGCTACTTATGTTTTAATTAAAAGTTAATTATCAAAAAACTTAAGGCTGAGCATCTTTCTTGCTGACGCAAAGCTTTTAGTAACATCAAAGGATCAAGGATCAGGTCTTTGAGATACTATCTATTTACCCGCACGATACTTAAATGAGTTTTGCCTATAATTTGAGGAACAGTGCGGAATATAAACAGGGGGATTATTTGGGACGCTAAAATTAAGTTTCTACAATAACTCAGGGCTGTCAATTTCATTCGACATTAACTTAAGTAAAAAAGAAACGTCAGCTGATTGACGATGATTAGTAAGACTTTGAATATGTCGTCTTACAGTCGTCATGTATGGGTTTAATATAAAATGTTTAAAGAATAATGTTCAATCATTCTGTTCTGTTCAATGAAATTGTTTGCTTAAATATACCTACTTGGATAATTGTCGGAAGACTATGGAATTTTTAGCCGGTAGCATAAATACCTAATAAAGCGTCTCTGAATCTTTTCTATTCGGTTGATATACTTGTCATAACATGGCTTCGAACATAATATCTGCAGTACAATATTTTAGGGTTTGCTTAAAGCACTCGGAGAGCCTCATAATGAACCCTAGTGAATTAGATGTCTTGGCCACTATTTCGTCAATGTGGACATCAAAGAGCAACTTACTATCGTGATAGATGCCCAAATCACGCACTACATCACACCTCGGTGCCAGTCGACACTTTAGTTGGTAAGAAGTTGGAATGAGAAGGCGTTTACGACAGTAAGTAAGAACCGAGCATTAAGAGGGTTTAGATCCAGTTTATTTAGTCGACTATAATCATCCTGCAGCTTGAAGGCACTCCATGTCCTTGTTTGAGAATATGGAAAAACACACTTCATATTATCGTCGCCAAAGCAGAGTAGGTGAGGTAGGCATTGCCTACATACTATATAAACTACATCGACTCTTGTCTACTAGCCATGATGTCGTTTATATAGATAATAAAAAGCAGCGGACCAATAGTTAAAAACAAAATTATACTTAACGTCACAGGGATCCAGCTCACAACTTAGCGCGCTCGCCCTTGGCAACAATTTAATATAGTTGGGTTAACTTAATTTCATGTGGTAACATTTTCTTAATTCCTACTTTAATTATAAAGTGTTTCTCATTACAGGTCGTGCCCTACCTGATTAACCTTTGTTTACTGTTTCCAGACTCCAGATGCTCATCTTTGTATAAATCGTATCCCCGCTCCTGGAATGGCGAAGCCTCTGTGCCAACGGCTTGGTCTCCATCTTCTTAATAATTGCTTAATATTGCTAATACTACTTAGGGGCCCACCTAATTACTCAAAGTATAGAAAAAAATGAGACAGTAAAATATTTGATTTATATTGACTTTGACTTGACTTAGCTGGAATCCATGGGACCCTGGGCTGAAGCCCAAAAAGCCATAGATATGGTAGGTAGATCCGGCCTTGTACCAAGTCTAACAGGAACAGGGCCATGGTTGAGTAACAACTTCAGTTCCATTGGCCTTGCCTCGCATCCTACTTTTCCAGGGCCATTATATGGTCGGGCAGCGATTTGGAGAGATGGAAACTTCTCTCTCCCCTTTTGCCGCCTCCTTTGCAAGCATGACTTACACGCAGTTAGAGGCGGCGGCTTCCCACCCACTCTCGCTCTCAACCATGGACCGAATTACGGTCGGGAGCGAGAGGTCACCACCCACTGCGCGACTAGATCACGACGTTGCTCGTGTCTTCGAGGCAGTTCACGCAAAGATGATAACCGGGCGTTAGTTTCAGGCGTATGCGACACGGGTAGGTGCTTCCAAAAAAACCCATGTCCCGAGAGTACTTGCGTCAGTCAGAATCTGAGGGCGCCGTGGCGTCTCTCAAGTCCTCCATTCCTCCATGACAGGCCCTGGCCACCACTGTCCTAGCGAGCTCTGCACTGGAGACCCGCGCTCAAGCGCCTCTTCGCGCTACCGATATAGTGACGTGAGGGCTCTCGCTTGAAGATATCAGAGCGCTGATCCAGCAAGGAGGCGATACCGCCTTATCAGCTTGACGCCCAACGCCTGCTGGGGTCTTCGCAACAGAGCAGCATTGCAGGCCGGCAGGGTGTCCGCCCACACTGGCGCCCCATAGAGCGCCATGGACCGCACGATGCCGCTAGAAAGAGGATGCGGTGCTCATCAACTTGGGACATAATTTTCCGATTAAGTCACCTCGGCCGTCGAGGACGAGTCTAATGTATTTTATCGTCGACACCTCCCACCACAATATGGAATCCTGGAGAAGGTCACCTCCGGGGCCCATGAAAGTATAAGGCCTCGGATTTATTGAGAGCCTCTTCAAGACGCCGGATCCTCCCGACGACCTGTGCAACCCCGCTGTGGCTAACTGGCCGCCTGTTGGTGTCTCTCCCCTTGCTGTGATAAGCGTGTGATCGGCGTAGCACACACTGAGTAGTAGTTTCAGGAGCACAGCTTTCAGGAGCAATTAGTTATGAACACTCATATTAATACTTTATTATTATTGCATTCATTAAGGTATTACATCAAAATATTGTTTTTTTATTGATTATTTTAGAATGTCTTGCAACATATACTTAGTCTGGCCATAAATACTGTTACAATTAAAAAGAAACAAACATTTTAATTTGGAATCTGTAATTTTTATATGATTGTTCATTGTGTTTTCTCATTTTGGCGCCAATACATTGTACAATATTTTGCGATATTAAAATGGAGTGGGGTGATAAAGACAACCGAATCGCTGTGATTTCATTACACAAAGTAGGTATGGAAGTAAATCCAATTTTTAAAAGTCTTCATACGCTTGGTATTAGTCAAATGTTTGTGTACCGGGCTATTATTAGGTACAATGAGACCTCCTCTGTTTGTGGCAGAAAAGATCTGGCCGTCCACGTTGTGTTCGTACGAAAAAGGTGGTCAAAGCAGTAAGGGGGAGAATTCCAAGAAATCCTGTCCGAAAGCAAAAGATTTTTGATCTCGGGAGATGAAGATAGCACCTAGAACCATGTCGCGTATTTTAAAAGATGACTTAGGACTTGCAGCCTATATGAGACGCACTGGTCATTTCTCAACTGATAATTTAAAAAAGAATAGGGTGGTAAAAGCGAAACAACTACTGAAGCGGTACGCAAAGCGAGATCACAGAAAAATTATGTTTACGGATGAGAAAATTTTTACAATTGAGCAACATTTTAACAAACAAAATAACCGTATTTATGCTCAAAGCTCTAAGGTAGCTTCCCAATTAGTCGACAGAGTGCAACGTGGGCATTATCCGACTTTAGTGATGGTTTGGTGGGGTGTTAGCTATGAAGGAGGACATTGGAGGAGGGGCATTGGGAGTGAGCCATATTTTTGTGAAAAAGGTATCAAAACATTAGCACAATTGTATCATGATACCATTCTTGAGAAGGTAGTTAAGCCCCTTAACAACACCATGTTTAATAACCAAGAATGGTCCTTCCAGCAAGAGTTGGCGCCGGGTCATAAAGCTCGGTCCACGCAGTCTTGGTTGGAAACGAACGTTTCGGACTTCATCAGCGCTGAAGACTGGCCGTCGTCTAGACCCGATCTTAATCCGCTGGATTATGATTTATGGTCAGTTTTAGAGAGTACGGCTTGCTCTAAACGCCATGATAATTTGGAGTCCCTAAAACAATCCATACGATTGGCAGTGAAGAATTTTCCAATGGAAAGAGTGCGTGTTTCTATTGATAACTAGCCTCAATGTTTAAAGGACTGTATTGCAGCCAATGGAGGCAACTTCGAATAAGCTTTTTATATTTTAAATTGTTTTATATTTATGTATTAAACTAACACACTGTTAAAGTTATAAATGATATTTGCAATACAAAAAAAAAAATTTTCTTTGTTACAATAATTATGGCAAGACTAGGTATAATGTAAAAAACGTAGTCTGTAAAAGCATTTTAAATACAAATCTAATTAGTTCTTAACTACACAGTTCTTAGCTACCCATGTATTTGTAGTTTATATTAGTAATCTTCGCAACATTCTTAAATTGTTCTCTCATGTAAGTATCCAATTTATAATTATTATTGATCGAACATAATTGTACAAAAGAGTTGTGTTAAAAGAGTAACCACGGAGTTTCTTGCTGGTTCTTGTCCATAGTAAACGACTAATTTGGAACCGTACACCTAGACTCGACATTTCATAAGTGCCTACTGTAGGTATATGGTTTATATGAAAATAAAACTATTTTGATTTTGATTTTATGATTGACATGTCTGGGCTCAGGGAGGAACGTTGGTGCAGCGCCGTTGGTTACCGTAGTGTCTCAAGTGTTGTGCGCTTATGTGGCTAATTGCTGAGGCCAGTTAGCACAGCTCGACCGCCGTAAGCGCATGATTAGCTGATTCCCACAAGTGGCGAGACGAGCCACATCCGCCGCCGCGTCCGGTGATGCCTCGATTACATTCAGGCATCGTCGCCGCCCCTAGTACTGCTCAAATTTCTTCAAAGGTTTCATGCCGGCTGGCGGCGTGGCGTTTCTAGTGTATATTCTCTCTCCGTACTTCTAATAGCCTAATAGGTACTACCAGCAATGGTGGACGCAAATAATGACACTATTTGCGTGCTCCGCTGCAAGAAGTAACTATTATTTCCTTTGTATGTTTTAACATTAACCATCACGCCTGTATTTCCCATATGGTTGTATAGAAGTGTGTGTACCGGGGGTGTAACCGGGAGCAAATAGCTACAAACTCTGAGCTGCTACGAAAAATATCATAGGAAAACCCAATAAGTCTGTTCGATCTGGAAACCGAACCCCTACAAACAAAAAAAACCTACTAGGTATCCTACTTAATATAAATATGAAAGTTTGTGAGGCTCGATGGATAGATGGACGGATGGATGTTTGTTACTCTTTCACACTAACGCTACTGAAGTACTGAACGGATTTTGATGACTTTACAGTATTATTATTTATACATTAAAATAATAAATAGGCTATAATTTATAACGATTTTGAGTTAATTAGCCAAATTACAACAATAATTAAAAGTAATTTTTCCACGCGGGCAGAATCTAGGTAGTACTTATACAAAAAAAAAACCACCAATCACTGGCATCGAGAGGAGAATTGAAGGTCCCGGTTGACGTTCATAATCTAAATAGAAATAATCTAGCTACCTGACCTATCAATACGAGCCGTTTCCAGCAGGCAGCACCGCTCTCTGTACCTACCTAGCCCCTGTTCCAGCTACCCTACGGTATCCTGGCTAGTGGCCAGGTTAGTGGCAGGACCTTAGATAAATTAGAAAAATATAAAAATTCATTAATTAGTAAATTAGCTGTTCAAAAAAGATTTAACAATTGTGATGGACATTACTCGCATTTTTTTTCTATTGTGAGAAATTAATTCGATAGATTTTTCAAAGTAAAAAAAAAACTATTAACTGTAGATTTAAGTTTAGTGATTGGGCTACTACAGGTATTCGTAAAAACAGGGAACGTTTATTTAAATTGTACGGGTTAAAGTGTCATAACAAAAGTGAAATCTTTATTCAGTATGTAAATAAATTTTCAAAGACTTTTAAGAAGGTATGTCAAATAGCAAAATGTAATATAAGTAAAAAAAATAAATGTGCCGATAATAAGATCAAAACCACTTGGAATATAATTTACGCCGAAAGTGGTAAATCGAAATTAGATGGGAATAACAATGTCGCTCTTCAAACAGTACGGCTAGATCCCTTGGCGCTGCGTAGAGATGTAGCCTCGCTATGCATCTTCTATCGCATGTACTATGGGGAATGCTCCGAGGAATTGTTCGGATTGATCCCTGCTGCTACTTTCCGCCATCGTTCCACGCGACAGCAGTTCCATCCACATCATCTAGACGGTTGGCAGTCCACTACTGTGCGTTTCTCTAGAAACTTTCTGCCTCGCACAACTAAACTGTGGAATGAACTGTCGCCTGCAGTATTTCCGGACCAATATGACCTTCAAACCTTCAAGAAAAGAGCGTACTCCCTTTTAAAGGCCGGCAACGCGCTTGTGACTCCTCTGGTGTTGCGGGTGTCCATGGGCGGCGGAAATCGCTTACCATCAGGCGATCCGTCTGCTCGATTGCCACCTATCCCATAAAAAAAAAAAAAAAAAAAAGTACGCGGTCTTATAAACGCAGATTCCGAAGTAGCCCAAGAATTTGAGACATTTTTTAATAATATTCCCTGGAAGATCACTGAATCTTTAAACAAAAGTCACCTGCACATTCTGCTGCTTTATTGAAACAAAATGTAGCTACCTGTCCTGTAACGTTTAGATTTAAGCATGTAAGCCCCAATTGTATTTAAAAAACTTTTAAAGAAATAAAAATTAAATTAACTGAAGACTTAGGGGCCTTTCGGTAAATGTTTGTAAAAGTATTATTAACACTATAGCACCCCACCTAGCGATAATATTTAACGAGTGCGTAGACCAAGGAACCTCCCCAGATCTAATGAAATACAGCAAAGTTATACCCTTATTTAAATCTGGAGATAGTCAAGACAAGCCTGGCAATTTTAGGCCGGTTTCTGTTTTGCCTGTGCTTAGCAAAATATTTGAAAAAATCATGCTCAATCACATGCTATTGCATTTCAATAAAAATAGGCTTTTTCATGACCAGCAATATGGCTTCACCAAAGGACGTAATACTACTGACGCTGGTATCACACTTATCAAAAACATCTTTGATGCCTGGGAAGAGTCTCAAGATGCGATCGGTATATTCTGTGACCTTTCAAAAGCCTTTGACTGCGTAAGTCATGAAACTCTGTTATTAAAATTGGAGCATTATGGTTTGAAGCATAAAACTTTGAAACTTGTCAAATCATACTTGCAAGGTAGACAACAAAAAGTTCAAATAAATGGGGTAAAATCGCCCGGCACTCAGGTGAAAATGAGCGTACCTCAGGGTTCCATTCTAGGTCCATTCTTATTTCTAGTGATATAAATGATTTACACTACATGCTTGAGGATCAATCGAAGATTGTGTTATTTGCGGATGATACTTCTTTAATTTTTAAACTAAACAGACGTATACCTAATACTGACGTTGTAAATAACGCCCTTCTTAAGGTCCATGAGTGGTTCACAGTTAATCATTTAGTATTAAATGGGCAGAAAACCTTATGCATAAAGTTTGCTCTACCTAACGTAAGATCTATGGAATGCGATGTTATACTAAATAATGATAAACTTGAATTTGTCGATCAAACGGTTTTCCTGGGAATCAGGATAGACTCAACACTTCAGTGGGGTCCACACATAAGAACTTTAGCAGGACGCCTGAGTTCAGCTGCTTATGCAGTTAGAAAATTCAGACTACTTACAGATGTAGAAACTGCAAGACTAGTCTACTTTAGTTACTTTCATAGCATTATGTCTTACGGAATATTGCTATGGGGCCGCGCTGCAGACATAGAATCTGTTTTTATATTGCAGAAAAGAGCTATTTTAGCCATTTATAACCTACGTAGTCGAGATTCACTCTTAAAGAAATAAATATAATGACAGTCTCAGTACATCTATGAGAATATTTTATATGTAAGAAAAAATGTGCACTTGTACGTCAGAAAATGTGAACTGCATGATTATAATACTAGACATAAATCAAAATTAATGCAGCCACAATTTCGTCTAGCTAAAGTTCATACTTCTTTTAGAGGGTACTGAGTTAGATTTTATAATAAAATTCCGAACGCAATTTTAGAACTTACAGAAAACAAATTAAAAATATCATTAAGTCAACCCTGTGCAGGCAAGCTTATTATAAATTGGAAGATTATCTTCTAGATAAAAATGTTTGGCGGAATGCTGGTCCAGCTCCACAAGAACATCTTGTAATTCAATAATTTTACTATACTTTATACAATTTAACAATCTTTGTTTGTAAAAACATGAATTGTAAAGTATGAGAGTCGTGCAGCCATTGATGTTGCATATGTTGATATGCATTATAAATGACTTAAAATTACATTGTGCCCTTCAGTTGCCTAGCGATCTGAGCTTGTCATGCTCACTAAAATGTCCTGCTGACGGTGGCGTTGTCGTCGTTGGTCGTTTTATTCCCTGCAACATGGTTGAGTCGAACGACGCCGATACGCACGTCATACTCGTGAACGGGTGCCGTCTGTCGGGGCTGGTCAGCTCTTACTGTCAATGGCAACCTCTTTTTTTTTTCTCTGTTTATTATACTAGATTAATTTAATAGTACACATCAAACTGCATTGTTCTCATGAACTATTCAGATTTAGACTGTAATACTGAACACTGTAATCATGTTTTTTTTTTAAAAGAGTGTCTATGGAGTTTCTTGCCGGTTCTTCTCCATAAGACCTACTTTTTGGAACCGTGCAACTAGTTTTGACTTTTCAAAAGTGCTATTTTAATGGTCTAATTGAAATAAAACATTTGACTTTGACTACCTACTCACCGTTAGCTAGACTGGAATAACTAGACATGTATTAGCATGCCCCACATTATGTCAACTGTAGCATCCTTGACGATAATAAATATTTCCGGTTTGTCATCTTAGCACGTATCATCGTAAACAAAATAAATAAAATAAAACCCTACTGCGTTAAAAAGTAATAATTAGGTACAGACGCCAGCAGGTCAACCTATCCAAATCTGTCAAATTTTCCCAATTGAATATGAACCTTATCACTTTGTAATAAAGTTGATAATCAATCAAAGAAATTTGACAGATTGTGGTAGCTTGATGTGCTGGCGTCTGTACTTACCTACTTAAATCTTTATTTTATTTAGAAAAATGAATCTCTATTTCTCTTGGTCATTGCATCACGCGTGAACGGATGGAACAATATCGCTAATTCTTTTTTTGTTGTGTTAATTATTATCAGAAGGTTCTTATAAAGGAAAAAAATAAAAACATTGTGCAGTAAATTAGAAAATTTAAAGAACTTTACAACAAGATACTTTCAGGTAAAGTGTACGCAGACGAAGTCGCGGGCAGAAGCTAGTAGCGAAATAAAAATTAAAACTTGTTGGGAAATGTAGGTAGGTACTACTGCCAGGGCAAGTTATTTGTTCAATCAGTGGTTTTGAAGTGGAAATGTTGAAGTTACAAACAAATACCTACTTATGTTTTGTTTCTTTGTTCGCAAAATAATAATCTAGCTTGGCCCTTAACCAGTGAGACGATATACCACTTCTAATATTATCATAGATCTACATCTTGTACATGTTGTACATGTTGTACATGTTGTACATGTTGTACATGTTGTACATGTTGTACATGTTGTACATGTTGTACATCTTGTACATCTTGTACATCTTGTACATCTTGTACATGTTGTACATGTTGTACATGTTGTACATGTTGTACATGTTGTACATGTTGTACATGTTGTACATCTTGTACATCTTGTACATCTTGTACATGTTGTACATGTTGTACATGTTGTACATGTTGTACATGTTGTACATGTTGTACATGTTGTACATGTTGTACATGTTGTACATGTTGTACATGTTGTACATGTTGTACATGTTGTACATGTTGTATCGTACCAAACCAATTTTGTTCGATACAATTGTACAGAGGCCAGCACATCAAGCTAACCTCAGCTAATCAGTAAAATTTCATTGATAGATTTTCAACTTTCATACGATGTAATAAGGTTCATATTCAATTGGGAAATTTTGACAGTTTTGGATAGCTTGACCTGCTGGCGTCTGTACGATACAACAATTGATTATTATTTTCTATGCATAAACCGTGAACCATTATTTTCTAATTATAAATCTGTAATAAGTGCCCTTTTATATTATGTTACTTGCTGCTACGGTACCCTTCATGGGCGAGTCCGACTCGCACTTAGCCGCTTTTTTTTTAGATAGGATACAAAATAATTAGAATGTTATCTGAGTTTCAAACATTTATTTTTCAATTAATTCACAAGACAAGGCAAATAGGTAGTACTTACTCAGTTACCTACCTACTTCATTTTTTATTTCGCAAAAAGTTGCAAAACATAAATACCTAAGTACGTAATAACACAAAGCAAAGATCAATATCCTGCATGTCAGCAGGCGTCAGGTCGCCCCCACTCAGGGCCCGGGTAACATGTTATTGATCGATCATCCAACCTTAGTTCTATATCATCATTATAAATACCTACAACGAATATGAAGTACCTACATGACTTACACAGCTGTATTCGTTCGTCCGCGTCGTGTAGGACGACCGACGAAGATACAAGATTCTTACATAGATGTATCTTTTAAGGCTTAATCTGTTTATTTGTTTATGTTACTACACGATGATAAATACGAATCATGAAATCACAGTCTATTTTTTGCAAAACAAAAGTTTATTGATATCGTGTGCGATTCTGATGCGGCGGTCACCTCCAACTATCGAAGCAAGGACAAAGAAATATCGCCATCGATTGATTAGCTAGCACATTTAGATCATGGATGTGTTGTAATTTGTTCAGGTTTGATGAACGATGTAGATTATGCCTTCACCACTTTTTATTTGTATGTAAGTAAGTAGGTACTTATGTCTTATTATCAGTAGGTATAGGTCGTCAGATCATCAGTTCTGGCAAAAACTTGTATAGGTAAGAACTGAGGTCGCAGTTACATATTTATGTTGTTTTGTCTGACCCAGCGAAGCCAACTAAACGAAGTCAACCTCACGTCCGGTGAATAGGTTCTAGATACGTTGCACTTGTACATATGCACATTGGCGCTTAGCCATATCTACTTTAACCGAGGAAAACAAGACGGAGGAGGGTCTCAAGTCAGTCGAGGATTTCGGCGACCGGGACCGCAATTAACTCGAACCGCGGTCCCAGTCGCCGGATCGATTTATTTTAATATTTTTCTTCCGGCGACTGGGACCACCAATAAATTAATACTAGAATCTATTGTTCAAGTCAAAAAGTACAGTCAAACAAAAAATGTTCAAAGTTATAATTAAAGAAAGAAATCCGATAGAAAAATAACATCTACATATAGAATATACGTACTATGAAAAACACCCTTTAATTATCGTTCTTGTCATTTAAAAATTACGTAAGAAAACTATAAAACTGGAAGGTAGATTAGTTCTACAAACCTATAACAATAAAACAAAAAATGTGTCATAAGGTCAAAAGAAAAGCGCGTGGAGTGGAACGCCGGAAGGACTCTCAACTCTGTGTTGCCTTAACTGGCCGGCCAGAGGGGGGCCGCCAGAGCTATATGCTTGGAGGTGGAAGTGTCTTATGACATAATAGCGGAGTAACCCAATCCGGGTATTTTAAAGACCCGTGATGGTGAAACCGAGGCCGCACCTCTATACACCCCTAGCCGCTCACACCGCTGTTGCCGCCGTCTGCCTGCACTGGCAGCTTTTCGGGGGGTCTAGCTAGTGGGGTGGCGAGTCACCGTCTGCCATCCCTAAGGATGTATGTTCAAGGCTGTAAGGCAGACGCTGTTTTCCTCCGGCAGTAGAGGTTACATTCCACCAAACCCCCATATCCATAATCCTAGTAAATTATAGTTCCATATTTTTCAATCGTCCTGCACCCGCCCGGGTTACTGCATGCCTGTACTTCTATAGTGCAGGTGTGGAGTGTCCGGGTTGGTCCCCCATCCCATATTTTTTAGATAAAATCTCTCCAAGGACGCATTGGACTTGTGCACCGCAAGCCTGCCAAAGGACCGGATGTTTTCCTCAGGGGGAGATACGCCATGATATCCCAAAGGAGATACTAGACACACAATTAGTTAAAAATGACAATTATAGCTACACAATTTCACATTATCATCATCTTCAACCCATATACTGTCCCCCTGCTGGGGACGGGTTTCCTCTCAGAATGAGAGGGATTAGGCTATAGTCCACCACGCTGGCCTAGTGCGGGTTGGCAGACTTCACAACCGTCGAGAAAATCCCTTAGGTATGCAGGTTTCCTCACGATGTTTTCCTTCACCGTTTAAGCGAGTGATAATCATACTTCATACTAATATTATAAATGTGAAGTTTGGATGTTTGTTTGTTTATTATTATATATATTAATATTCTACCACTACCTACTACCTAGGGCGGGGCTAATAAGGTGATTTTTTGTTCACACAGACGTGTGTATATTATAAAAGCATTTTTTGAAGGCCTACCCATGCATATAAAGCCTGTTTTTTTAGTATTTTTTTAATATAAATTCTAAAGATGCAAACATAAACTCATTCGAGTTTAACCGTGCATCAGCTTCATCAACTTAAAACAATAAAATACAAAAAACATAACAAACAACTTTGATATTGATTTCTGACATTTACGCGAATATTATACATTGAAATAAAACTAAGTACTTGATATTATTAATCCCGACTTTTCGGACCCTTTACAGCGTCCATGGTCACGGGTAGACTAGTCTACCCGTGACCATGTTTATAGTTTTATTTCAATGTATAATATTCGCGTACTTAAATGTTAGAAATCAATAGATATAATTTCTTTTAAAGACATAACTTCCGCGAACACTGTAAGGAACAAGCCCTGTATGATGTATGATACATCGTCCAGGGCTTGCGTGTGTGCCTATATAATATGTCAAGCCCTGGCAACGACGCGACGTAGGCAGTAGGCAAACACGCACAACCTCCGGCAGTTTTCAAAAAAGCGAAGTCTGTAGCTCAATTTGACTTGCTTTCTAATTTCTGGAATATATATGTTGATTAATTACTGACAGGTACCCAAAATTTTTTATTGTTACATGATCAATGACATTTATTACTAATTATTAATTAAAACTAGATATAGCCGGCATTTCCTAGCTGACGACCTCTATCAGATATCTGTTCAGATAAGTTAAATAGTTAGTGCGATAATAAGAACTTGTTGAGCCTAGGCAAAACTAGTTTGTCCTAAAATCGGGTTTGGCCGGTAACATATACGCCCATACATAAAAGACACTAGGTAGACTAGACATAATGAAGTTGGTATAGTGACACGTAAAGTATGTAAGTACCTAGTTTGTGGCATGTCAATATCTCGCGGTGGCACACCCTAAATCATACTTAGGTGTAAAGTACCTAGTCTGAAAAAGCCAAACTTATTTTATTCCCAATTTTTACGTTAAATGAACGGGTGGATTGGTTGACTATAAACCGGCAGCGGCATTACAAGTATATTAATTTAATTAGAATCGATTTGAATCAACATGTTCCAACATATAAACAAAGATAACCCCGCGAGATAACAATCGAAGCTATCATTAACATGCTACGAATGGCCGCATTATTATTGAACGTTGCCGCGCCCGCGCAGTGCGCATTGCGCCACCTCATCTACATGATCCACTGACATATCAGTAACTACGGGGATGACGTAAGATGTTTTAACAGAGGGTCATCTAGTGTTGTCACAGTGCCAGTGTCACGGTCGAAGCGCACTCGCGCCGCCGGCACGACATACCGACAGTGCGGTGTGGGATGCTGCTTCCATAAAGCGGCACGCGGCATGCGGCGGCGGCGCAAGGTGACCCGCTCGATGAGTTGGTGCCTTCACTGACGCCGACGCCGACGCCGACGCCAAGCCGTTGACCAACGCGCTTGTTAGAAAAAAGAGTAAAGTAAAATTAATAGTTAATTGTATATTATTTTAATTATATTGCAAATACGATCAGAACACAATAGATATTTGAATGAAATTAAATTACCTAATAGTTATATTTATGGATAGATATTATAATAATAAAATTACATTTAAACAAATCAGTTATATATACTTATCTTTAATTTATATAGACCTTAGTGGTAGACGGATATCTGTCCTCGACTATTAATACACAACGAATGAATCGTGTTCAGGCGAGACATCGCCTTTTTATACAAAATCCCCACTACTCAACAGTTACAAACAGATAAACTATTTAAATGAAGATTTACCAGTAACGATTATTAAAATCACAATTTAGTTTAAAAATACATAACCTTGTTTATAATAACTAATTCATTTCAAATTTATAATAATTAAGAATGTTTACAACATAAGTAGATTCATAAAATGACGGTATTCTAACATATTTTAAATATAGAATTAAATTTATACAAAACAACGGTGTACTGTAATAATACATACAAAATATCGAATTAACTTAAAATAAGTAATAATTGAGTATGTTTAGGATCAAAATAGGTTAGTTAAATAACAATATTCTAACACGGCTATCCTGATATGTACTTCGTTCTCGAAGTACAAAATATACATTATAAATTAAACAATATTAGTAATGTTACAATGTATCCATATACATAATTATATAATTTCGTTTATAATCATCTTAGCATAATCACATGTCACCGTGTGCGACCAAACACCCGCCGTCAGTGAAGCTTAATCACCCGCAGACAGTGAATGTCGGACAACAGTAAGACAACTCATAATTTGTAATAATCCAGAAATATTCATTACACCTTAATTTTGTAATCATATCTGCCGTCGGTGAATCTCACTCACCCGCAGACAGTGGATGTCGGATAAGTCAAGGGATAGTTCATAAGTTAATCGTTATGGTCTTAATAGGAAAGTTCTTTTATAATCATCGTATTAAGGAATAAAAATTAAAATTATACACATTATACAAGATTATTTTCTGCACTAGCGTTTTGTTCAACCCATTCACCAGGCCATAGACGAAGTTTTTCTTTGGCAACTATTATATTTCTTAAATTTCCAACACCTCTTAATGAGAACCTGTCATTTTCTAATATACTGATTATCTCATAGGGTCCCTTGAATTTTGCCTTTAATTTGTCGTGTCGCCTATGGTCCTGATTTACATAAACGGTATCGCCTATGTTATATTCTATACTATCTCTACGAATTTGATCAAAACGCTCTTTAAATTTGTCAGCTACATTTTTAAGGCGTTGTCGTGCTACTTGTCTATCAGAAGTTACATCTACAATTTCATTTTCACTACTATCTATCACTTCGTCTAATCGAGCTTGTACGCAAGGAATATTAGAACTTCTGCCTACAAGCAGCCGCATAGGTGCAAATCCGGTTGATTTTTGAATTGTAGTATTAAGGGACAATTGGACTTTCCACAAAACGCTCGGCCAGTCTGACACGTCAGTACAAGAAGTGCTAATCATGTTTGTAATTGTGGACACATACCGTTCTACTTGGCCATTTCCACGTGGAGTACCGGTAGCTATCATGTGATGTCTAACCTGCCACCCATCAAATAGTTCTTGTATCTGTCTTGAACAGAAATTTGTTCCACGATCAGTTACAATTAGGGACGGTGTACCAAACTCCGTGAGAGAATTACGTAAAATATCTACTAGTTCTTGGGCACCCATTGTTTTTAGTGGCTTTAAAATACAGAATTTTGTAAAACCGTCGATTATAATGAGCAAATGTTTATAACCGTCACGAGATTGTGAAAATGGTCCTGTACAGTCTAAATGGACTGTATGGAAGGGTATGGGTATCTTTTCTATGGGATGCAGCATTCCTTGCTTTGGTCCATGATGAGTTTTCTTTTCTACACAAATTAGGCAGTGAGCAATATATTTTTTTATGAATCTATATATTCCAGGGAACCAAAAATATTCAAGTATTTTTTGATAAGTTTTATCAAAACCCGCATGGCAATTCTCATCATGAAACAAACGAAGAATACTAAGCCTACTACCTTTCGGAATATATAACTTAGGTGTGGCTGTTGGATCAGTTTTAAAATACAGTAAATTATTCCGGACCATGTACTGGTTAAAATCTAAATCACCAGCTTTAACTTTTTCTATAAGGACTTGAGTTTCCGGATCACTATCCTGAGCTGTTTCTAACCAAGATCGCGGTGAATTTATTAAATTGATACATACATTGTCTGCTTTGACAGGAATTATCTTATTGGACAGGGAACGAGATGTATTATTTAAACCGTGATTTACGTTTATTTCTGGGTTTCGACTAAGATAATCGACATGACTAACGAACTGCCCCTTTCGATATACAACCTCAAAAGAAAAATCTTGCATATAGGTCCACCATCGTGCGACTCGAGGTGAAAGATCCTTTTTATTGACCGTAGATTTTATGGCATTACAATCAGTTATAACCTTAAAATGTATTCCCAATAAGTAGACGCGAAAATGTTTTAACGCATTGAATATAGCAAGGGTCTCCAATTCATAGGAATGGTATCGGGACTCGCAAGGGCTCGTTTTTTTACTAAAATATGCCACTACCTTATTTAAACCTTTATCTTTTTGTAACAGTATGGCACCGTATCCTATTGCACTAGCGTCAGTGTGTAATTCGGTTTCCAAGTTTGGATTAAAAATTGATAATAAAGGTTCTTTTGTTAAACAATTCAAAACATAATGACGAGCTTGCTCTTGTTCCGATCCCCATTCCCACTTTTGATTGTTTTTAACGAGTTTGGTTATACAAGATGTCCTAATAGAAAATTCGGGTATAAATCGTCTAAAATAGCTTGCAAGTCCCATAAATTGCCTAATAAAACAGAAGGGATGTTGAGATTTATGTAAAACACACTTTCCACTAAATAATAATTATTTATTGTTATTCAACTCACAATCGGGCAGAGTTTCTGCTTAAATCAGCGTACACAATCAAAATCAACTAAATAACGATTGCTCCGGGTATTTATAACAATACCCCCTTCCACATCACGTGATGTCGCGCGACGTTCGTCGGAACGTCAAGTGACGTCACGAGCGGTCAATTGAGAGTTTGAATAACAGCGGAGATATAATTTCGCAGCTTGGCTTGGCATGGCGTGGTATGGCTTGGCGTGGCGTGTCATGGCTCGGCTACAAAGTAGGCTTAGGCTGTGGCGTGGCGTTACAATCGGCCATCCTGTAACAATTGCTCCCGCAATGGGACATATAATTTTGATTAGCTTTCCAATAGATCAATAAGGTCTTCGGTTTCTAGTTGTTCATCGGAGCTACTAGCACTGTCAGATACAGGAGCCACACTGCGATAAGGTCGCAGGGAATCAGCAGAAACTAGTCCCGTGAAACTCTTATATCCCCTCAAACCTTTTATACTCCTGATCCTGTATCTGTCATTACCAATAACTTTAACTACAATTTAAGGGCCAGAGTATAGGTCGTCAAGCTTCGTGTTAACCCTAGCAGCACTACTTGTTGGCGCCTGCCTCCATAGAACCAAATCCCCCTTTTTATAAATATGGCAATTTTTGCGACGTTTGTCGAAGTTACGTTTCATCTTAGCGCTCGCTTTATTTATACGTACACTAGCCTTACAGCATTTTGACTGGGTTGTTTCTGGGACACGTCCCGGAATAGTTAAATATGGATCTACTACCGCGTGCAAACATCAGATCATATGGCTTAAAACCCGTAGTGTCATTTAAAGTATTATTAATACCCCAAATTACATCAGGGAGACAATTAGACCAATTATTAGCTGCTTCAGTAGGGTCGGTGGCGCGTAAGGCATTCAATATAGTACGATTACTACGTTCGACTTGTCCGTTGGATCGCGGGCATGCAACTTGCCCTCCTTCATGCCATATTCACCCTTCCCATAGGCACAATGCATACAAGCTGTGACATACTTTCGAATGAACCGGGTCATTTTAGAAAACCAAAAATCATTTTTAATTAAATCTGTGGTACGTTCCCTACCTATTTCATCATAATGCATTTGCATAATTTTACACCTAGCCGGTCCGGGGACTACGAGTCGGTTTCCGTGAAGTGTTTTTCTATATAGCCTATTATCTATATATACATAATAATTTTTTTAATTCGGGTTCAGCTGAACCATTATTTAATTTTTCAATTATATTTTTCAATTTGTCATCCTGGGACTGAACCGTATAAAACCAATCAACGACTTCGAGACGATTAATATTTACAGCATCAATAGGATTCCTACTTAGTGCGTCCACATGTTTCATGCGCTCTCCAGGTCGATATTCTACACTAATATCGTATTCTTATATAAAAAGCCACCATCTGGCAATACGTGGGATAATGTCGCGTTTTGTTAGAGTAGCTCGGACTGCGGTACAATCAGTGACCACTTTTACTCTTTTGCCTATGACGTATACCCGAAATTTACGTAACGAATCTACTACAGCTAGTTTACAACTCGTAACTATGATATATACTTTCTTCCCTAGATGTAACCCTGCTAAAATACATAACGGGTCGCAAGGTGTAGTCGGTCTGTCGTTGTAATAATATACCTGCTACCCCCGATTTACATGCATCTATGTATTTCTATTTCTAAAGTAGGGTCATATAAAGCTAACACCGGTTTAGAGCATAAACATTTCTTTTAAGTCATTGAAACTATTAACATGTCTGTCATCCCATACCCACGGTTCGTTCTTTTTAGTTAAATCAGTAAGGGGGCGAGCTGTAAGTGCGAATTTGTATATGAATTTTCTAAAATAGCTACAAAGACCAATGAATTGACGGACTTCGTGCACGTTGCTGGGCATAGGAAATTGCGAAACAGCTGTCAACTTGGAGTCTGTAGGTTGTACGCCTTCGTGTGAAATATCGTGCCCTAAATAGGTTACTTTACTTTGTAAGAAAGAACATTTTTTTTATATTCAGTTTTAAGTTTTCAGATTCAAATTTTTGCAATACCGATTCCAATATATTTATGCCAGTATTATAATTTATTGAGGGCAGCAACAAATCATCCAAAAACGCTAAAATTTCACTCTGAGAACTGTCAGACTGTGTAAAATGAATAGAATTAATTACTTTGGTAATCAAACGCATAAAAACCGACGGCGCATTTGCGAGGCCGAATGGAACGCGTAAATATTCGTAATGACCCTGAGGTGTAATAAAGGCAGTTTTGTGTCTTCGGGTAAAATTTTTAACTGATGGTAACTTTGAGCCATATCAAGACTAGTAAAGTATCTCTTGCCCGCCAACTTTGAAACTTGATCGTCAATGTTCGGCAAAGGGTATCTTTCCTTTATTGTTATTGCGTTAAGCGCACGATAATCCACGCATAACCTACTATCACCGTTTTTTTTTAACTAAAATAATGGGGAAAGCGTAGTTGGACTCTGATTCTTTAATTATACCGGCATCTAACAATTCACGGACCTTAGAGTTAACTATTTCTTGTTCTGCGTGTGATAACCTATAGGGCTGACGGTATATTGGCTGCTGACTTAGTAAGTTTAATTTTCATGTGAAGTAAACCAAGGTCATTCGTACCGTTCGCAAATGTGTTTCTATATTTTAATAATAAATTAATTAAACCGTTACGCTTGTTTTCACTCAAACTCCCTATCCTGATTTCGGGTAAAGGTACTCCTCCTATACTACTATCAGTAATATGGTTCACAGTCAAAATAGAGGCAGGCGAAATTGCACAATTTATAGTTAAATCACACGAATTCGGAACATTAAACAAAAGAGGATCAGACATATGTGACAAATCGCTACGGGATAATGGCTTGGCTTGGCAATGGCAACTAACCTGGGTCGGCTGGTTGGGCTGGCTGGGCTGGTTGGTCTGGCTAGGCTGGTTGGTCTGGCTAGGCTGGCTGGGCTGGCTCGGCTGGCTCGGCTGGCTGGGCTGGCTCGGCTGGCTGGGCTGGCTCGGCTGGCTGGGCTGGCTCGGCTGGCTGGGCTGGCTCGGCTGGCTGGGCTGGCTCGGCTGGCTGGGCTGGCTCGGCTGGCTGGGCTGGCTCGGCTGGCTGGGCTGGCTCGGCTGGCTCGGCTGGCTGGGCTGGCTCGGCTGGCTGGGCTGGCTCGGCTGGCTGGGCTGGCTCGGCTGGCTGGGCTGGCTCGGCTGGCTGCGCTGGCTCGGCTGGCTGGGCTGGCTCGGCTGGACCTTCGCAGCTTTCTGCGCGCACTAGAACCTCTCCGGCTTCCCAATTGACGATCTTGGTTCCAGTGTTGATGACCTTCATGTAGCCCTTGCTACCGCGGAGCAAGGTAGCCGGCAGCGCGTAGGAGACTCGTCAATTGTCTTCTGTATTTCCTAGCACCTTGATTTTTATTATTGAGGTTCCTGGTGGTAAGGATTCCTTGCTGACGGTCACCACTTTGTACTTTGAAACATCTTCAACCACATGGACACTGTACAATCCTCTCCGTCAGGATCGAATTCTGGAATGAGTGACGCTGCACGGTGGTCTTTGTTACGGCCGAGTGATGGGGTTTCTTGGTTGAGTTCGCATATCGCCCTATCAACTTCATTTTCCAGCAGTTGTTTTAGCAGTTTTCTAGCAGGTGGTGGCGAAAGATCTTCGTCATCGCTGTCATAGTGTTGATGTTCCTCGCTCCATCCAGGAGGACGGATCCCATAACCGCTTCCGCTAGGACGATTACGCTTCATATCCCACTTCTGAATAAAACAGAAGGGATGTTGAGATTTATGTAAAACACACTTTCCACTAAATAATAATTATTTATTGTTATTCAACTCACAATCGGGCAGAGTTTCTGCTTAAATCAGCGTACACAATCAAAATCAACTAAATAACGATTGCTCCGGGTATTTATAACAATACCCCCTTCCACATCACGTGATGTCGCGCGACGTTCGTCGGAACGTCAAGTGACGTCACGAGCGGTCAATTGAGAGTTTGAATAACAGCGGAGATATAATTTCGCAGCTTGGCTTGGCATGGCGTGGTATGGCTTGGCGTGGCGTGTCATGGCTCGGCTACAAAGTAGGCTTAGGCTGTGGCGTGGCGTTACACTAACTTGCTTGACATTCGCCGGAATTGGGGAATTGACTAAAGCAGATACCTTTTTCTGGCTAGGTTTTACACCTTCGTGTGAAATGGTACGGCCTAGGTATTCAATGCTAGTTTCAAAAAACTTACATTTAGTTAAATTAATGGAAAACCCTGCGTCACTTAAAGCTTTAAGAGTCTGTTCTAAATAATGAAGGCCTTCTGAGATAGTGCCAAATGGTATCAGAAGGTCATCTATATATACTAAAATAAATTTAAGATGTTGTACTGCTTTCGTTATAGCCCTTTGAAAAACTGAAGGTCCGTTGCATATGCCAAATGGCATTTTAAAAAATTCAAAATGGCCGTCAGGTGTAACGAAAGCAGTATACTTTATAGATTCAGGTGCTACAGAAATTTGGTAAAATCCGTGTTTCATATCAATTGAAATGTAATATTTTGCTTTCCCTAATCTGTCTATCTGGTCATCGATGAGAGGGAGAGGATATCGATCCTTTTCAATGTTTCGATTTAGTGCTCTATAATCTATACAAAGTCTGTCACTACCGTCTTTCTTTTTTACTAAGAGAACTGGACTGGCGAATTCAGATTCACTTTCTTGTATGATTTTCTTTTGTATCAAATCGTTAACTATATGTTTCACTCTCTCCCTTTCAATAGGTGCCAAGCGGTAAGGGCGATAATTAACGATTTTATTTGTTTTCAAGCGAATATTAAGTTGTCCTGTTTTTACAGTGCTTATATAAGTGTCTGTTGGTATGATGGTAGGATAATTTTGGAAAATGTTGATTATTTCCTTTTGCAAACTTTTATCTACGTGACTAAGAGACTCCACAATATGCTTTAATTCAATAAATGATTCATCTCGTGACTGGATTGACCCAATTGTTAATTGAAGCTTATCATTGTCTATTTTTACTAATTTAGTGCCTATAGAATCTAACAAAATAGCTACATCATTATATTTGACTACGTTCCGTCCAATAATACAATCGTAACGGAAATCTGCGTCTTTTGCCACATATAATTCTATTTCTTTGCACAAGTCTCTAAAATGGACTGGAACTAAAATTTTAGCAAAGACATGGAGCTTTCCGTTACCAATACCATCTAAATATAATGAACATGGAAAGAAATTACATTCAAGGCGCCTGGCTACGGATTCTTTTATTATACTACAGTCTGCACCGGTATCTAACAGAGAATCAATTCCGACGCCATTAATATATATTTTAGTAAATTTGCTTGCTAGTCATTTGGTTTCTGAAATGTTTACATTTTTATCTTGTTCGCGATTTTGAAAACGGTGAAAACATCTATCGGGCGAATGACCTATTTTGTTACAAACTGTACAGGGTAAACGATGAAAACATTTCTCAAATGAGTGACCATCTTTCTTACAGAAAGTACAAGTAACCTGAATAGTTTGCATTTTTTTATATTGACTACCTGCTTCCTTACCAATAGATTGAACCGTATTTTTTAAACAACGAGCCATTAGGTGTCCGCTTTTACCACACGTGTAACAAGTTTTATCATCTCTAGGTTTTAGCTCGTTATTCGGCTTAAATCGTTTGGTATTATTGGTGGTGGCCTGACTAGAGTTTGAAACCACCTCCGAGGATCTTTTCTTAGAAGTCTTTTCATAAGTGGCAAACAAGGCAATCAATTCGGGTATGGTATCGATTGAACTATTCAAGCTAGCCATTCTAACGTTCACTTCGCTTATCCCTCCGCATACAAGCTCAATCAATTGTGTTTGTGTAAATGCTACTTTTGTACTGCGTAACAATCTAACTTTTTCCCTAGCAAACTCACAATAGGTGTCAGCAGAGTCAGAAGTATATAGCACGGCTTTTGATAACTTTTCGGAAAGGTTCTTTTTTTTCTGGATATAAATCTACCAGATCTTTGCGGAAAGGTTCCCAAGAACGTTCAAACTCTGGCTCCCAGGTTTCAAACCATGCTAATGCGGAACCCCGAAGGGCCTTACCGGCTTTGGCTGCTTGTTGAATACTGCTCCACTTGAATTCAGCACCAAGTTTCTCGATACTTCTGCACCACGTCTCCGCTCCGTTATCGTTTTTCTCGGGATCGAACAGTGGCAGTGCGATGTCGTCATGGCGTTGATTTGCTGTCACTGCATCGCGGATGGCTTTCACCATACTCTCCAATAACTGAGAAGGCTCCATAGTCTAAAAAATAAAAATAAATAAATATCTTGGGCAGAGGGTTTTATTTTTATCTATCCCACTTCTGATGTTAGAAAAAAGAGTAAAGTAAAATTAATAGTTAATTGTATATTATTTTAATTATATTGCAAATACGATCAGAACACAATAGATATTTGAATGAAATTAAATTACCTAATAGTTATATTTATGGATAGATATTATAATAATAAAATTACATTTAAACAAATCAGTTATATATACTTAATTTATATAGATTATCTTTAATTTATATAGACCTTAGTGGTAGACGGATATCTGTCCTCGACTATTAATACACAACGAATGAATCGTGTTCAGGCGAGACATCGCCTTTTTATACAAAATCCCCACTACTCAACAGTTACAAACAGATAAACTATTTAAATGAAGATTTACCAGTAACGATTATTAAAATCACAATTTAGTTTAAAAATACATAACCTTGTTTATAATAACTAATTCATTTCAAATTTATAATAATTAAGAATGTTTACAACATAAGTAGATTCATAAAATGACGGTATTCTAACATATTTTAAATATAGAATTAAATTTATAATAATACATACAAAATATCGAATTAACTTAAAATAAGTAATAATTGAGTATGTTTAGGATCAAAATAGGTTAGTTAAATAACAATATTCTAACGCGCTCATCTATATGCACGGAATAGTCAAACGCACACATACTATACAGAATAAACCAACATTACCTATGTTAATAACGGTAGGAGTTCCTTGTAACCGGTACTACATTAGCATCCATACATACCTACTGCAAAAATAATAAAAATGTTTTAGGTACATACACACAGTCTCACTTTTTCTCAATAAGCGTAGGCAGAAACTAAAAAAGCCACTTGCTACGATTATTGCATACTTACTTCTTTTGCTTCGTCCATATAATTTTTTTTTAATTATAGAAAGAAAGAAAGAAAGAAAGATTTTATTGCCATAAAAACAGCGACTAGTATCTACTACATACAAAGAAGAGAAGAAATAACAAAATAAATGAAGGTACTGTACGTCGCCGTTGTTCATCACAATAAGGTCCCCACTCAGCATGATGCGGCAGCGCATTAAATCGCTGCACTGATTTTCAGTGGGGCCTAGATGACGTGTGACGTCACTCAGCGGTGGCATTAACAATTTTTTTTTTTTTTTTTTATTGCTTATCAACTATTTAATTATACAATATTTGCTTAAAACAGTTTAATTCAAAATGGTAATTAAATATGATATGAACTGAATTATCATATAATTTACGATAAATGGCCCTACATACCTAAAAGAAACACGACACGTACATTTATTTGACTTTCAATGCAAAAGAACAAGTCAAACAACTACGCAGTGCTTGTCTTTCTTGATGTGGCTTTATGTTGTGATTTGTAATCTTAGCTGCTACTGTTGTCACACACAGTTGATAGGTATTATTTTGATTCGTGTATTGTTTTGGTGGTGGTGCCTACGTAGGCACGTAGCAGGACGTCCTGCTACGTAAGTAGAACTAGTTCAAGGACTAGTCTGTAGTCTGTTGCTAAGTTTCAGAATACTACTCGTTATTCCAATATTACCTCCTTATTGTTCATTTTTCACCCAGAATGGCAGCAGGTCGCGTGGTTATCTGTTCTGGCCGATAGTGCGAAATTAATATAAATATTGTTGAGCTCTTGTTTTTTTAATTCATTATTTTTATGAATAAAATTATTTATCGCTCACAGAAGTATAATTTCGGTTAGTGATAAATAAAGTAGTCCTTAAAAAAATATAGTATAGAGGCCAGCACATCAAGCTAAGTACCCCAATCTGTCAAAATTTCTTAGATAAGGTTCATGTTCAATTGGGAAAATTTGTACAGTTTTGGATAGCTTGACCCGCTAGCGTTTGTACATAAGTAATAAGTAAGTACGACTGTCCCACGTCTACTTCCCTCTTGCGATCCACAGAGTACCTATTTAATAAAAGTGGCATCGAGCGACGCTGCGGAGATCACATATCACTCACTAAAATATCAATCCTCAGATATATCTGAAGGCCAATTTATTCTGTTAAAATACAGTTCCGGTCATAAATGTCACCTTTGGGCCAATTTGACTGACGATTATGTAGAATTGCCACTTCTGTTTTGAACCAACAAAATTAAAAAACTGGAAAACTGCGAGTCTGACTCGCATCTATGATTCTCTACTAACTACTAACTACTACCTCGTGTTATACAGGGTGTAACAGCGAGGGTGGATCATCGTCATTCAACGCGATATTCAATGGTTCCAAAGTTAGAGAACTTTGTGAAATTTGAGTAAAATACCGAAATTCAGTATAAAAGTCTTCACTGTAGCTTAACTACTAGACCTGCTTGCATGATTTTTTTCTATAAATAGTTCAATAGTGGGTCTTATTTATCATGATACCGATTTGAGTCGTAATCCTATCATATTGAAATAAAAAAAATATTCTTCATAAAAGTTTCGCAAATCGAATTATTTCTAACAACTTTCAAGGTCTCTAGTGAAAATTATAAAGTTATTTTAAAAACTACTCACATTCATGGATAGCCTGAAAATTTCAATCAAAACGAAATCTGTATGCAAATGGAACAGGTGCCATTTGCGGAAATTACACGCAAAATTGTCAATATTAGGCTGGCTGTCAGTTCTTATTGCATATATGTATAGTTTATGGGGTATAATAATAATAGGGGTTATAATCTTCTTCTACCTTGCATATCATTTTTCTCCCAACTTCTTTATTATACTTTCTATTTGCTTTTTTGTTAGTTTTATATCGTTCTAAAACTATTTAGAAGTTTCCATTATGTACGCTAATCTTATCAGTGGGTCCCAAATTACATGCAATCTAGCCATTCTTCTTTTCTCAATTATCTCTACAATATCTTCAAACGTGTGGGACGCCGCCCAGCCAGATGGACCGACGATCTCAAGAAGGCGGCTGGGTCAGACTAGATGCAGAAGGCGGACAACCGGGTGTTGTGGTGCGATTTGGGAGAGGTTTATTTCCAGCAGTGGACTGCGATAGAGTGATTTGATTGAATGAATGTAAGCGACTGAATATCAGTATCTTACACAAAGCGACTGCCATCAGACGGCAGGCCTCCGCAAACTTTCTAAAACTGACCACGGCAAGAGCAGCTTAACCTTGCGGTTGATCAGCTTAGTTATTATTTAGCCACGAGCCCTTAAAACTATCCTGCCTAAAAATAATGCGGGTAAGAAATTGGGTAAGTAGAAAAAATCAATATGATGCTAGTGCAACTTTTTTATAATGAGCTAGTTAAATAAGAGGAGGAGGAGAAGTTAAACAAGATTAAAAAACAAACTGAACTCGAGCGCTCCGCCACACCCACCAAGTAAACTGAAAAATAGTAACATTTCTAATCTGTTTGTTTAGTTTTTAACTACATTTTAACTAGATATTTATTACTAAATTCATTGTTTTCATGCAGTTTTAATTTACTTAATTAGTTCAACTACTTGACAATTTAATACGTGTAAGCCGGGCATTATAAAGTGGCACTAGTCTTGAAAATTACATATCGGCGTGCCCCGGGAAAGAAATTTTCTACACTCTTATTGCAACGATATAGGTTACTTGCAATAATCCTGTTTTGTTAGCAATTGGCCCTTTATGTGAACACGAAGTTATATGTATACTGACGTCACGCGAGCTTGGCACAGCGTGACGCCCAGTGGCGCAGGGCCGGGCTGCAGGCTTGACAGAGCTCGAAGGTGGCGTGATGGCAAGTAGCGCAGAGCCGCAGGCTTGCTAGAGCTCGGCGGTGAAGTGATGCCCAGTGGCGCAAGGCTGCAGGCTTCCTAGAGCTCGGCGGTGGCGTGACGCTCAGTGGCGAAATGCTGCAGGTTTGTTAGGGCTCGACGGTCGCGTGATGCCCAGTAGAGCAGGGCCGCAGGCTTGCTAGGGCTCGGTTGTGGCGTGATGCCCAGTGGCGCAGGACTGAAGGCTTGCTAGGGCTCGGCGGTGGCGTGACGCCCAGAGGCGCAATGCTGAGGGCATGCTAGGGTTCAGCGGTGGCGTGACGCCCTTAGGCACAATGCTGCAAGCATGCTAGGGCTCGGCGGTGGCGTGAAGCCCCGTGGCGCAGGACTGCAGGTTTGCTAGGGCTCGGCGGTGGCGTGACGCCCAGAGGCGCAATGCTGCGGGCTTGCTAGGACTTGGCGGTGAAGTGACGCTCAGTGGCGCAGGGCCACAGGCTTGCTAGGGCTCGGCGGTGGCGTGACGCCCAGTGGCGCAGGACTGCAGGCTTGCAAGTGCTGAGCGGTGACGTGACGCCTAGTGGTGTAGGGCCACAGGCTTGCTAGGGCTCGGCGGTGGCGTGATGCCCAGTGGCGCAGGACCACAGGCTTGCTAGGGCTCGGCGGTGGCGTGATGCCCAGTAGCGTAGAGCCGCAAGCTTGCTAGGGCTCGGCGGTGGCATGCATCACTCTGGGCAGTGGCCGCGTGTAGCTGACGTCACGCGAGCTCACTAGGGCTCGGCGTGTGTCTTGCCGGGCAGCGGCGGGGCGTGGCTGACGTCACAGTGCGGCGTGCGTGCTCGCCACGCGCATACGTACGTGACAGTGAACAGTACGGAGCCGCTTAGTGGACCCACCCAGTACACCTGCAGACAAAATACCTACTACACCTATACCCAGTACCTACTTACTACGACATAAACAAGTGTAGTTTCGGTAAGGAGGTGCTTGAGCCTTTATGTTTTTCAAGTAAATCTAAATTATAATTAACTTTATTTTCTTATTGTCATTGATATATTATGTTGTTCCATTGCTTGGTGTCAGTGATCTGTTGTTCACACTTTATTTTTCATACGTGTTCATGTTTTTATACGTGAAGACTTGTAATTGGCTGTCAGTGTACCTTACTGTTTCTTTTATGTTATAGTTAGCCTTCCATAGAAATAAATAAATAAAACTAGTTTCTATCGCGTTCATTATATACTAGCTGATCCGGCAGGCTGTGTCAAAAATATGCAAAATAATTTAATAATGAATATTACCGAATCTTTGAACAGCTATGAACCAAGTCTCAACGGTGTAAATAAATTGTAATATCTCAATCAGTCAAGGCGTTTATAAAGTCAAGTTACAAGATCACTAACAGACGCACACAAGATTTTTAAATATAATTATTAAAGTTCGTAGAGATTTGGTTTACCTCAAGCATAGGCTCGCCCCTACATAATGATGTATGACAAATATGCTTGGGATTGAACTGTTCTAATGAACTAGGCTTTCCGATCAATTACATAATAATATTACTCTGACATTTAATTGTGTTATTTATTATTCATCAAGGGAACTGGACCGAAGTAACTAATAAAAAGCGTCTCAGGTCGAGTCCTGAAATATCAAGTAGATGTAAACAATCAAAACAAAATTGTTACTGGCTTAGTCAGGCAATAGAAACGTCCAACCGCTACACTGAACTAGAAGTGGACCAGGAAGCACCAGTAAAGGACAACACCAGGGAGCCCAGACCCCCGCCTATATTTGTCGACAAAGTGGCCAACATACAGCCTCTTATAAACCTACTCAATGCACACGTAAGTGACGACTATACCATAAAGGTGCTAAAAAATGATAAAGTCAAGATCCAACCGCATACATCACAAACTTATCCAAAAATAGTTAAACTATTAGAAGAAACAGAATTCTACACCTACAAACCTAAAAGTGAAAGAAGTTTTAAGGTAGTCCTGAAAAATATGCACCCGACCACGGATACAGACGAAATAAAAACACAGCTACATGAACAAGGACATATAGTTACAAATATCTGGAAAAACAAAGATCTACTAAGAAACCCCTACCAATATTTATCATAGAACTTGAGCCGCAGGCCAATAACAAAGAAATTTATAATACTAAAAGACTCTTAAATTGCACTATCCACTTTGAACCACCACGCCCAAAACGTGAAATACCACAATGTTCAAAGTGTTCAAACTGTCAGCAATATGGCCACACAAGGAAATATTGTCGCAGAAAACCTAAATGCATCAAATGCGCTGGGGATCACTCTTCATCAGCTTGTGAAATCAAAGGAAGTTTAAGTAAAGTCAAGTGTGTTCTTTGTGACGGAAACCACCCAGCAAATTATAAGGGCTATAATGTATACAGAGAACTACAAAAAATTAAGTATCCACCTTTACGCGAAAAGAGGTCTCCAAAGGCTCACCAAAAAGAAGAGACAGAACCCAAACCAGCCAGTACACTAAACATCCCAGAAACGACCTACGCTCGAGTAGTAGGCAATAAGGAAAATTTTAACAATAAAACAGTGACAACTGCTGCTCATGATCAGAACTTCGCTAAGGACATGATGGAGATGCTAAAATAAATGATGAACCAACTTACAACTATGAACAACCTGCTCCTAGCATTAACAAACCAAATCTCACAGTCACGGAGCTCAAAATAGTGATTTGGAATGCCAACGGGCTGCTACAACATGCTCTAGAAGTTAAAACATTTTTATATGAGAATAATGATATCAGAAACTCATTTTACTACTAAAAGTTACATTAATATCCCAAAATATAAATTCTACAATACAAACCACCCTGATGGCTCTGCACACGCTGGATCTGCAATACTTATCAAATCAAATATTAAACACCATCTAATACAGCCCTACTGCTTTGATGTAATCCAGGCAACTAATGTGGTGGTTGAGAGCTGCACCGGGCCTTTGACCGTGTCAGCGTTATACTGTCCACCTAAACATAACCTAAAAAAGGATGACTATGCTGCCTACTTCAGAGTGCTTGGAAATAGGTTCATAGCTGGTGGAAACTATAATGCTAAGCACACCGACTGGGGGTCGCGTGTTACTACGCCCAAAGGAAGACAACTGCTCTTAGCGAGTCAGGAATTAAAATTGGCTGTTGTTTCATCGCGAGAGCCCACATACTGGCCCACAGACAAGAAACGTAACCCAGACCTTATGGACTTCTGTGTGACAAAGGGCATACCGGACACGCACATATCGGCTAAATCGTGCTTGGAACTATCATCCGACCACACGCCAGTTATAATTTCTATAAAAAATGATGCCAAGATGACGCAGACACACTGTAGACTCCATGGCTACAAAACAAACTGGTACCTTTTCCGCAATCTAGTAGCTTCCACAATCAACACAAAACTGCCACTCAAAACAGACGAAGACATCACGATCGCTGTGGAACACTTTATTAACTGCATTCAGACATCGGCATGGGAGGCAACTCCTAGCCAGCGCGATTTTGTTCCAACTCTTGCCCTCAAACCATAAGAGATATAGTCTCCAATAAACGGCTCGCAAGAAGGATCTGGCAGCAGACGAGACATCCTGAAGATAAGAAAAGGCTTAACTACATTACATCAAAACTGAAACAAGTACTGTCAAGTTATACTCACCTCCCATACGTAGGCTAGACAATTCATGGGCCAATAGTGATATTGAGAGGGCTAAAACATTTGCCGCGCACTTGAAAGAGGTTTTTAAGCCAAATGACAACGAAGGTACCATGGACACGGTTAACGAAATTTCAAAAACTTTGGCTATAACTTACCAACTCGACCCACTCATGGATAAATTCACTAAGACCGAGGTGCTTCGCGCTATATGTAAACTACGCAAAGCACCTGGCTATGACCTAATAACGGCTAAAGTCTTACGAGAATTACCTGAGGAGGGTATTATCGTGCTGACGCAAATATACAATGCGATAATATGCAGAAACTACGTCCCACCACAATGGAAGGTCGCTCAAATCATCATGATACTAAAGCCAGGTAAAACTGCTGAAGAGCCGAAATCCTATCGTCCAATAAGTCTTCTCCCGATTACATCAAAAGTGCTGGAGATTCTGTTCTTGCGCAGGATGAACCCCATACTCGCAGAAAAGAGGCTCATTCCGAACCATCAATTTGGATTTAGGCATGGTCATGGCACAATAGAACAAATCCATAGACTAGTAAACAGTATACACAATTGCTTTGAAAACAAGGAGTACTGCTCCGCAGCATTTTTAGATATGTCTCAGGCCTTTGACCGAGTCAGGGACGAGGGCCTCCTGCATAAAATAAAGGAAATGCTCCCTATAAACTACTTCTTGTTTTTAAAATCATACTTACATGAGCGCCGCTTTTTTGTGAGGCTTGGAGAAGATACATCGGATCTCCAGGAGATCTGTGCTGGTGTCCCCCAGGGGAGTGTACTGGGCCCAACATTATACCTTCTGTTTACGTCTGACTTACCAGTGACTGATGGTGCGAAAGTGGGTACTTTTGCTGACGACACAGCCATTCTCGCCGTTGATAAAATGGCTGCTAAAGCGTCTGATCTGCTTCAAATAGCCTGGACAACATCTCAGCCTGGCTTAAGAAGTGGCGTATTAGAGCCAATGAAACCAAATCAGTCCATGTCACCTACACATTAAAGAAAGAGACTTGCCCACCGGTCACCTTAAATAATGTTGTTATACCACAGGCTGAAGAAGCAAAATATCTTGGACTGTATTTAGACAGGCGACTTACCTGGAAAAAACACATTTTCACTAAGCGCAAAGCACTCGGCCTGCAACTCAGGAAATATTATTGGCTGCTAAATAGGAATTCGCACCTATCGCTTGAAAACAAATTACTCATATATAAATGTATTATGAAGCCGACGTGGGCATATGGAATTCAGCTATGGGGCACCGCAGCAAATTCCAATATAGAAATCTTGCAGAGATATCAGTCGAAACTCCTAAGAATTATAACTGATTCACCATGGTACATGATACCAATGAGAGGCTGCACTACGATTTAGAAGTCCCCACAATCAAGGAGGAAATAGGGAAAGCAATGCCTAAACAAAACCGTATTTTACATCATGCAAACGAACTTGCCGCGGAGCTGATGAAACCGAGAATCAAATTCTCAAGACTCAAAAGGAAAACACCATTGGACCTATGTTAATGGCATAGCAGAAACAAGGACATGCAATGTCCTCTTCACTGAAGTGGCCATGTCACTAGATGTGGACCACAAACAATAACTCCAATCGTAAAACTACTTGCTGAATGTCCATGATGAGACAGATTGCAGTAGAAATCATATAAAAAAAATAAAAAAAATTGTCTAAGTCTGTTATAACAATGATTTAGGAAGGTATATCAATTGATTACAATAAGGTATTATTTAATAAAAAAGAAAATTATGTGGCCTACGCAAATGATCCGCTAATCTGTTATCGTCGTGCGACGGATTGTTGAGCTCTCTAAATTATGGTCGAGCTACACGATGACTGATGCATGCGTGCCGTGGGTCCTACTCAAAGCAGCTATGGCTTTTTCTTCAAGAGGTCATTTCAGACATTGCCCGACATAAACCGTAACATTCACCGTAACACTCACATAATTATTTGTTACTATTCTATGTCTGGACTTTAAAAGAGACTATGATTCTCTGAGTTTGTTTCGGAGTTTCTTCTCAGATCAGGTTATAAGACGTCCATGTGTGGATCGTGTGTTTGGATAATATTGCATTGATTCAGTGTTCTATGTACTTGTTACTTAGTTGGCCCAAGTTAGTCCCAGAAAACGCTATGTTAAATGTTCTTTTGTTTTTACACTCATATCGAGTGTGGAATAGCTAAGTGGATTTTTTCTAATAGGTAATTAAACTGTATTTTATTATTTAATAATTTATAGAGGACATATAGGTCAAAAATGCGTCTACGGGTATAAAGGCTGGTAATTTAAAATTTGGGTAACCGGTGGTCATATGGATTCCTATGAGAGAAGCCACTACAGGAGAATGCAATATTTATTGTAAAGGCTCTGAATGCTTTCAATCCGCTGCGAATGGACCACATAGTGCTGTACTAACAGCAAGTAGTGCACTAACGGCACAGTAGAACACTAACTGTAGGAAAATAGGGGTATAAGAGTTAGTGTAGTAGAGTAGATAGAGATGTGCAGTGGACCTCAAGTTCCAAAAGCTGAATGGCCGTTTTCAGTACCTACTAGGAGTGTGAGGATAGGAAGTATACTACAATATAGGTACTATATGATTGTATCGTCCTGACCCAATGGCTAGTCCAGTTACCGCTCCACAGTGCGGGCCCAAAGCTGCGTACCGGGTTCATGCTAGCGCCAGTCAACTCGCCCTGGAAATTGAAATGATCACATAATATCAAGTAAAATGGAAAAAACGGCGGGTGACGCGAGCCAACATAGCGCCTAGCCTACGTGCTCTTAATTTTTCAAAATTGATTTGGTGAATAATTGATTTTGAGGTTACAGTAATAGACGAACAGGTCTAATAGCGTGTTCAAGCTCACCCCCACGAGCGAGAGTCCCGCGACAGACAGCCCGATGCGCAGCGGCCAGGAGTCCCGCAGGCTGACGTTGCGCGCATCCCATGAGGCGCAGTTAGCGAGTGCCAGGCATCCGCCCAGCAGCGCCTCCAGCAGCACCGCCTGCGCATGCCACACTACATTCAACGAAGCTCGCGTAGTACCAGCTCCACTCCTGGTGCAGGGTGTAAACCCTCGAGTTGTGTTAGAGGACACCGTGGTGGTGGTGCATCACCTTGTAGAGCGCGAGGTGGTCGGCGGGCAGCGTGACGCAGAGGTCGGTGCGGTGCGGCGGGCGCAGCGGCTGCAGCAGAGCAGCGCCGAGCGTGGCGCCGCACAGCTGCGCGGCCGCCATGGCGAGCGCGCGGCGCCGCGACACGCGCCCCCACACCAGCGCCGCCAGCGTCACCGTCGGGTTCAGCTGCGCGCCCGACACGTGATCCAAACACTGCACAGTGCACATACACACTACTTTACATGGAGAACCTATTCCTAGCTTTTTTTACTGTTTGAACCCGACGAGACGTGAGACGACGACGAGAAGTGGTTTGATAAATCCAAAAACTTTACTTAAAGGTAGTAGACCTGGCGAAGCTCCGATAACGTGACAAACAACGAAATCGACTTCTTTATGTCTAAAAAGCTCCAGATATATTAAGATGTCTCTGTGATCAACAGGGTCAATAATTTGTAATATCACAAAGTGATATTTACGATGAATTTTATGTAAACACTTAGATTGCAATGCCCTATCAGGCAACTAAGTTCTAAGAACCTATCTATTGTAACATCTACAAACTGTACACTTAGTTCGCAATAAAGAATTTGAATTTGAAGTTGATGTCACAAAGTAATCTTACTAAATACTTAAACCATTTGAGGTTCGTGGAAAATTCCGTTATACCTTACGACACTAGTTACGTGTAATGTTTTGATGAAGTGATATTTGTTTGTCACGTAATGTTAAACGAGTATATATTATAATATTACACTCGACTTGAACATTACTCGCTGCCCCGTGGGTTGTTGATTGATTGTTTTGGTAGACTGTCAGTAAATGCGGCACCCATCTTGCAAGCTTTTTTAAGCCCAGAATATCATTCGTCGAGATGTGCACAGCATCAGCTATATCACATATGTTCACTAAACGGTCTGCCAAAACAATATCGTTGTATATTGGACCTTTCTGGGCGTTCGTTCACTTCAGTAGTTACAACGAAGTTCAGTGAATCACTTCTATATGAGTCATTCGGGTGAAAAGTACGCACTTTATTTTTGACGGTCTCAAAGATCTATACAGAATAAGATATCCGACTTCTTAAGATATTAAATTGGTAGAATATTAATATGTTTTCATTATTTAGGCAAATTTACCATTAAGGATAATTAGTTTGCGCTCTACATACGTTTAAGGTCAAAAAGTCCGAATGCTTGTCCCGCGCGATATGTGGGTAAAATTACGCACGTCTTAGGGTAAAGGTAGCCGCACGGGGTAAAAGTACGCATTCAGATTTCTAGGAGGATACTACAACAAAATTAAGGTTGGTAAATTTTGTCATTAAAATAATGATCAACTTCAGAATTCAGAGAAAGACTTTCCGACCAAAGAAACAAAATTAAGAGCTTTGGGGATTTTTTATTAAGTATGTTAAATCTACTAGAAATGAAATATAATCAATAAATTATAATCAATAAATTATAAATTCTTTTTGGTCGGAAATTATAAGTGTCATTCTTTGAGCGTGGTGTAAGATCGCTGTACTTGAGTTTTATTTAAAACCAATTGCTCTGGCCAAGCTGACTAGGGTTGCCAACATTTCTTCAGTGAAATATAGTATTTTTCAGACGAAGCTATAAAAAATATGTGCTATATTTTTTTGGATTACTAATTTTTGGGCAAAAAACGTTTCCCAAAAAATCACATGCCAAAGTATGTTTCCCAAATTTTCATTTGGCAAAACAACTTTTCGCAATTTTACAGTTAGCAATACTATTTTCGTCAATTTATTTTTTAACAAATGATTACATGGCAATGTTTCATTTTACCAAGTATTATGTAGTCAAATATGGTTAACATGCTCTTTCCAAAATATTGCATATTATGAAATTCAAAAGGATGCAGAGGAATCACTCGTCTGTTACGATCTATGATAATAATTTCTATAATAATTATATTATTATACAAAGCTATTCCCTGCCGCTGCCGCGGCACGCTCGCTTCGCTCGCTCGGCTCGCGCTCTGTTGGGGTCACAGTTCTAACCTAACCTAACTCACTTTTATAATTCATTATTAATGAGATATGATTTTTGTTCCAGGCAAGTTCAAGCCCAGAATTGTGCAAAAAAGTACGCAGCAGATACGACTTTTTTTTTTACAAAATAAAGCATTTGCTTAATTTTTATTTCACATAATAAAATTTGAGCAAGTAAAAAGTTGCCAAATTAATATTTGACCAAGTGATTAAAATGCGAAATATAAATTTGCTAAAGATTCTTTTGGGAAATGAAACTAGTGCGATAAGTTTTTTGGGAAGTAAAATTTGACGAAAAATATTTAGCCAAACGGAACGATTCCTATTTTTTTACTTCAAAATAAAATAGTATTTTATGAAAAACGCGAAAAGTAGACGAAGATATATTTGTGATTTATTTATTTTTATAAAAACTGAATTTGCACTTCTTGCAAATAAATATAGTTTCTGCTTGCATTTTTTAACAATATTTTGAAAGATTTGTTTGTTCGATTTTGGTGTTGAAAATATAGTATTTTTGCGTACTATGTGTTTCTTCAACAATACGCAGACCCGAAAAACAGTACAATACTTTAAAGTTATTATAGTACGGTTGGCAACCCTAGTCAGCACTGACGTAAACTTGAAAATTTACTTTAAGAAATCCCAATGTCGACCAGCCATCTTGCAGGAGTCATCGAATCAGTGTTCTAAATTATTGGCAGGCACAAGCTCATATGCCAATTCTTTTAAATCATAGTATCAAATAGAACTTTTACTTAAATACCTACAGGTTTGTACGGAACCCTCGGTGAGCGAGTCCGACTCGCACTTGTCCGGTTTTTTTTTTCCTTATTTATTTGTTCTTCTGAGATGAGACCCCGCTGTGGAGCCTTCCTTAAATAGATAGAGTATTCTTTATTGTAAAGGATAGGTAGTGACAATAAAATAAAAAACCGGCGAAAAATGAAAAAAAGTATTTGATATGAATTTCAATTTAATGGCTTTACGCGTTCATGAGAAAAGGGGTAGTAACTGTATAATTATTAAAAATATTTTTATTATATGATGTAACTAAAAATTTACTGTTTTCGCAATTTTTCCTTTATCTGTGCTATAAGACGTTGCTTCGTACCGAATTTCAAGATTCTGAGTTCCCGGGAAGTACCCTGTAGGATTTGATTTCCTTGCGAGTTTCGAAAATTTGCGGAAATTTGCGGCATAAATGGCTGTATCTTTTGATTGAGTTGGCATAGAAGTTTGATTTTTTCACAACTCCAAGGGACAGTAGACCTGAGTATTTGATATAAATTTTTGCTTGATAATGGATCGAAACAGATAAAATTATATTAATTATCTCAAAGGTATACATATCTCACTCAAATAATCAATAATCATGAATGAATGAAGCTAAAGATTTATTTACCTTTGCTTCCTGTCATCTCAATGCTGTGATAGTGATGTTGATAATTGTTTATCAACATCGCTATACGGAACCCTAAAAAAAATGGAGGTATAAAGGAGTGGTTACAATTACCTGTACCAGCACAGCGACGACGAGCCCTGAGGCGATGGCTTGGTAAAATGGCGTGTGCGTGGCGGAGGCGCTGCAGCCCGGCAGGCACGTGAGCAGCACGAGCAGTGCGGCGCCGCAGCACTCCGCCAGCGCCACGCGCCACAGCGCGTCGTCGCGAGCGCCGCCCCCCTCGCCCCCCTCGCCGCCACAGCCGCCCGCCTCGCCACAGCCGCACCACCGCACTACGACCACACAATCACACTACAAACACAAATGTTTCGGCCGCGCTAGTCTTCTCTTCACACAATCTAATCTGTATGCTACAAGGTTAATGAAGTGAAGATTCTGGCATTCGAGATATCACGAATTTCGCTACGACCATGACCATCAAGGGACAAGGCCTTGTCATGCTTCCTTCTGAAAGGCGCGATTGCCCCACTTACTGGGGTTGTATCTGGTCGAGTGGCGGACTCCTAAACCGGAGTCTGCGTCGTCCGGCGCCCGGTCTGTATACTTCGGATGGAGAAATAAATAGGTGAATATTCCTCTCACCCGTACCGCGCTGTCATGTGATATCACGAACAACATTTTTTTTTTACTAGCCGGGTTTGTCCAACTACAGGGCAAAGGCCTCACTTCCCTCTTTCCAGACCACTCTGTCCGCTATTATGTTTGCCCAATATTTCTTGTAAGGGTCGAGCTCATCACGCCGCCTCCGTCTGGGCTGACCAAGCTATCGCTTCGCTTCACATGGGATCCAAGTTGTGGTAGCTTTTGCCCATAGGTTTTTTTTGTCGGGGGTTATTAACTTTTTTAAAAGTATTCTGTTTTTATTTTCTTTACTTATCAGTCCCCCGGCGACGCCAACGACTTTTGATCCAAATATTACTAGTTAAGTACATATATTAAAAAGTAAGTGTCAGTCAATAATTTATTTTTACTTCCTGCTCAGAAAGTGATCCATTAATTACTACTTTAATACCAGGGGAGAAAGTAACTCCGTAAAGTAACTAAGGCCGTAAAGTTGTATGAAAATCCAATAACATGTTTGCGTTTTTTTAATACAGATAAAAAATTGAATTTTGACAAAGCAACAGAATTCATGATTCTAATTTCGTACAAAATCTTACCAAATATGTTACTTACATATTTGGTAATGCAATTTTATTTAAATTATAATAATTAATAACAAACCTCTGTTACCCAGAATAATGAAAAATCAAAAATAGTTTTTAATAATGCACGCGCTTTTCAGAGAAAATTATATTAAATGACATCCCCACAAATCATAAAAAGAATAACTACAGGGCTGAAAAATCTAAATAAGCATGTTAATAAAAGGTGTTAATTTAGGTTCATAAACTGAAAGTCTTACAGAAGCATCTGTCATTATTTTCAGATAGGTATGTTTATTGAAATAAAACTACTTTTTACGGATTTTATCGCGTATATTGATATTATTAATCCCGACGTTTCGGACCCTTTACAGCGTCCATGGTCAGTCTACCCGTGACCATGGCCGCTGTAAAGGGTCCAAAACGTACAGTTTAGTGCTCCTACGTCACCAGCAGCTACGTCGTTAGCAAGTGTTAACACAATAAGATAAGATAGATAAAAGATCATCACAAAATGTTTTGTTATAAATTGTTTTCATTATAATAAAATTATAATTTTCTCCCCATCAGTACATAGGTACTTATACGCATACCTATATTTTGCCTATTACTTTTTTAAGCACCTCGAGTTCTGTATGATTCAATAAAAAATGATATTTTGAAGGAAGCGCCTGCGTAATACTTTTTTTTCGACTACGATATGAGCTATAAATATGCCAGGTAGAATAATCTTAGTAAGTAGCTCAAGTTTATAATCGGAAAAATCTGTGTTGACACAGATACCTATCTCTGCATGTTTATGGAGACGCTGGAACAAAAAAACAAAATCTGATGGCCGGAACTTGCGTTACGTACCCAACCTTGAAGTCTGTGTTATGTCGGCCTCTAATCTTCAATAATCTCCAACTTAATCACGGCCCCGGTACATCTAAGACATTAGCTTTCAATATCCACACCCCCCCACATCCTGTAATCGTAATATTTTACCAGTGAAGAATTTAACACTTGTAATTTAAAAAGAGTGTCCATGGAGTTTCTTGCCGGATTATTTTCCATAGGATCAACTTTTTGGAACCGTACAACAAAAATCCTAACGTTCATAAGCTTATTTGAAATAAAAACATCGATACATACACTCATTCCTTTTTCCTATGGAGGTAAGTAGGCAGGAACTAAAGCACGCCACTCGCTACAATTCTTGTATACTTTTCGCTTCTTCCACATTCATACCACCTGACCTTTTTGAAGAACCGCACCAATAAGGTCGGTGGAAGTCTTTCTAAGGCGGCCCCTCCCGGCGGTACCTATTTAAATCCTTTTTGTTAGTCGCATTTCATCCATAATTGTCTCAACATACCCAAACCATCTCAGCATAATTATATTTTTCTCAATTCTTGTCACTATATCGTCTTTTACACCGTAACGTTGCCTTATGTATCACACAGAATCACACTATTTCCTGTCATTCCGAATTACACCGCACATACTTCGCAAGGAACGCATTTCTACAGCATTTATTCTACTTTCATGTTTCTTCTGCCATACTCAACTTTCACTCCATCCATACATAAATGTATGCCTTTTCTGATACCGCCTGATTAGCCATAATAAAAACATTTAGAATTTAGAATTGATTTACCCCAAAGGTCTAATCATATTTCTAGCGTTCATGACAGTGAAACTGGACCGAAATTAAAAAAAGAGGCCCAGCACACAGTCTTAAATAAATCCATAAAGTGTTGACGTAATAAAGAGATTCTAATTACACTTACAGCTGGTGCTAGTGGAGTCCAGGCGGTCATCGTCGTGATTGGCCATATCGTCCTGGGCGCTGGTTGCTGCACTCGGCACTCACGAGATGACAGTTGCAGCGCGGCGCTACAGCGGGCGCCTGGCGGCAGACAGCGCGCGACGCCGCCGGTGTTGTCAGTGTTGTCACAGGCACAGCTTATCTCCCCGCGGCTCTCCGTGTACCACGCGGCTGCGCTCTGCTTACATCAACTTTGATTCTACGTCGTGACTACTGACTAAGTCTAGTGTCAAACGTCGTATGCACACTAATTTTCGCACCCTCTTAGATATATAAGGCTTTGCTGTGAATGAGATCATCTTGTCGTGTATTTTTGATTTCGGTCCTTCGTTGATTGATTCAATGTTTGCCAGTGATTGTTACTGTGTTATATCGCTGATATCAGTATTTCCCTATTGATTATACCTATTCAAAATAAAACTGTGTGATTCACCTACTTACAACGAACGAGTCATGCTCTACCTAAACTAGAAAATTCGTTTCTTTATTTCTCTAAGAAAAAGTAATATTTGTTAATTAAAATCTGATCAAAAATAAGCAAGTTACAAGCATTTTAATGTTATACGAGTACAACAGACAGAAAGTAATACTTATAGCAAGATGTGACATTTTGCGGGAAAGGACAGATTCCCTCACAATCAAGAACAATAAACGCGTCTTTTTTTCTTAAAAAAGATAACTAACGTATAGTATACGGAACAAGCCTTGTGTCGCCGGGGATTTTACAAACACATCATTAACGAGCATAAACTCGAAACAAATATCTGTGGAGCACACAAAGATTTGTCTCGGATGGAAATCGAATCTCGAAACACAAGTAAGGAAGGAAGCTGTTCTCGTTATAACCTATCTTATAAGTAAATCTCTGTTTTGGAGAGGGTTCCTATCTATTTTCCTAATCTTTTATTCCTCCCTCCTTGAGTCGTTCTCCTCACTGCTGAAGGTCGTGATCTCTATGTAAGAGCTTCTTGCGAACTATGTTCCTCCATTTTGCTCTATCCTCTGCAGCATGGATGGCGTCGCTCACACTGGAATCGAGTGTCGAACGAATCTGGTCGGACCAACGCATGGGGTCCTCTTGGTCCTCCTCCCTCTTGGTCTTTTCCCTTCAATCTTGCCTGTCACAAGCAACTTTTCTAGATTATCACCACGTTTTCTGGCTACGTGTCCAAAGAATTCAAGAATTCTCCGAAGACATGTCGTAGAGAGCCTGGTACTTTGATTATATACTTGTCTAGATGGAGCAATGCAAACAAACGACACGCGAAAACTGGGGCCAAATTGCGTGATATGTGTGAGTACCGCTTGTGTACTTATTGTAGTCAAACTGTCAAGGTGTGCGTGTTTAGGGATGCCTGCTCCAAATTATTAACTTACCTTTTCTCCATTATTTAATGGGATGACAGTTAAACGAAATAGGCTGAATAAAGTAATTATTTTGTAGATTAGTGTTTTATTTATTTTAATAAAAACAAAAAATACAATGAAAAAATATATACAGCAATTTATAGATCAAAATCCATCTCTTTGTATTTGTTTTCGAAATAGTTTTTTTTTTATATTTCATTTCGTGTCCAGGCAAGTTATCATTTACTGATCAAATAAATTATGTAGGTAATTATTAAAATAATAAAATTTTCTCATCGAAAGATGATGACTGATATTTGCATTTTATCTCCCATAGTTTCGCCAAATCTCCCTTGTAATAAATTGACAACACCGGCTAATCTGTCGAACCTACAAATTAACGAATTGAAAAATCATGTTTTCATAAAATAATAGAGGTTAAATAACAAAACTTACCGATGTAAAGGGATCTTAGTGTAATTATACGGTTTTCCCACATAATCGCGACACAATTTGACAGCACATACCGACATAATTAATTATTTTTCGAGAACACCACACCCTGAAGTGATCCTAATGACACTGACGTAAGTGAGAAGAGAGTCTACCAATTTTAGTAGACTTTATTTGGGCCGTTCTGTACGTGTCAATGTGGCATCATTGGTGACAAGTATATAATCAAAGGCCTGGTAGTTATATTTAGTTCTAGAATTGAGGCGTTAGTCCGATGTGCCGTCCACGGGATGCGAAGCATCTTCCTCCAGCACCACATTTCAGCATCAATGCGAGTGCGGTCTGCCTTCTTTAGAGTCCATGTTTCGGCGCCATATAGGAAGATAGAGAACACTAAGCTGGTCACAAGCTTCTGTTTTAATTTGAGTGAGATGCTCTTAGTACTCCAAATGCGATCGAGCTGTGACATAGCATTCTTTGCCATTCCAATTCGCCTTCTTATGTCTCTTTCGCAAGAACCATTGTTAGAAATCATGGAACCCAGGTATATGAAATCATCTACAATGTCCAGCCTAAGAGCATCTGTGAGTTCCATTTTCCCTGTGCGATCAATGACCATGATTTTGGTTTTGGATTCATTAATAGACAATCCCAATTCTCCGCTGATACGTGCCGTTTTGTAAAATGCACCAGGGATCCACAACAAAATTATTTATTATTAAGTAGGTACCCATTACTTCTTTTATCTTTTGTGTACTCTGGTGTCCTTTACAAATAAATTTAGTTTCTTTCTTTCATTCTGCTCATAAAAGTGACCATTTCTGTTTCGCTTGCTGCAAGTAGAGTGGTATCGTCAGCATACCGAAGGTTAGTGATCCTCTTTCCTCCGATAGTAACTCCACCTTCCCAATTTTCACAGGCCCAATTTTTACTCCCCGTATATGTTGAAAAGAATGGGCGATAATATGTAACCCTGTCTAACTCCTTTTTTGAAGTTAAACGGTTTCGAGATGGTATTATTTACTCGGACAATGCCCATGTTACTTTTGTAAAGGGATTGCAGCATTGCCGTCAGATGTTCCGGAACTCCGAGTTCTGTGAGGATTTTCCACAGACTGTCCCACTGAACGCAATCGAAAGCCTTACTATAGTCTATGAAGCACATTTGTGAGAATTTCCAATGAGTTGCCTGATATTGAGAATTTGCTCTCTTGTGCCTTTCTCCTTTACGCCTGCCTGCTCTTGAGGGATTTGCCAGTCTAAATAATATTTAATGCGGCTATTTAATATATGCAGGAAGATTTTGCTACAGTGTGCGTTTAAAGAAAGGGTGCGATAGTTGCCACATTTTTTGGTGGAACCTTTCTTGTGAAGTGGCAAGACAATCGTTTTCAACCAATCTTCAGGCCAGTCGCCATGCTGCCACACATGGTTACAGATTTTATGTAACATATCGACACCTTTATCACCGAGCGCTTTTATTATTTCTGCAGTAATTAGGTCCGGTCCTGGAGCCTTTTTCTCTTTAAGGCCTTCAATGGCATATGTGACTTCTGACCGCAGAATAGACGGTTCCAATTCAAGTTCACGCCAGTTTTGCATATGTGTACACGCATTTGCACACGCATATAACTCCTTGCAGTACTCTCGTAATCTTTTATTAGCCCAGTTCATAATGGTGGGGACAGCGACGACTTCAATAATAGCTGATTTATTCAATATAACAGGCTCTGAAAAAAATAATTTAATATAATCTGTTATAAGTACTTAAGTACTGAAAAAAAATATTCAAATTGACTTAAACTGTTCTGAGACATATAATATATGTACCTAAGCTTTTAAAGTTTTTAGTGGAATGTTCCGTCCTTTTCCAGAATAAAGTTAACACTTTCACTGCCAAATATTTTCAAAGTAGGCGGCGGTTCTGTCGCTGACATTGCTGATGTCCAAGGGTGGCGGTTGGGTATCACTTACCATTAAAAAAACATTAAATAAATGTTGAATCGACCCGGCAGCCGGCAGCTGGGCATTAAATATCTTTAAAAACATCTAACTTTAATATTCTGGAACACCGTACATACATAATTATTCATCGTTTAAGCGAGTGATAGGTAATTAATTATCACTAGGTGTCAGTCGAGGTATCATATACCATAGATATTGTATATGTAGGTATATATTTTTTAAAATACTAATAATAAGAAAATACATATCTATTTACTTTTGAAATACATATCTATTTAACGGTTTAATATATTAAAAGGGTTTACGTCACAAGTGTAATACGTAGGCAGTATTGTAATGGTACGACACTGACGCAATAGTTAGTCCCTCGCCTCGGACCAAGTAGGTTGTTGTAAACAAGTGAAAAAACTTATGTAACCATTCGCAATACTGTCTTACTTATGATTCATCATCCTACACGATAGACGACCTTGGGACTAACTGACACTGGTGACCCATCGGACCATTTATTAATACTACCGCGTATTATATATATATCTAAAAGATGGAGCAAGCAATGCATAGTATCGGAAAAGCAAAAAGCTAGAATATCGGAATCACAGAAGCGGCAGTAGTGTCCTTGACATTAAAAACAACTACTTTTTGGAGTGATCAACCCAGGCTATGGTTTGTGCAATTATCTCTATCACAATTTGGTTTAGGCACAATATATCCACAGGCATTTAACACAGTCTCTGCCCTCCTCTTAGTGAAAGGCCGAAATTTGTTTTTTTTTTTTAAGAATTTAAAATTAGCTTAAACTTCATTCAATCTTGTTAATGATTTTTCTCTAAGCAGATTTTGACCGGGACAGTAGGTACGTCAGTGATGATGCACAGGTATTCTAAGGGCGTACCGCAAGGTAGCTGTTAGGACCTAATATTTTTAATTATCATGTATGGATAAAAATGATCTTACAGTAACATGAAAATTATCCCCAAAGATTTTTTACGTTTTGTTTTTGTAGAAGCTCGTGGCAACTGGGAGAACAGTGTTTTGTTTTTTGTTTTCGTGTATTTAATTAAATTTTTCGTTGCATAACGGTTACATTAGTGTTTTTATTAAACCACCTCTGTGGTCTAGCGGTTCGAGTGCCGGACTGCTGATCATGGGGTCGTGGGTTCGATTCCCACAGGACACAAATATTTGTGTGGATAAAACATGAGTATTTGTGTTTGTCTGGGTGTTTCCTACGTATTATAAGTATGTATTTACAAAAAAAAAGTATATATGTATTATATCCATTGTCTAGTACCCATAGTACAAGCTCTGCTTAGTTTGGGACTAGATGGTGTTGTGTAAAATGTCCCAAAAATATTATTATTATTATTTAATTTATTCCGAGCTCGTAATAATATTACGGCTGTTGTTGGCCCAGGCCACATGTGAAGGACGCTTCTATACAGTGGTGGCCTTAACTATAGCGAGGCTCAGAGCGGCATATCTTTGCGAGGCCCTTCTCCTTTGTGTAAAATATGTGAGAGGCCTAGGCTCATCAGTGGATAGATTCAGTTGGTGCATGATGATGAATATATTACTATAAACAACAAACTTATTTTGTTTTGACTAATACCTAACGATAAAATAGTTATAAATGAAAACTTTTTTTCAACTCGGTTGTTGCGCGAGGCCCCTGCAAGAGCAAGGCCCTGGGCAGTTGCCCCGCTCGCCACCCCATATTAACTGACGTCCAGTTCAATACTACATGTATGCTTCAATCAATGATACCTAGTTGTACAAAACTTTTTGAAGAAATTAAACCATATTTGTATCTAGATATAAATACATGGTGCGCCAACGCCATCATTAAGCAAATCAGTAATAGGTATTACCTATATGTTTATGTACCTAATAGGTACATAAAAAGATAAGGCTAGGGGGACATGCAAAAGCAAAGAGTAACTCGTTACAATCATCTGTCAGGCTTGTATTGGAATATGTCTTGTTTACTTACCTACTTACGCAGTAAACAACCGGCAAACGTCAGATAAGAGACCGAGAGCGCGATCTCACTTTAAACAAGATAACATGGTAGGTACCCATATACATACGTAACATAATATGTTGTAGGTGGGTGAATCCACAGAAATCCATGAATGGCTGCCTTATTTACTTACTTTACACGACATTTCTCACATAAATCGCCGCTATTTAAAACAGAATAGGTAGGTAGGCCTTTAACTTTATTTAATTTATTATTTCAATAAACACGCACTAAACGTCATCACCATTTGCGAAAAAAAAACGAGTATTGAACTTCCATAATTATTTTCAATAAAATTATTTTCCACAAAAAATGTCAATGCACTTTCCGTTTTTTTTTTCTGATATCGAAACACATTATCTAGAATAACATAATAAAATTGATTTGCTAAAGAATAGCATTATAATAATAATTAAAATAAATGCGGTTCTGGGTACGTTCTGGACGCGGGGACGTCTGTCACTCCCCCCTACAAATGCAAGGACGGGGCCCGCTACGAGCCGTCACCAGTCGGGGGCCGCTACGAGCCGTCACCAGTCGGGGGCCGCTACGAGCCGTCACCAGTCGGGGGCCGCTACGAGCCGTCACCAGTCGGGGGCCGCTACGAGCCGTCACCAGTCGGGGGCCGCTACGAGCCGTCACCAGTCGGGGGCCGCGGAAGAATGCTCTGTTCCCGTAGCCCCCGACGCAGCAGGTGCGAGGAGGAACACCGTGTGGTTTTTAGTCGGAAGGTCACCCACTCGGTGTGGAGTCCGACACGCCCCGCCACGTCTCCAGACGGCGGAAGTTCATGAAGGATTCCAACCGCGAGTCCAACCCGCCATGACGAATTTTACCTTCCCATTCAGAATTTACATCTTTATGATGACGTCAGCCCGTCTTTTCAACCGATACGACTTCCTTTAGAGTTAGTTTAATAAGTATCGAACGACGCTACCTTACCTACAAACTATCTTTTTGTATTTTTTGCATGCTAAGATTTCAGTTTCCCAGAGGTTTAAATAGAAATTTCGCACATTTGCTCCAAATGACTCTACGGGACCTGCCATTCACACACGATTTACTTGTTATGTGAAAGTGGCTTTAGTTTTTGCTTTGATTATTTTTGATGACATGGCCCTATAACCCGGTCAGGTGGTGGTCAGGTCGGGATGATGATTACGGTATTTTTTATAATATTGTATCTGATCAATAATACTTTGCATGTCGATCATACAATGAGACATGGCGTACCTACTTTCCAGAAACTATAAAATATCTGTAAAACTGTTTCTTATAAATAAATTATTTATCTTTAAAAAAAAACATCGTTGCTGAGAATAAAAGTTTATTGTGCGGTCACTAGAGTCTCGCCAGATGAGGGTGCGGCGCGGCGGGCGCGTGCGGCGTGTGAGCGGCGTGAGGCGCGTGGGGCACGTGCGGGGCGTGAGGCACGTGCGGGGCGTGAGGCACGTGAGGCACGTGAGGCACGTGGGGCACGTGCGGCGCGGGCCCGGGCGGCTGCAGCGCGTGCTCCAGGTCGCGGCGGCGCTGGGCCACGCGCGCCGTCAGGTAGCGCGCCACGCCCTCGCCGGCCCACGCTTGCGCGTAGAAGGCGCCGAGGCGCTCCTCCTCGGGGTTGCCGGCACCGGCCCCGGCCCCCGCCCCGGCCCCGGCCCCCGCCCCGGCCGCGGCGCCGCCCATGCTCTGCGACACGAGGAACAAGTATAGGGACACCACTTTGATACAATAATCAAAATCTCAGTACCTAAGTAAAATCCCAACGATTTTGATTCGATATAAAACAAATATGTAGTGAACATCAAATATTCGGTTTCAGCCAGTTTCGGTCCAAAAATCTAATTTCAGCTACAGTTTCGAAATAAAGCCAAATTAAGCAGAAACTTCGGCCGCAGCGAAATTCGAAGTACCTAGGTATTTGTGAATTGTCACGCGTCGTTCGGCAACTTCGTGATTTCGTAAATTCACGTGTAGTCGCCAGCTATCTTTATATATATAACTATCTTTTACCAGCGACTTCGTACGCCTAGACTTAGTAACACAAATGTTAAGGAAATTCCCGCTTTGTTCCGAGAAAAGAAGTATTCAATATGCCAGCGCCAATCACAAACTATTAGTGTACCAACATTTCATTTAAATCCCGTAAGTAAGTTTTCTGGAAATTCCCACATAACTTTGGGGTAAAATATATCATATTTGTTATTCCCGGTAACATACTACGTGTATGACATTTCATTCAAATCCCGTAAGCTATTCGTTTTTCGGGATTTCCAGATGGCGCTGCAGTCGGTATCTAGGTTATTTATCTATAATAATCATGCAGGACAATGTCTGTTGGGTCCGCTAGTATTCTGTAAATTACTATAGCAAACAAACCCGTCGCGCCATAAGCTAGTTCGCGGATTGACCGTATCGGGTACACGGCTCCACACCAAAAACGCGCCGTCGCCACTTAGTGTCAAATATATTTAAACTTAATCTTTTATTTGTTAACCTTCCCTAACGGCCAACACTTCTTTTAACTTTCTTCTTAGGTGAAGTAAAAAGTACTATGCTTTGCTCGGGGTAAAGCCTACAGATTATAAGCTCGTGTAGTATAGATTATAAACTAACAAACTTGCATTGAGATTTTTTATTATTTTTTTCAAATGCAAATTTATAAGTAATCTGTCACTCTCCTTTTTTTAAATTACGGAATATCCTCATGGATCATCTACAACCCGAGGAGTCAGCTGGCAGGGCATGTCGGATTCAACTAAAAACGGCACCTGCCTTCACTTACCCTATAGTAATGGTCATGGGATCCGAGAACCCCGCGCCACGCGTGTGGCGTACTGTCGTGCGCCCTGCCTCGCTCCCTACCCCGCGCCACGCGTGTGGCGTACTGTCGTGCGCCCTGCCTCGCTCCCTACCCCGCGCCACGCGTGTGGCGTACTGTCGTGCGCCCTGCCTCGCTCCCTACCCCGCGCCACGCGTGTGGCGTACTGTCGTGCGCCCTGCCTCGCTCCCTACCCCGCGCCACGCGTGTGGCGTACTGTCGTGCGCCCTGCCTCGCTCCCTACCCCGCGCCACGCGTGTGGCGTACTGTCGTGCGCCCTGCCTCGCTCCCTACCCCGCGCCACGCGTGTGGCGTACTGTCGTGCGCCCTGCCTCGCTCCCTACCCCGCGCCACGCGTGTGGCGTACTGTCGTGCGCCCTGCCTCGCTCCCTACCCCGCGCCACGCGTGTGGCGTACTGTCGTGCGCCCTGCCTCGCTCCCTACCCCGCGCCACGCGTGTGGCGTACTGTCGTGCGCCCTGCCTCGCTCCCTACCCCGCGCCACGCGTGTGGCGTACTGTCGTGCGCCCTGCCTCGCTCCCTACCCCGCGCCACGCGTGTGGCGTACTGTCGTGCGCCCTGCCTCGCTCCCTACCCCGCGCCACGCGTGTGGCGTACTGTCGTGCGCCCTGCCTCGCTCCCTACCCCGCGCCACGCGTGTGGCGTACTGTCGTGCGCCCTGCCTCGCTCCCTACCCCGCGCCACGCGTGTGGCGTACTGTCGTGCGCCCTGCCTCGCTCCCTACCCCGCGCCACGCGTGTGGCGTACTGTCGTGCGCCCTGCCTCGCTCCCTACCCCGCGCCACGCGTGTGGCGTACTGTCGTGCGCCCTGCCTCGCTCCCTACCCCGCGCCACGCGTGTGGCGTACTGTCGTGCGCCCTGCCTCGCTCCTTTGACTGGTCACTCCGGCGCCCGGTGCATCTACTACGGATTGGGAGAGAGAGGTGGACAATTCTCTCTCCCTTTCCGCCGCCTCCTTTGCAAGCTTGACTTGTTCGCAGTAGACTGCTTGTTAGCAGGCGCTCTCGCTGCCGACCATGGACCAAGAACCGATCGGAAGCGAGAGGCCACCACCCACTGCCGCGACTAGATCACGGCGCTGCTCCCTTGGATGGAGGTGGAGCATACATGCATACCTTCAGCGTGTGCTGCGCAGTATCCTCGGGACAGTTACCACTAGTTATCTCTGCGCATATTTGTAAAAATATACTAGATTGCAGTACACAAAACTACTACTAGTCGGTCTCGGCCGAAACTGAGACCCAGGCCGAAGGTTCGATTCCAATTTCGGTTTTGACTGAAACTACTATTCCGGTCGGACACTTGTTTTTATGACAATAAAAGAAAACAGTACTGTAAGGTTTAATTTAAGGTATGTAAGGTAGTGAGTGATCCATGTATATACATTATGTGCCACACAGAGCACGACCCTTCGCATGCAACTCTTTCTGGTATACAAGTTGCCTCTATCTCTTAACTATTTTTGTCGCTCCCTCGGCAGCCATAACTAGGTATACCTTGGCATACCATCAGGCAGAGCTGTACTAACGTGAACACATAGTTCGACGGTATATTTAAGTCCCATGTTATAGGGAGCGAGCCTATTATCATTAAACCAGACACAAGTCCAAACTTCGAGCTGCTACGACTCGACACTGGCTCTGTCCCACATTGCTCGCACTGTAGGTCTCTCACATCTCTCACGTCTCTCACGTCTCTCACGTCTCTCACGTGACTCACCTTGAGGTCGCGGGATTGCGACACAAGCCACTTCTGTATGAACTGCTGCGGATCCATGCTGAAGCTTAGGAAGAATTCACGGTTGGTCTTAAGCTGGTTAATGGTGTCCACCTGAAACAAAGTCACGAGCGGATGACGGCGCTTGGGATTTATGCGATTACTGCGAATCAACAGAATCGTGTATATTTAGATCAGTTGAGGAACAGTACTGACGGTCTCGTGTATCTTGGAGTCGAGTCCCTGAATCTCTTGCTGGTTGGCGGTGCTCAGTAGAAAATTGTTCATCTGCGTCTTTAGCGTGTCGTCGACCTGCAAGCATACAGTTATAATGACATTATACAGTTATAGTGTGTGAGAGAGTGTGTGTGTGTGTGTGAGTGTGTGAGAGTGTGTGAGTGTGTGAGTGTGTGAGAGTGTGTGAGTGTGTGTGTGTGACGCACCTCGACGTCGATGTCGTAGCAGGCCGTCTGCTTGGTGTCGTGCGGCGGCTCGACGGCGATGACGTGGTTGATGACGATGGGGTCGGGCGGGTGTGTGTGTGTGAGTGTGTGAGTGTGTGAGTGTGTGTGTGTGACGCACCTCGACGTCGATGTCGTAGCAGGCCGTCTGCTTGGTGTCGTGCGGCGGCTCGACGGCGATGACGTGGTTGATGACGATGGGGTCGGGCGGGTGTGTGTGTGTGAGTGTGTGAGTGTGTGAGTGTGTGTGTGTGACGCACCTCGACGTCGATGTCGTAGCAGGCCGTCTGCTTGGTGTCGTGCGGCGGCTCGACGGCGATGACGTGGTTGATGACGATGGGGTCGGGCGGGTGTGTGTGTGTGAGTGTGTGAGTGTGTGAGTGTGTGTGTGTGACGCACCTCGACGTCGATGTCGTAGCAGGCCGTCTGCTTGGTGTCGTGCGGCGGCTCGACGGCGATGACGTGGTTGATGACGATGGGGTCGGGCGGGTGCAGCAGCGCGGCGAGGCGGCCGGGCACCTCGGCTAGCTTCATGCGCTGGGTGCCGAAGATCTGCTCGAGGTACTTGTCGCAGGCGACGTACTCCCGCTCGTGCGGGTCCTGCAGGCGGTGCGTCTTGACGTACTGCCACAGCGCGTTGACGATGACGGGCCGCGTCTGGGTGTGCACGCCCAGCAGCCGCGCCAGGCGCTGGTCCAGCTTGAACTGCAGCGGCTGGTAGTCCAGCAGCAGCAGGATGGTGCAGCGCACGTTCTTGTAGCCGGGCCGCTTCACCTGGAACCCGTCCGTCTCCTGCGTGGTGAGGGTGCGGTGCCACTCCACCAGGTGGTTGTCGGGCCCGTACAGCTCCTTGTCCAGCTCGATCACTAGCGACTTGAAGAACGATGAAAACTTGCGCTTCACCTGCAACACCTCCACTCGAGTTAGTTTTACTCCAATCAACAAAACCAAACCAAAAATACGTCTTATCAATACTATACTTATTTATATATTTATTTATACTGTACTCGAGCAAAGACTTAATCACAGACGAGACTAGCCGTAAACTTACGCTCCCGTAAGTCACAGCTCAGTGCTTACACTCATATTTGTATACAGACACTTCAGAACACAGCTGCTTAAATCTATGTTAAACTAAGAGCTTAAGTTTAGTTCTCTTAGCAGCGAATCTAGCGCCACCTGGCGGAGAAAGGTGTAGTTAATAGTGGTAGTGGATACTGCCTGTGTGTTATTTTCTCCAATTATATTCGACGACGTTTCGGACCCTTTACAGCGTCCATGGTCACGGGTAGACTCCCGTAAAGTAGTTTTATTTCAATATACCTTTATAATTTCTAAGACTTATATTATATTTTTATGAACTTCACATTTTTGGAATAAAATAATATATTATTATTATTACAAAATACCTATATATTGTTCCCAACACCATAGGAATTACCATTAATTCCTCATCTAAGTTATTCATTATTTATCAACCCGGATACCACATTAATTTTAAATTACCTCCATTTCTTGACTTGAAATAGCGCCTCTAGCCATAATACGTTAAAGCAAAGTTACTCTTGACTGACAGACTAAACTGTAATAACTTTTGATAGAGTTAACCAATTTTGAGCGCTCTGTGTTGAGGTCTCTACGTTTTTTGAGGATAATAAATTCTGAACCTGCATGCATGCATTAGTCCAGCGTGATGGACAATAGTTTAACACTTCCCATTCTCATACGAGACCCCTGCTAATTATCCAGATAACAATACTGTCATTCCCATCTCTGTTCCCAATCTATACACATAAATAAAATTGAAGGGTCTGTTTGTTATTCCAAATTACCAACTTTATTGATATTATTAATCCCGACGTTTCGGACCCTTTACAGCGTCCATGGTCACGGGTAGACCTTAGTGACTTTTTAGTTTTATTTCAACTTTTCACTAAATGTACATGAAAGTATATACGGTACTTACATAAAAAAAAAAAACAATGTTTAAAATTGTTGTATGTCTGCTTGTTCCAGTTAATCTCTGACCGATATTAACGGGACTTTCACTCTCTGATAGCTGATGTTATAAGGAGTAATTTAAGCTTTTATTTCAGAAAAAAAATTGAGTTTTGTGAAAACAACATTGAAACCAATAAAATAGTGAACAATTACGCGTCGCCAACATTATTATTAAGGTAAAGTTCTTTTGGGCCGCGAGTGAAACCGCGGGCAACAGCTAGTTTCAATTTAATTGTACTAGCACATCACACATCGAGGAAACTACAAAGTTATCTTTGATCTGATGGCTGTAAATAGATCTTTTAAAAACACATTTACAAGTTATTTTTTTTTATGCTGTATGGCACCGGCATTTCCTAACGGACGACCTCTGAGAAGAAACACCGTAACAAACTTTTGACGACACGTTTGGCGTAGCGGCTGAGCGATCGGCTTCTGCGCCACGAGTTGTGGGTTCGATCCCCACAAGGAACGATGACCTACATGTACCTAGTTGTTCCGGGTCTGGGTATTTGTGCATGCGAAAGTTTTTATTTGTGAACGTACCCACGATACAAGAGGAAATCCTTGAGTGGGGCAAATTTTTATTTATTTAAAACTAAGAGAATCATTCTCAGAGTTTCTCGGAGGTGTGAGTGCCACAATGCCGGGTTATGTTACATGACCTTTTGGAGAACGAGCTACAGCAGCTTTGAGTACCTAGACCAATCCCAGCGGACGGCACGCGTGCATCAGTCATTGTCCGTGGGACACTCAGAAAGTTTTGAGAAACTAAAAAACTAACGTGTATGAAAAAATATTTTTATTAAATCTTTTCAAAGAACTCTCCACCAGCCTCTATACAAAGTAAGTTTCATGCGTCTGAACCAATTTTCAAAACATTTTTTCCAGTCCTCCGCAGACACCTCTTCCACGGCCTTCTCAAACGCTGCTAGCGCGTCTTCCGGCGATGAAAACTGTAGCCCTTTGAGCTGATTTTTAATTTTAGGGAATAAAAAGAAGTCACACGGAGGCAAATCAGGACTGTAAGGAGGGTGTCCCAAGACTCTGACCGGTGTGGAGTCCAGGAAGTCCCTCGTTGTGATCGCAGAGTGCGCGGGCGCGTTGTCGTGGTGAAGAAGGACCCCGCGGAGCCCGGTGTTCGGTCGCTTGTTGCTCATTGCAGAAAAAAATTCTGGCAGGCATTTTGTGCTATAACATTCGGCGTTGATGCTGCTTTGGTCTCGAAGTGGAATTGAAATTAGGTACCCCATCAAAGTGAAAAACTAGCGATCAAAATTTTTCCTGCGCTCCTCGATCTCTTCTTTCGTAGGCGCTGGTTCATTTTGAAACAGCCAAACTGTCGACTGACACTTTGTTTCTGGATCGTATTGATAAATCCAGGATTCGTCACCTGTCACAATGTCGTAAACGCGCCGTGACGAGCCTGCATCAAATTTTTGTATCATATCACGACACCCATCCACACGGGCCTGCTTCTGAGCTTCGGTGAGGTTGTGCGGTACCCAGCGGGAAACTATCCTCCTTACGCGAAGGTGCTCGTGCAAAATCTTGTGAACACTTCCTGAACCAATCAGCAGAGTATGCTGAATCTCTTCGTACGTAATTCGTCTGTTTTCTTGAATTACATTTTTTTACTGCCAACACACTTTCTTCGGTGACAGCCGTCGTAGGACGACCACTCCATTGTTCATCCGCCAAAGTAAGACGACCGCGTTTGAACTCGCTATACCAGCGGTAGACGGTTTCTTTTGAAGGTCCTTCCATAAAAGCAATTCGAAGTCAATCAAATGACTCATCAGGTTTTAAGCCACATTTGAATTCATAAAAAATCATTGCACGAAAATGTTCTCGATGCAGATCTAATTTTTTTTTGAGACAAGAAAATTTGAATTGGCTCTCAAAAAAATGCGGAGGGAAATTTGAAAATCGAACAGTGGTATTTTTACTTTTAAATAATCGAAGTTTACAAAATAATTACAAGTGGCCAGTGTCTTAGACATAAAATCTTTTTGCCGCAAAACTTTCTGAGCGGCCTGGTATAGCTAGATCTACATTTGTTATATGACATTAACATAGTGATTACTCTAAGAACCCAAACATGCTATGATAATATGTGACATCATATTAATAACCCTATTATATAATTAAAAAAGTCATTTCAACGAGCGAAAAAATATTATTGCCGCGCTCCCTGGCGAGTTAACATCATATCAGTTATCTAAGAACTATCGTCGATGATATACAAACCCTTTATAGAAACCCTTATCTATATCAGTGAAACCGTTTTGAAATACATTCGTTTGCAAAACAAAACTCTTAACGCATACACCTTCTGCATTCCATACATCTGTCAATAGATATATAAAATGTATTGCCATTAAAATTAAATAGCTAATAAGGCATGAGAAATAAACAGTAAAAGTTATAAATGTATTACTTTGTTGGGATCGTTCTTGGTGTCGTCAAGCAGGCGGCCCTCCACGCGCAGCTCCCACGACGGCACGGCGTTGTCGCCCTGCCCTGCGCACCGCAACAACAACAACAACAACAACAACAACATTACTCATAGGTATTCATACACATACACACGTCACTAAAACTTGTGGTGAATGATACCATACCTGGGTAGAACGTATTGGATATGAAAATTCTAAGCTTCCTCTTCTGCTTCATTGGGCGCTTGAGCGCCTCCTGGATGTCGAGGCGCTTACGCATGATGGTGGCGTCTAGCTTGCGCTCGAAGGCCAGCAGGTCCATGTAGGCCTGCGACTCGGGCACCAGGTCGCGCACCTTCTGCGGCAATATCTTGTCGGCGAGGCGCTTCTTGCGCTTGCCTGCGCCCGCGCCGCCCGCGTACGCCTCCCTGCACACCGAAGCAACGTCTTATAGCACAGATAAAGGAAAAATTGCGAAAACCGTAATTTTTTTGTTATATCATATAAAAACATTTTTAATAATTTTACAGTTACTACCCCTTTCCTCATGAACGCGTAGAGGCATTAAATTGAAATTCATATCAAATACTCAGGTCTATAATACCTATAAGCTGTAACAAAATTAAACTTCTATGTCGACGCAATCAAAAGAAACAGCAATACTTACAGGTTTGTAAGGACCCTCGGTGCGCGAGTGTGACTCGCACTTGGCCGGTTTTTTTTATGGATTGAATTGACATAACACTGTTTTAAATATCCCCCGTCCAGAATGTATTTAGTTCGGTCGCACGTCACACGTCACACGTCACACGTTGTACTCACGGGTTGTAGAGGCCAGGCTTGTGCTGCGGCGGCATGGAGGCGCGCGCGTCGGCCGGGCGCTTGGCGACGGGAGCGGCGGCGGGCGCAGGCGCGGCGCGGGGCGGGCCGGCCGGCGCCGCGCCGCCGTACGCCGCGCCGGCCGGTGCCGCGCCGCCACCGTACGCGGCGCCGCCCGCCGCTCGAGCGCCCCCCACTCCCGCCGCGCCCGCGCTCACCGCTCCCACGCCCCCCACCGGCGGCGGCGTGAAACCGCTGCGAGCCTGCCGACAAACACACCGCTTATCGATTGTCTTCTTAGGAACCTAGAGACAATGTCCTAACTTTTTGGCCCGCCGATGATCAATTCCTCACCATCATCAGCCCATAGTAGTCCCTATTGCTGCAGTTGTCTACAGCGAAGGAGATTGTTGGACTTTTTGTCCATTAAATCCCTTTGCAGCCCTGTTAAGTAACTAATCATTAACTTTTTGTTTTATTTTAACTACCAAATGACTACTAAGTAAACTTGGACAGATGTCTTTACAGATAGTAATTTTAATACAGCCTTTAATTCGTTTTATGAGACATTCACGCTCTTTTTTAATTTGTGGTTCCCGGTGTGTAGGCGTCGAATGACAAATAAACCTAAGGAATCGTCAACATGGATTACCAAGGGAATTAGAAAGTCATCCTTAACAAAAAGGCTTTTACGTTTTAAATATTATAAAGCCAAAACTAATTATACCAAAATAAAATACATCCAATACAGTAGACAATTAAAAAAACTTATAATTAAAGCCCAACAACTAAAGAATATAAAATATATAAAGAAATCTAAAAATATATGCAAAGCGTCATGGAAGTTAATAAAAAAGGACAATTTAAATATCGAAAATAAATTCATTACTAAAATTAAACATAATGATACTATTTTAACTAAAACTGAGGAAATTTCCAACGCTTTTAATGATTATTTTGTTGAATTAACCTCAAATGATATTGTAAAGTCATCCCAAGCTAGTCGTAATCATCTAATTTCACCATTAAACGTTAGTTTCTTTATTTGTCCGGTTAGTAATGACGAAACTTATAAAACAATAATGTCACTGAATAATACGTCATCAGTTGGATTTGATGACATCCCTACTCATGTCTTAAAACACAGTGCACCTTATATTACACCAGTATTGACACAGGTCATAAATAAATCGTTCTCCCAAGGTATTTTCCCTGAGAAATTAAAAATTTCGGTAATTAAGCCCATATATAAAAAGGGAGACTTCTCTGATATAAATAATTACAGGCCCATTGCTTTAATTCCAGTCTTATCCAAAGTATTCGAAAAGATAATGCACTCACGTATAACTAATTTTTTAAGTAAACATAAAATATTGAAAGTTGAACAAAATGGTTTTCAAAGAGGTAAATCGACTACATTAGCAGCGTTTAACCTTCTCTCTAGAATAACTGAAAATGTTGATAAAAATACTCGCACTTGTACTGTTTTCTTTGATATGAGCAAGGCTTTTGACTTTGTTGATCACGGAATTCTTCTCAATAAATGTGAAATGTACGGATTTCGAGGAGTAGTTTTTGAATGGTTACAAAGTTACCTTTCCAATAGATCCCAATATACGGCTATCACCAATATAAATATGAATAAAGAAATTATATCATGTAAATCCAAAATCAGGAATAATAACAGTGGAGTCCCCCAAGGTAGTATTTTAGGCCCGTTACTCTTTTTACTATACATTAACGATCTGCCAAATGTCACAAATCATTTCTATTCACTTTATGCGGGCGACATTGCAGTTGTATTAACAGAAAAGAAATTACTCAATAATTATAATACAGAAATTAACGAAACTGTTAATACCATAGTAACCTGGCTTAATTACAATAATTTGCAAGTAAACATTAATAAAACCTCATATGTACAATTCTATAATAGAAAATCAAATTCTAATCTCGAAATCACCTACAAAAATCAAATTATAAAAGAAGTGAACGAAGCCACATTTCTTGGCTTAACATTAGATTGTAGCTGCACTTGGAAACCCCAATGTATAAAAGTAACAAAAAAAATAAATCGCTTTGCCTTTGCGTTATGGAGACTGGTGAAAATAACTAACCTTAAAACAGGCCTTCTAGCTTATCATGGATATGTCGCTTCCAATCTTAGTTACGGCATTGTCCTATGGGGTAACTCTGTCTTAATAAATAGAGTGTTCATTGCTCAAAAACAGTGTATACGTGCTCTCTGTGACGTGTCACCGCTGACTTCATGTAAACCTCTTTTTAAAAGATTAAAGTTATTAACTGTTCCTGGTATATATATATTCGAATGTTGTAAATTTGTTAAATCACACTCCTATCTATTTCAACGTCTTGGTGATACTACTAAATTTAATACTAGATATCCTAGCAAACTGACACTTCCTGTTATGAGAAGTCAATTGTATCATAGGAGTTGTTTTCCCATGGTAATAAGACTATTTAATAAGTTGCCTGTAACATTTAAGGAACTTCCAATTAATCGTTTTAAAACAGCCTTATTTAAATGGCTTATCGATAAATCCTTTTATTCCGTAGACGAGTATCTTAAACTTAAATAAATAATGTCTGCCATCTCAATATTGGGCTTTCCTTAAAATGAATAACTGTAAAAATAATCTAAATTTGTATGCTATATTTAGCGAATTGTCCTAGTGCTTACTTAATTTGAACCAACTGTAATTTACTACAATTCTTACAAATAATAAATTTCATTTCATCTCATCGTTGGGCTTCGCTGTGAACGGACGTGTGTTGTTGTGTTTTTTGGAAAGTGCTAAATTCTGTTATTCTAAATTCGTGATTGGTCGGTGATCTGAACTCGGTGCCTCTCGTTTCTTCCTGTGGAATTGTTATGAGTGACTCCTCCTAGTGGGTGGTTGGAGCGAGATACCAATTTCAAGACACTCCCTTGAGGCTTCAATCATCCCAATTTGCGTAATCATTGGTGAGAAATACTTTTTACACATAATCCACTAATTACAAATTGGAAAAAGGGCTGTGTGGACAGCGGGATTTGAACCTGCGACACCATATTCGTAAGCGGGGCCTCAAGCCAACGCGCTATCGGGACAGTGGACCTGCACGTTGAAATTAACGATCTATTTCCTGACGGCAATAAGGTGATACAACGACATCTATTATTTTGTTAAGAAATCGCTTGGACAACATATTGATTCACTAGCGTGCATTACACTTGAGCTTTACGGTGTCCAGAGTAGTTCGAGAATAGGATCAGAGATGGCGTCTAAGGGTACTGTTTGTGGTGGTTGTAAACATATTATAGGTAACAACGATTGTTTAAAATGCATCAAGTGCAATAAATTTTATGATCTCGATTGCGCGAATATTCTTGATAAAAAAATATTTACTTCTATGAGCAGGGAGATGAAAACCAAATGGAAATGTCATGAGTGTATAAGTAAACTGCCGAAAGTTGGCAACACGAACACGCCCGTGCGCAATATTAAGGAGGATGAGGCAAGCTTACTTATATCCAGCGACGAAACAATGAGCCGTGAAAACATTACAGTGAGAAAAAAACCATCGGACTGTCAACCATTATCTCCGCAGAGGCCAGTTTATACTCATTCCTCACATAAAAAGGATGAAGACCTTATATCGGCGATAAGTGAACAAGTACTCAAAGCGATTAAGGCTGAATTACCAGGGATGATCACAAATATTTTAAAGACTGAGTTGTCGTCGATTAAGAACGATATGTTGGATTTTCGTCATTCTGTTGACACCATGAGCACAATGCATGATGAAATGAAGAAAATGGTCGAAACACTAGTCAAGGACAACGCCTCACTATCAAAAAAGTTTCTTGCTATCAATAGTACTGTAACAGAGTTATCCGAACGCCTCAACAATCTGGAACAACATCTTAGAGAAAATAACTTGGAAATACAGGGTGTTCCTGAGTTTCAGAGCGAAAACTTACCTATCCTTCTGCAGCAATGTTCTAAAGTGGTTGGTCATAAGCTGCAGGAGGATGACATTATTAAGTGTACCAGGGTTGCTAAACAAAATAAGGAAAGTAAGCTTCCCCGTGCTATAGTTGTCAAATTTAAAAATGTGAGGATTCGTGATGAATTTTACTCTGCTGTATACAGATACAATAAATCCAACCCCGATGAAAAACTGAACACCACATTGCTGGGCATTGCGGGGGATAAGAAGCCGGTATTTGTATCAGAGCATTTGTCTCCAGGCAACAAGTCGTTACATGCTGCTGCTCGTAAAAAGGCTAAAGAGTTGGGATATAGATTTGTATGGGTTAAAAATGGTCATATATATGTAAGAAAAACAGTAGACTCTAAATTTATTCTAATTAAAAATAACTCAAGTCTTGATCTCATATGTTAACATTATTCCCACTGTCTTTATTTTTTCTGTTTTGTATTGTAGCTGATTGGAAAAATTAATAACAAAATGTATCTCTCAATATACTATCAAAACATAAGAGGTATGAAAAGTAAAACTATTGATATTTATAACAATGTACTATGCAATAACTACGATATAATTTGTTTATGTGAGACCTGGCTTGATGATAATATATTGTCTTCTGAAATTTTCGATGACAGATACTGTGTAGTGCGCAGAGATCGAGATTCTGTATTCCGTTCCCGTTATGGAAAGTGTCACGGTGGAGGTGTACTTATTGCCTACTCGAAGAAACTTCACATTTCAATTAAACAAGACTGGAAATCTGAGATTTTGGAAGATTTATGGGTTGAAATTGTAGTGAACCGGTCGCTTACTATAAATTTCTGTGTTGTCTACCTTCCAGAATATCTTCCAGTGAATGTAGTCTGTGATTTTTTCAACAAATGCAGTGACAAAATCACTAGTTCATCAAATCACATGACTTGTATTCTGGGCGATATCAATCTGGGCGACATAAAGTGGTCAGCAGAGACGGGCTGTCCTCTAAATCACAACTGTGAAAAATCTAAATCACTGTTTAACTTATTCAGTCAACCACTGTGAGTCAGCTCAATCACATAACGAATCAAAATGGTAGAATATTAGATTTGGTTATTACTAATTGTCCAGACCTGTTCACATTAACACCTTCTATGCCTATAAGTCGCCTTGACATGCATCACCCTCCATTTGAACTCATACTCAATAACAAAGCCGCATCTTTCATATTACACAGATATATCGAAAAACTATGTTTCCGTAAAACTGACTATGACAGTTGTAAAAGAGATATATCACAAATAAATTGGACGGAACATGCGTTGACTATGAGTTGCGAAGACTTTACGCAATTCTTTTACAATAATATATATTTGATCATAGAAAAGCATACTCCAAAATGTAGAGTCGGAAGTAATAAATATCCGGTATGGTTTTCAAAAAGTTTAATTAGATTACTCTCATCTAAATCCAAGGCTCATTCTAAATATAAACGTTTTGGGAATCCCAGAGACTACGATACCTTCTCTCTACTGAGAGCAAGGGCCAAAATTGTCACAAATCACTGCTTTAAAGAATATATTCAGCGAATCGAAGACGACCTCAAGGTTAATATAAAAGCCTTTTGGCGTTACACCAAGAACAAACGTGTAACAAATAACATCCCTAGCTGCTTACATTATCATGATAGAGTGGGCAATACGGGTAAAGACATAGTTGATTTATTTGCAAGTTACTTCTCATCAGTATACTGCCCTAGTAAAGCTGATAACTATACACCCGATTTCCAGCCATCCAACTACTCCATTGGCAATCTAAATATATCGAAAACGGAACTACTGAAAAAGTTACAAAACATTGATCTCTCAAAGAATGGAGGCTTTGATGGTATACCACCAATCTTTATCCGGTTATGTGCTACTACCCTGGTGACTCCCTTGCTCATTATATTTAATAAATCCCTACATGAAGGTACATTTCCAAGTCTATGGAAGATAGCTAAAGTCACACCTATCTATAAATCTGGTGATAGGATTGACGTCACCAACTACAGACCGATTTGTATACTAAACTTGTTTGCTAAAATATTTGAGGGTTTCGTTTATGAGCACATGTACACTCACCTTAGGCACATATTGGATACACAACAGCACGGATTTATCACTGGTAGATCAACGAACTCTAATTTATTGTGCTACACAACATATTATGTGATTCATTTAATTGCAAACGTCAGGTAGACTCCATATACACGGACTTTTCGAAAGCATTCGATCGGGTTGATCATATTATATTACTTAAAAAGATGTATCATGTCGGGATTCACGGGACTCTTTATAGATGGCTCTCGTCTTATCTGTTAAATCGTACTCAACTAGTTGCACTAAGCGGGTATGATTCTATACCATTTGTAGCAACATCCGGAGTGCCCCAAGGTTCGAATCTGGGCCCGCTGTTGTTTTTAGTATTTGTAAATGATTTGCTGAGAAAAATTAAAAGCGAATGCCTAGCTTATGCTGATGATATCAAAATTTTCAGGAGTATCTCAAATAATAATGACTGTGAGGCTCTTCAGTCAGATATTAAAACAATCGTAGAATGGTGTGATGAGAACTCAATGTCACTAAACTCCAAAAAATGTCAGGTTATAACATTTTCCAAAAATATTAAAAACATAATTAATTATGACTATAATATCAGGGGAGTGGTAGTAGATAGGGTAAAAGTGGTACGTGACCTGGGTGTGATGTTTGATTCGGTCTTGTCATTTAGGCCACACTATGATCACATTTGTAACAAGGCTAACCGTTTATTGTCTTTCATACTACGACATACCAAACCATTTAAACACCCGCAAACTTTGTTAGTACTGTACTACTCCCTGGTAAGATCTATATTGGAGTACTGCTCGTCTGTGTGGTCTCCAATATATAATACTCACATAGATCGCATAGAATCTATACAGAGACGATTTGTTAGAGTTTTAAGCGCGAAATATGGCCTCAGACGTAAACTACCCGATTACAATCAGCGACTCACCCACTTTCACATGAAGAGTCTTGAGAGAAGGAGATGGGTTGGTGATTTGAGTTTATTGCATAAAATTGCTAATGGAACCTTTGACGTTCAATTACTAGGCCAGATAAACTTTAAGATACCAACTCGATCTGTGCGCACTCCACAATTATTCAGTATTCCCGCTAGCAATAATAATGTTTCTGAAAACAATCCGTTGTCCAGAATGTGCAGTCAATATAACGCAATATGTTCTAAGGTAGACTTGTTTTTTAACAGTTTTAACGAATTTAGAAATTCTTTGTTTAAATTGTAATTCAACACTATCGTTTAGTAACTTCTCCATATTAAATAAATGTAACCTTAACTTTCACTATTGTCCCTATTGAAGCATATTAGATATTGAGCGCTGTGTACAGTAATAATTGGACTTCAGATTTATGTATAGTATATTGTCATAGCTGTGCTGAATTGTATTAGTCTGTAGTCTGTCACTGTACTTGTTAAAAAAAAAAAAAAAAAAAAAATTTCATTTCCCAAGAAAAATAGATAAGTAATTAAATTTATCAACCTAGTATAATTTAATTTCATTCACATTAAATATATTATGTATTTATTTTCCATACACATTTACACACGACATTTACCTATTGCTTTACAAGTATTAAAAATCTAGGTGTGCCTCGCAGTGCCACCTGCATTGATCATTTATATTTCCCAATCCCATGGGAACTTCCCAAAATCCTTAGCTGATTTCTACAAACCCTACAATTTTCAAGTATTTTACTTAAGTATAAGTAGAGTAGAAGAATTCTATTTGATATTATTATATCTAGATTTTATAAAAATACCTACATCTCATAAATACCACATGAATATAGACTGCTCATATTTGAAACTAAAACTAAATCCGTAATAATTTGTGTAATAATGTACTTTTATTGATAACCCACCCTTTGACAGAATAAATATTATTGCAAAATATAAACTTTTGTTGAGCAGTAGGTGTTGGTGTGAAGTTTAGACATAAACAGAAATACAGACATAAAAAACTGTTTTGACATCAGTAAGTAAATAAGAAAAAAAAGCAACTTGTCAACTCATATCCACATATATTATGTTGATATAGAGTTAAAATAATAACATTGTACTGAACTTATGAATGAAGTTGAATAATAGTTCCCAATTTATTCATTTTATTTTATATATTATTTAGTAATTATATCTTATTTGTAAATTTTGATAGCTGCTTCTTGTGTTATATTTTTGGACCTGTGCTAGTTTCCTATTTCAATAAGTATTTCTGTATTAGACTCAGGGACCATTTTGGTTACCCGTTGAAAGGGTATTCGATAGGGTTTTTACAAAGTGTTGTTAGAAAACCCAATTCATAGGGGTTACACTTTTTAACGGTAAGCCCCTGCAATGGGTTACCTCTTCAAAGCCCTTTCATTTGGGTTACCTGTTTAAATTCTTACCGGGTTATACTATTAAACGGTAAGCCGTTCCGAACGGGTTACCCCTTCAATCACTGTAACAGGGTAACACTTTCCGAGTCCAAACACTAATTTAATCTCTAGTAACCTTGCATTAAGTTCAAAATAGCATGCATTGAGCTAGCACATGTTAGTTGCCACTTGCTCTGAGCTAAATAGACCACAGCGACTCGATAAATACGGGACTATGGTTATCAATCTCTGTTCATCTATTCTCTCTACATCATGATCAAACCATCATAATATAGCTTCTACACATTTTTTTATTTTTATTTATTGATTATAAACCAACTTGCCTCAACAGTTAAGAACCACACAAACAAGTTATTGGTCTGTACAAACAAAGTCAAAAGAGAAACATACCTACTGCATTAAAATTAGAAAAGAAATTAGAATAATAACAAATAGAATAGAAATATCAATGACAACTAGTTCAAGGAAATTATCAATTTAACATTTATAAATAAAACAATCATATTAAATAAAAATAAAAAAAAAACTAAAAGTAAATAATTATTTAAAAATTACACAAAATAATAATTAACATTAAATTAATCACAAGAGATTGCACTAGAGGGAGCGATGGATTCAAGGTAACGAGTAGCAGCGCTCAGGAATCTCAGCTCAGTAGACGCAAAGATATCCAACGTGTCGTCAAATAATAAAATGTCGTTAATAAGGGTGAGAGCTACATACAATGGACTAGTTTTAAGGGATTTGGAACCGATTCGAGACACTGAAAATAGAGGACGTTGCCGAGGACGAAGTGTATGACAAATTGCAAGAGGTATATTAAAAGAAATGTGCTGTAAAAGCGAGGAGTTAAAGTAGGAACCACAAATAAGACGGAAGGAATATTTAACTGCAGCAAGATTTCTTCTGACTTCCAAACTTTGGTAGGCTACCATACCCAGTATAAATGGTGTAGGATATAAGTACGGATAATAACCATACAATTTTAAGTAAAGGTAGCGTACAAAAGACTTTTGGACCTTTTCAATTACTAATTTATAGGTTTTTTCGTGTGGGTTCCAAATTACACTATTGGTTTCAAGTATACTGCGAATGTATGAATTGTATAAAAGGGTTATGGCTTGTCTATTATTAAATATTTTGGCCTTACGCAAGACAAAACCTAAGTTTTTTCGTGATTTGTTACAGGTCTGAATAGGCATGATGACAGTAATTAAAAACTACTAAAATACTATATTTAACTTGAAGCTTGGAATATAAAATACGCATTGTTTTTTTATTATAAGTGTGATTAATATTTATTTTTATAAAATAAAACTACAAAATAAGGCAATCCGCCATGATATCTTGAACACCAATCAGAGCGCATGACGTCACGCTTGAGTAAACGCATACGCAACACGCACGAACATCAAGTGTTTTTATTATTTTTGTTTAAATACCGAGTACTATTTAAGTGTGAATATTATTAATTCGAATATAAAATAACACGAATCATGGATCAAGGATTTACTAAGGCAAACAGCGCTAATTTGCCTAGAATCGACATAATAATGCTGGGAGAGTTTTTGTCATCAAATAAAGACTTTTGTTCAGCAGAATTTAGAAATGTTAAAACTTCTATGTAAGTATATTAAAAATAATTAAAAACTTTATAATTTGAGTTATAAAATAATTCCCTAAAATATACTTTTGACGATGTATTTCTTATCAAGTTATTTTTAAGGTTATGTTATTGAAATCTATTTTTATAATGCTTATACCCTTTATTTTTTTTTATTTTTTTTTTATTTTTTATATGATTTCTACTGCAATCTGTCTCATCATGGACATTCAGCAAGTAGTTTTACGATTGGAGTTATTGTTTGTGGTCCACATCCAATGACATGGCCACTTCAGTGAAGAGGACATTGCATGTCCTTGTTTCTGCTATGCCATTAACATAGGTCCAATGGTGTTTTCCTTTTGAGTCTTGAGAATTTGATTCTCGGTTTCATCAGCTCCGCGGCAAGTTCGTTTGCATGATGTGAAATACGGTTTTTGTATTTAGGCATTGCTTTTCTTATTTCCTCCTTGATTGTGAGGACTCCTAAATCGTAGTGCAGCCTCTTATTGGTTATGTACCATGGTGAATCAGTTATAATTCTTAGGAGTTTCGACTGATACCTCTGCAAGATTTCTATATTGGAATTTGCTGCGGTGCCCCATAGCTGAATTCCATATGTCCAAGTCGGCTTCATAATGCATTTATATATGAGTAATTTGTTTTCAAGCGATAGGTGCGAATTTCTATTTAGCAGCCAATAATATTTTCTGAGTTGCAGGCCGAGTGCTTTGCGCTTAGTGAAAATGTGTTTTTTCCAGGTAAGTCGTCTGTCTAAATACAGTCCAAGATATTTTGCTTCTTCAGCCTGTGGTATAACAACATTATTTAAGGTGACCGGTGGGCAAGTCTCTTTCCTTAATGTGTAGGTGACATGGACTGATTTGGTTTCATTGGCGCTAATACGCCACTTCTTAAGCCAAGCTGAGATGTTGTCCAGGCTATTTTGAAGCAGATCAGACGCTTTAGCAGCCATTTTATCAACGGCAAGAATGGCTGTGTCGTCAGCAAAAGTACCCACTTTCGCACCATCAGTCACTGGTAAGTCAGACGTAAACAGAAGGTATAATGTTGGGCCCAGTACACTCCCCTGGGGGACACCAGCACAGATCTCCTGGAGATCCGATGTATCTTCTCCAAGCCTCACAAAAAAGCGGCGCTCATGTAAGTATGATTTTAAAAACAAGAAGTAGTTTATAGGGAGCATTTCCTTTATTTTATGCAGGAGCATTTCCTTTATTTATAAATTGATTTTTCTTTTAGGTCCTCCAGGCCATCCTATGGCGATTCCATATAATTATCCATATCATTAGGTAACTGAAATATGAATAAAATACGTAATACATATCAAAGCAATGAGAGATGAAACCTAACCTCGAAATAGATTGTTTATATTTTTACATTTAGACCTCGTACAAAATATTATTACCAAATACTATATACTAGAATCTACAAAAGTATGTAAAAACTTACGTCAAAGTGATCTTCACAAAAATAAAGGTGAGTACTGGGCAATATTCCTTTTGAATCTCGCCTTGCAAGTTTAAGCCACTTGTTTCGTATTGTTTTATTTTGAGGAACGAACACAAATAGCTTATTAGGAGTTTTTATGGATGTATTCTCACACTGGGGGACCCCACACCACCTATACACTTTCGAATTCATATTTAATTACACAAAATAACTAAATTCTTGCACGAGCGCAGCGCATTTACGTTTTGATTACTCAAACGCGACGTCACAAGCGACGCCATAACACTAACAAGCGTTTTAGGGGGAATATTTAAATTATTATTTTAAAATTGCATTTTTTTCCTACAAAACTTTTAATTTCTGCAGAAATATCTTATTCATTGTAAATAGTATATATTTCTGGACATTATAGGTCCATTTTTCAATTATGTGATCGAAGTTTGTGCCTAGATTGCGCACAGTTGTAACACGCTCCAAGGGCTCATTGTTCAGAGTGTAGGTATTGAGTACGGGTTGTGTAGCTCTTGAGAACGTCATGATGGCGCATTTATTGATATTGAGGTTGAGGTTATTTTCTGTGCTCCAAGTGTGAATATTGTCGATATCGTGCTGTAATATGGCTGTATCACCAGAGCCGACTATTGGGAGCGCTACTTTGATATCATCGGCGTACATTAACACCGTGGAATGTTTAATATATGTCGGTAGATCGTTGACTACTATTAAAAAGAATAGAGGACTAGGGTTATACTAGCTGAGCAGAGGTTAAAAATCACCTAATATCATTATAGGTAGTTTGTTAATGTTATACATAATTCTTCGAATACAATTAAAAATAGAATAATATCTAGAGTCAGGTACGTTAGGCGCTAAATAGACAACACAACAAACAAAGCGTAATCGGCCCTTGGTAACTACTGCACATATTATTTCGTCGAACTGTTCGGGCTTGCAGTCCAAACGTGCGAGTGAGTAGGGCGAGCGCGCAGCCAGCAGCACCCCGCCGACGCCCCGCCTCGCCCGGTCACACCGCAGCACGGCGTACTCTTGCAGGAACACCTCGGCGTCAAAAACGCTATCTTCGAGTCTAGTCTCTGTTAAGCCAGTAGGTTACTTGGGAAAGTGTGCAATATATTCTTAATTTCTGAACGTCTTGATTTTAATCCTCGGACGTTTTGGTAGAAAATCAGATCGACCTTTTTAGCTTTCCTCACGAAAAAATGATTTACTCGTTTCAGCGGATTGAGCTTTCTTCCTCGCATTCTTATAAGTGAACCATTCTTGAAGTGATGTATTTGTGGGCCAGTTATCGGGTGCCAGGTAAAAATTAAACAGGTGCATTGGGACTCCCAGTATGAAGCAGTTATGACTGGAGTGTTCAAGATCAGGTTTTTTTATGGTGAAGGTGTTGTTTGGGTGTTTTTTGTGAAGGAAAGACCTAATGTTCTCCTCAGATACATCCGGGTGAAAATTCCAAGCATGAATGTACTTGACAGGTTCCAGTGTTTTCAGATCTGTATCAACTGCACCAGTAGCACGAATGACAGACCGACGAGAGCGCGTGTGAGGTTTCCCCGTCGTAAATATTCTTGTATTATACGAGTTTTTTGCCATCGGCTCGCTGCTAGGCAGTGGTTGCGACACGGTATCAAGGACAGAGATTTGCAGAGATGAAGTTGTGGGATCCGGGTAATTCAAGGACAATTGGTGACCATTATTATGATGCAAATTGGGAAAAGTGCTTGGTGTCTTTTCGTTGTCAGCTATTTGTTTTTCAATTTTATCAATACGCTGCTTTTGGATCATAATTTGGCAGCCAAGATCTTTCATTCCCAGATCCAAAATACCTTTCGTGTTTTCATCACATTGCAGCTGCAGTGTGGTAAGTGCGCTTGAAGTGACATCAGCAGTCTCCAGCAGCTGGTCTACGTCCGTCCGAAGGATGTTATATTTATTATAAGGGTGGATATAGAACATCTTATGTCCTTTATATTTTCAGCCATTTTATTTATAGAGGCTTCTTGAGTATGGTATCTAATCTCACTTTCTTCACGGAACGCACGGAGCTCCATCAGTACAGTTTCAAGAGTGGAATGCATTATGGTTGAACCGCAATCCTTTGGGTGATGAGTACTCGATCGGGTCGCAGGCAATGCCGCTTTACGTCAATGTTACGTTAGCCGTATCGTTATCACCCGAGCGCTGTGATAGCATCGGGCTCGCTGGTGTGGCTGAATTTATTGCTTTTGGTTTTTTACAGCGGCACTCTTGACATTCCCAACTCGATTTTTGCGTAGCGGTCATATAATTATAATGACCGCGTGATACGTTAGCGCATTCCAGGTCATACGAATTATTACAGTTTGAACATGCTAAGAGTGGGCTATTTTCCAAAATTTGTTTACAACCAGCACATACCAACGCCATCTTGCGGAGAAAGGTGACAACTCCAACAACAAACTATAAAATGATAACGATGACAGATCGTGGGTCGTGGATCGATTAGCGTTACGGTTTATTATGTTAATTCGCCAAACAAATTTTAGATAGCGCTTATTTACAATGACAACTATTCAAGCATGAAAATGTACTCGATAAACACAACACAAAAAGTACTTGCGCTCGTTGAGATTCGAACTGGCTTCACTCCGCAGTCCAGAATAAAATACAAAAAGAAGTTGTTATGATCTGAGATTTGAACTGGCTCCTTCATATTCCACAGTCCTTAGTACATTAACTATGGACACTTCGACATAAATCGTTAGATTGTGAAATAGATGTAGCATATCAGGTTAAATTTAAAAAGTTCGTTACGAATTTTTAATTTGAATTTTGAATTTATTATTGTTATCGTATACCTACATAATTACCTACAGAATCGAGCACCCAATATTAAACGATATAGGGCACTGTGTGATCAAGCCTTATGAACGAAACTACTAGTAATACAATTCTAGATGTTTGCAAGAGAAATTTATATATTTTATAGTCTCCTCACCCTACATAACAACGTAAATTATGATGATAACCATACGGTAACCCTGAAAAACCCTATCAAGAGGATAACCCCTTCAATTGGATACCTTGAAGGAAAGGGTAACCCCTTCCACTGGCTAACACATTGAAAGGGAGGAACAAAGGGGTGAAGGGGTAACATCATCCATATGGTAACCGAATCCACGGGTAACCTTAACCCTTTCAATTGAATTAACTCATAAAAGGGGTTGTACGGTCCCTGATTAGACTACAAGTACAGAAATACTTATGAAAGAGGAAACTTACTGCAATTGTTATTTTTTAAATTCAATGTTTTCCAACTCCTTTTCAGTTAACGATTCAATTTCTAAAATGCTGACTTTCATACAAACATCACCCTATTTTACACAGGAATGCAAGTCCTAAAAACTGAACTGTTTTATAGAATATACCATTTCTTTTCTATGATAAGTATTTACATTACATATTGTGTTCTGTTCGTATAATACAGAGGTTCTTATAATACAGATAAAACCAACCTACGATTAATATTTATTGGATTACTGATCATTATGTTACAAAAGATACTTCATGATTTTGTACTGCCCAAATTTCGTGATTTTCATTCAGTTGTTACTTGTTTTGAATCAGCCAGGTCTTTGTTCTTTATAAGAGTATAGATAGCAAAAACCCTTTTTGGAAGGTACCACCAATACTCACCAAATACGGGAGTAATGCTGTTAGGAGCCGATTGCCTCGTATGTACTCGTTGAGTTTTGAAAATGTCGATATATTTCATTTATCCAAACAATCATTCCGGAGACAGGTCAAACATATTGTTTAATGAATTGTCTAATGAATAAATTGTGTTATAACTCATTATTTATTTATCTAACTCATTCTTTATTTCTTACTAAGAGCGTCCTTAATTGTTTACTTTTTTTCCTTTTTTTTCCCTTTATTTCAATATCCATGTTATAATCATATTTGTAACTTTGATGTGTAGGTAAATGTGAATTATAATAATTGTTCGCTACTTTCTAGTTGATCTACCTTTATCAATGACGTGGAACTCTGTAATTGGCTAAGAGACAATTGTCATTATCTCGCTATCACTGTGCAGTATACATATGCTCTTTCATTACTGGGCTGTTCATTGATAGTGAAGTGATCATTTAGAACTCATGTAAATATTAAAATAGCTGTTAAGTTTCCTTAATAAATAAATAAATAAATACTTACAGTAGAGAGATCGGCTATCAATCATAATAAACATATAACTGATATTCAGACCAATAGGTATAAAGGGCGATGGACTAATGTCAAAAAGAAAAGACATGTCCTTTAGTAAAAAATTATGCACTGGCTGACAAATATATTTTGTGTAGGACATAATATATCACAAACAGATCAATGAAAAACCTGATACCTAATGGATTTATTACTACTAAATTTTAACCAAAGACTTACTAGAATTGCGACACTAAAGTGGACATGAGCGGGACAAGGGGACACAATGGTGGAGTAAGCTTGTTACAGAGTGGTATCCTAGAATAGGCAAGCAAAAGCGTGGGATGTCCTGCAACCAGGTGGGCTGATGACATAAAAAAGGTAGTAGGAGCAAACTGGATGAGCGAGGCAAGGGACAGAGAAGGCTGGCATAAAAGAAAGGAGGCTTACACCCAACAGTGGGATAATACAAGCTGATAATGATGATGATGAAAGTGTGCTAGTAGTGTATTTCTTCGTTAACTTTAACATTTACACTTATCATTGAATACCAGGTTATTGGTCAGTTTATCATATATTAACTGGGATTGATCACAAAACCTCATAATTATTCCGCAATTATTAACTGAATACCAGTATTACATCTCTGTGATTCAACAAAAGTGAACAACTACAAAGTGACGCCATTGCACCAAATGCTGTCTATTTCAATATTAATATTGTGACCGTACGGTAAAGTTAGATCTTACGGGAAAGTTAGGTCCAGGGTAGGGTCTGGGCGGCATCGGAGAGCCCTGCGGCTGTGCGGGCCCTGGGTAGCGCTGCTGAGGTTGCATGGTGCCCGGTGGCGGTGCGGGACTCGGCCCACCCGTGGGAAATCGTTGAGCCATGATTTACACTGATTTATATTATATTATATCCTTATTTAATAACACATTATTATTACTTAACTAATACTGGTCAAATTAAAATAGCATTAACTTATCTTCACAGTAAAAACATCAATCCCATGAATCGAATGGTATTGTTTTGTACTGCCAAACTAACTGTCAAACTCACGAAGTGTCAAACAAAACCACAGATGAGTGATTGATTTGTGACCAGATTACATTTTACGATAATATCGAGGCACCTCAGAAAATACTGAATACATGAGTTACACATTGCAAATATATTAATACTATAGTCGACGCAGTCGTGGGGCACACAATTTTTTATTCTTATTTTTGTTCTTCCATCATGTTTTTAATATTGTCCAAGACTTTGTTAATAAATATTTTTCTTTCTTTCTTTCTTATTACAAGAGATTGGATCTCATATCGATTCCCCTGAATTTGAGTTAGTTATAGATATGATGGGAGGGTTAAGGGGGTTCGTACTAACCGATAAAATGTAATTTTCGCTGCCGGAGATACACCAAAATATAAAAAAAAAAACTTGAGATGGATACCGGATGGAACGAAGTTCCTTTCATTAAAATTTAATAATAAAAAAACCTGTATACACTCAACAATTCACAACGCGCGAAATTCAAATATTGTCATTCACTCTAATATATTATCAATTAACTCATAATCTCTAATAATATTTGAATGCTTGTCAACAATATTTGAATTTCGAAAAAAGTGTCGTGACAACTTTTTCGTAAGATTTTTTTCCGTCTAGCCCCCTTTCACAACGCGCGATAAGGAACTTCGTTCCAAAAACCCACGGAATGTCTTACGAAAAACTTACAGAATCGTAAAAAGGAACGTAATTTTGACACAAAAATACAGGGTAACTAGTATTTCCGTTAAGGGGATGTAGTAGAACTAGAGATCATTTGCAACCAAATGACGCCATATGACTCCTGTGCAAAATGTCAACCATTTTCAAGTAATTTAAAATTGTACTTTTGTTTAATTAAGTTTTTGAAGATATCTGGGGTATACAATTTTGAAAATGTATAAAACTAATACCAATCGATGAAAGGATGTCACCAAAATCTGCCCAAATATTGTACCGAGGGTACACTTATATTGGTTAAAATACCATGTATTACGCTGGTTAAAACTCTAGTCATAGGTACTTTTTTTATGCTCACGAGAAAAAATAACTTAAAATTTGAAAAAAAAAACGCATGACATTTATCGTACTAGTATCAGTTTCATATTGATTTCATAGATAAAACTGTAAACTTGACAGCTGTCATGTAGTTCAGGTACAAATTTGGCCTGAGTTTTATGGACTTTTGATTACCTCCTTTGTTTTTATTACTCTTTTATCTGCTTGATTGACACTTTAATAAATATAACCCTATTCCAATCGGTCGTGAAAACTTTGTAAACAAACCATCACTCAACATAAAATCGTCGATTTCATACTTATTTCGCTTTCACTGCATTAAATTCTGATGTCGGAATCTTCGAAAATACTGTCGCTTTCTTATTACACTCGTTTTTTAGTTCAATTTTAACAAAAATATGTAAAAATTGTCGAATTTATAAAATTTGTATTATATTGTCATTTTTTTTTATTTAGGGAAACAGATTAAAAAATATATATAAATAAAAACTTGAGAGGTGTCAAGGGACACCCGGATGGAACGAAGTTCCTTTCATTAAAATTTAATAATTAAAAATAAAAAACCTGTATACACTCAACAATTCACAACGCGCGAAATTCAAATATTGTCATTCACTCAATAATTCGAAATTCAAATATTGTTGACAAGCAAAAAGTGTCGTGACAACTTTTCGTAAGAATTTTTTCCGACTAGCCCCCTTTCACAACGCGCGATAAGGAACTTCGTTCCAAAAGGATTTATGCCATTATGCCAATTTGCCAAATAATGAACGGATACGAAACAGATTCAAAAAAGTGAAAAGTGAAAGGAGTTTTTGCACTATGCCAAAATTAAATATATTGTCGGTTAATTTTGAAAAATTAAGAATATTTTTGTTCCAAACGTAAATTAAATTGTGGGGTCAACAACTTGGTTCTCGAAATATTATTTTCTAATTGACGCGATAAAACTAGATAAATCGATGGATTTTTTGTTGGTTTCTATATAACGATTTATAATAACAATATCGGTGTGTGATATATACAATATAATAATAAATAAAACAACGTATTAACTTTGTTTTAAAAATATAATTCGATTCTGTTTTTTGATAAATAAAAAACATAATCGAAGTGTACAGACGCCAGCAGATCAAGCTATCCAAAACTGTCAAAATTGCCCAATTGAACATGAACCTTATTACGTCGTATGAAAGTTGAAAATCTATCACAGAAATTTACAGATTGGGGTATCTTGATGTGCAGGCCTCTATACATACATAAAGTGACGAATGACAGGTACGCGCTGTCGGCGGCGGCGGCGTTTCGGATTATATTTTTAATAAGTTTTATCACACGTAGGTCGATATCGATGCAAAGAACCGTCGTCGTCACCATAAAGATGTAAATTCAGGATGTGAAGGCAAATTTCGACCTAGTGTAACTACCTAACCAGAAGACGCAGGTTCGAATCCGTCGGAAATTCGTCGGAAATGCATAGTTTTTCTTTGTTTTTTTAAAAAATGAAATATTTTTTTGTTTTATACTAATAAAATCTTTTTGTCATGGGAGTAAGAACCAGTACTTCTGCCTCATCTCCGGCGCTGCGGGAATAGCACCCCTTTGCCTTTGCTTAACAAAGTCACAGGCGATCACTGCGCCTTTGTTACGACAGGCGTGAGCTGCCTTCCCTGCGCGCTTCCGGGCTCTAAAAAACACTCTTGAGGTAGGGCAGAACAAGACACAGCGTGTCGGGGTTGACAAAGTTGGTTCTGAGTTCAAGGTCATTATTGTACTAAGATGGTATGTACTAAGCTTGTTTACAAATGGCCGCTTTCTTTTTAATACCCGTTTTTAGTACGTTTTTTTATTATTGGTTTTGCTTGGATACAAAGTCCTTTAAGCCAGTTTTTAGTACGTTTTGTGACACTTTATGCTAAAATAGTCTGTGGTATAACCTAAAAAAATGAAAATTGTCTGTGGTGTGTTGTGAATTATCGTCTTTTTCAATACAATTCATCAATAATTCTACAATTAATATTTCCGAAACTATTCATTTCCGACGGTTGAAATTTGGCAAATCGTTTTCATAAATTAGTAGAAACCTACAATAAAAATTACAACATCCTAGGTTAATGTACCGATATTAGAGTCTAGCCGTAATTGTTACATATATCATAACTTTTGCCAGATGGTTTGACTAAACTGATCGATTTCTTCAAAAAAACATAGAAGTACTTTATCGGCAGAACATTTCAAAAACAAGTACAACTTTTCAGCTATCCAAAGTGATACAATAAGGTACCAGAAATCAGAAATTGGGTGAACAGAATGCATTTATTGTGAAAAAGCCAAAATCAACTTAAATCAAAATTCCAATAATGAACAGAAGATTTAACTTAATTATGTTACCTTAGATATAATTGAAGCTAAATTTTAAAGTTCATTTTCAAAATGCTTTATTGCTTCCTATCGCCCGAAGCAATGATCGATGCACGTTTTCATACAAAGGGTCAAAAAGTAACATTCTTAGAACTTCCATGCAACTGATTATTTAAGTTAAATTTTTTTTAAAGATTTAAATTCCGGAAACAGTGATAGCCTAGTGATATCGCACCTTTAATAATAAACTGAAATAATTACAAAATTACGATTGTTGGGAAATCGCGTTTAAAGTTTTGCAAATACGATGCAGTCTACATTTTGCCAAATTTAAATAAACGTGGAAACGACACAGTAATAGCGGGAATGTAAAAAATATTACGGTAGGATTTTATAGCGCAATGAATTTTCAACTCTCGGTGTTAAGTCTAGCGTTCAGAATCCAACAGACGCATTTCAGCGCGTCGAATAAACACACTGTTGGAATCTCGACTCTCTGCCAAAAAAGTCATGACGAAACACCAACAACATCTAAAGATTCTCAACAACATTACGTTGATAGCGCGTATGTACATACCTACCTTTCTACAATAAACCTACTAAGTACTGGTCTAAGATGTGAGTAATTAGTGAAATAATAACATCTCATCAATAAAATATTATATTTTATCAAAAATTTATATTTATTTCGCACAAGCGTTCGTTATCATGCGTGTGCCATAGAGTCATGAAACTACAGACATGACAATTCACATTGATTCTGTATTTTCGTGGTTCACTAATTATCACATCATATTTATTTTTGTGTATAAATATTTAAGATTTAATGAATTTTAAAATAAATAATCTTTATAGGTCAAAAGATAACCAACCTGATGCACAACCACCTCTAACGGAAATAACCAAGAAACAACCGATGGAAATTAGCAATATTGAGTAAGTACATATTAGACATAATTATTTTCTCGTTCACGGACGTTTATGACTTTATTAATAAATCAGATGTAAGCAAGGTTTAGTTTTATTTATGTTTTGTCAAAAGACAAAACATTGATTAACTACACCCAGTCTACACCACGCTTTATTAATAAGGCCATTACAGGTAAACCTTTGAATATTTATTTATTTACATATTTTTGGAAATAAAGGGGACAAACATTTTCTTATGTTTATTCATGTAGGAAGCAAATCGTGATTTCTTACAGGCAGTCATAAAATGTACTCAAATGAACTGAATAAAAATCGAGTTAACTAATAATAATAATAATTGATTTTGGAACAATAAATACATACAAACAAAATTAGATTACCACTAAAGTATTAAAACTGTGGCGCGGTAGTGATTTTATTTTTTTATTTGTGGCAGGAGTGGGAAATCCTCATGGACACCCAGACTGCACGTGAGGCAGTCTGGGTAGTGCCGGACTCTTACCGGCTAAAACCACACTCCTGCCATGCGGAAGGGTACCTTTAGCATGACCAGAGCCATTGGGATGCAATTTATAATTTATTTATTTTTTTATTTAATGAAGGTGATGTAAGTATGATGTAGCATAAATTTTCTTTTCATTTCGTTTTTAAAACTTTATTTTCTGGGTAATGACTGATAATGAAGATATGGCTTAGAATAACTTTACAATATTTTTTTTACTTTAATTGAAACGTGACTAAATGTGGTGCAATTACTAATAATTTCTACGATGTGACGGTTTACAATGATTATGCGGATGTTTATTTAAAATTTGTTTGTCTTGCCTATATTAATTTTTTAAAACATTTTTGGTGTAAACATAAGCTATATTTAATATATATCTATGTTTGCTTTCTTTGATGCTGTACCTTTGTTTGGACTCCTTTTGTCTTTGAGCGTTGAGCTTTCCTTTACTGTTTTCAGATTTTCTGTTTTACGTCACATTTTTCTTTTGCAAGCATTGGACAACTGAAGACCCTATACGGTACGGATTTTGCAGCACTTTGTACGCAGATGGTCGAGGGACTGTCTTTTAGCCTTGTAAATGGTGAGTCATGGTTTTCATCATGACTCGACACATTTATTTCTCTCTCCAAAGATCCGTTTTCGTCCTCCTCGACATCTATTGGGTAGATGGTTTCCTTTTGAGGCTGCTTTGTACGAAACCCACTCCATTCAGTTGCTTGCATTAGATGGTACTGGTGAGTGCTCCTTGGGACAACTTTAGCACTGTATGCTACTGTTGCCCGTGCCAAAGCGTCCCATTTTTTGCGAATTGGGCACTCACCACTGAACGCGTTGTGTCCCGTTGTTGTGTACTTGGCTCGGACGCAGTTCTTGCACACGGGCGTCTCACCTGACACCACATCTGGGCCTTCTGCCTTTAGGTGCGGGCCGCCACAGTGACTACAGAGGTCGGCCGGCTCCGTGCACAATCACCTTCTATGCCCGTATCCCAGGCATCGAGTGCACTGCACCAGGGGCGACTGGTCCTCCACGCGAACCCTCTGCAGATCTATACGCAGTGTTGCTATGTCTACGGCTCTCTTCCATATAATGGGAGAGACGCTTAGTATTACGTGGTTGGCGCGGCAGTGGTTGAGCACGCCTAATACCCTACTACCGCCTAGTACCGCTAATGCATTCCACAAACAAGTAGCCTGAACCGAAAAGGATTTGAGGATTATATATTTGTATCACACAATCATCCGAACTTGAAAAACTAATATCAATCATCTTTATGCAACATATTTTTCTTTTGCAGTATAGAAGACGACTTTACAGAAAACTTGACGGAAGCTGAAAATACTGAAGAAACCAACAAAAGCAATAAAGAGGTAAGCTTCTGATACCTTCCACGTGTGTTTTGAATTTGGATGAAAGTTGGAACTGGTAGTCTTTGCAAACAAATAGTAGCTTCAGAAGAAAAAAATATCAGATCGTGTATTATTCCAATATGTTTTTTTGGGTACCAACATACATAATAAAAGTCTTTTTTTTAAAACATAAGGTTTTAATTTGTATTTTAAACTTGACAGACGTGATGGGTATCGATTACGATAAAACATTGTTCAAGTAACAATACCAGCGGTCGTTGACCCTAATAAAAACATAAAATATTTTTTTATCACAGTAATTAGATATCGATTGGATATCGATATCTAATTATTGTGATAAACGCCTGCAGAGTTTCGCTAGGTAATTTAATTTCACTATTTAACGGTACCTACTTTAAAATAATAAATTATACTAAAATTGACTTTGTAGTTTTGTTTTATTACTTTTATCACAGACATGAAAGGTATCGATATCTAAACACTATAAAACAAAAGAAAAGTATTCACAAATCATGATTCAGGTGAAAACAATACCAGCGGTCGTGGACCCCCAAAAAAACATCAAATCTTTCAAATCTAGTGTTAAGATATCGATATTATTCGATATCTATCACGTTTGTAGTTTCGCTAGGTAATTTTATGTAACCCTTCATAGGTAGATACCTACTTTAAAATAATAAATGATGCTAAAATTTACTTTGTTACTTAATTTTTATACGTTTATCAATCACCGTCTGAATAACAGGTAGCGAACCTTCAATCTAAAAAATAAACACTGCACAATGTTTATTATAGAGTACCATCAATACTTGTATTAGAATAAAAGTTGGAAGTATTCATGAACGTAAGTATAGTCATAAATTATTCTTAAAAATATTATTTTATTAAATGCCATGTCTGTCAATTCTAAGATCTGTGGTTTTTACTTGTATTCGTCAGGTGTTCAGCAGATGGCGCTAGTACTGCTTTACGAATTATTATAGAGGTGAGGTACGGCTAAGAAGGAGCGAATGCTCAAGGTCATTTGCTCAGGGTAGCGCCTTAAGGTATAATGCTCTTTTCAAATATTAAAAAGATAAAATTTAAGTCTTATTTCTTAATACTAAAGGAATGAAGGTCTTTTCAAAGAAACTTCTTTCTATTATTGCAAAATAGTTTAATTATCATTAGGATCTACTATATTATATTGAGTGAAAACCTTCACAGTTTACATTTACTTCGCTATTTATTTATTAATACTAAATAGGTACAATTTAGGTGTTAAGGTATTTATTTACTTATTTGGATTATTAGAGAAATTTTACAAAAAAAAGCAATGAAGTATAAAGTGCTCTGCGCGTCCAGTATAACAACAACGCGTTTCGGGGTTTGGTGGGGCTTCCATGGCGGTGCAGTGCCTCCGGTATGTTCGCCGAACACAGCACGGACGATTTCCAAGCGGTGCTTCGCAAAAGAACCACAGGGAGGCCCTGTGGTCGCGGGTAAAGGACAGCACCAACACGCTTCTGAACGTGGTATCGATCAGAGTGGACAGCCAAATCCTGAGGCATTGGTCGCACATGCATGTCCAAAATAATAATAAAAATTTCAAATTTTACTAACATAGATATAAGTACATAACTACTAACAAAATATGGACTAGTATAAATTATTGTGTTCTTGGTCTGAAATAAATATTTTCATTTCATTCCATAATAATTATTACATCAGGGGGTCTACTCCCTAAGCACGAAGTCCGTAGCTTCGACCTTCGTTACGGGCGTTTCCTACTGCGTATCACCTACGGATGGATGATTCGTTCGGGGCCCGAACTAAGAATGAATGACAACACAATTTGACAGTTGTCCCTACTCCCGATGTGTTTTTACCCGTTAGAAAAATTGAATTTGACACTTGTTTTATCGGACTCCATCGGAGAACTTTCGAACGACTCGTAACTTCGTTGACGGAGATAGGGAGTAGACCCTCAGATGTGCGATCATTTTGTACTATGTTCTCCGTAGTAACGTGCAATTCGGGCGTATGTGTAACTATAAAGGCTAGCTCAGTTCGTGGTATGCCACTATCCTTAGCCTGTTGGTCAATTTGCCCCGAAGAGGATTAGCTTTCAGAACTTGAAGACGACGAAGATGAGTTTGGACAAGACGAGCTTGAGAATAATCTTCGTGTGAAGTTTGTGCTAACAGGTGCAAGTACTTCAGTGTTTTCCTCATCATCTACGTTAGAAATACTTTCGCTATCGTAGTCTGGTACAAGATTTATTTTTGTTTCTGTAACCGATACTAATTTATTTTCTAATTCCAAGGGACTACCAGTTTGAGCAATACCTTGATCGCCCTGAAAATTTGAATAAGTAAGTACACAAACAGTGACAAGGTGTGGAAAGTACCGTCTTTACCATAAGGGCACACGGGGTCCTTGCCAAAGAATATCATTGTAATCATGTTTTTTTAAAAAGTGTCTATGGAGTTTCTTGCCGGTTCTTCTCCATAAGACCCACTTCTTGGAACCGTGCAACTAGTTTTGACTTTTCAAAAGTGCTATTTCAATGGTCTAATTTAAATAAAACATTTGACTTTGACACTCATAGAATCAGTGTCGACGCTTATAGAGTCAGTGTCGACACTCATAGTGCCGATGTCGACACTTATAGTGTCGGTCTCGACAATCATAGTCTCGATATCAACGCTCATAGCGTATGTGTCGACATTCATAGCGTCGGTGTCGACACTCATAATGCCCGTGACGACAGTCATAGTGTCGGTGTCGACACTCATAGTGTTAGTGTCGACACTCATTGTGTCAGTGTCGACACTCATAGTGTCAGTGTCGACACTCATATTGTAGGTGTCGACAATCATAGTGTCTGTGTCGACACTCATAGTGTCAGTGTCGACACTCATAGCGTCAATGCCGACACTCATAGTCTCTGTGTCGACACTCATAGTGTCAGTGTCGAAACTCATTGTTTCGCTGTCGAATAGTGTCCTACACTCATAATGTCTGACACTCATAGTGTAGATTTCGACACTCATAGTATCGGTGTCGACACTCATAGTGCCCGTGACGACACTTAGTTTCGGTGTCGAAACTCATTGTTTCGCTGTCATCACTCGTAGTGTCGCTGTCGACATTCATAGTATGACAGTAGACACTGACAGTATCCGACCGTCACAGTGTCTGATACTCATATTGTAGGTGTCAACACTAATTATCGGTTTCGACACTTATAGATTCCGTACCGACACACATAGTGTCGATGTCGACACTAGCAGTATCTAATATACCATTAATATAATATACATATATTATGTCTGACACTGTGTCCGACACACATGTAGTCGATGTCTGTTCTGGTCTGACACACAGTGTCTGACACTCATAGTGTAGTGACGACACTCATAGTGTAGGTGTCGACACTCATAGAGTCAGTGTCAACGCTTATAGAGTCGGTGTCGGCACTCATAGTGTCGGTCTCGACAATCATAGTGTCGGTGTCGACACTCATAGTGCCCGTGACGAAACTCATAGTGTCGTTGTTGACTCTCACAGCGTCTGACATTCAGTGTCTGACACTGATAGTGAAAATGTCGACACTCATAGTGTCGGTGGTGACACTTATAGGTTCAGTACCGACACTCATAGTCTCGATGTCGACACTAGTAGTGTCGGTGTCAACACATAGTCTCGATATCAACGCTCATAGCGTCGGTGTCGACATTCATAGTGTCGGTGTCGACACTCATATTGTAGGTGTCGACAATCATAGTGTCTGTGTCGACACTCATAGTGTCAGTGTCGTTTTAACTCTACAGGAACTGCAATTAGATTTTTTTTTAAAGGGTAGGTCTGTAATACCTTTCGGTATGGCATTACCTAGTCTTGCCTTAAATATTGTAACAAAGAAAAAAAAACTATTGCAAATAACATTTATAAACTTTTACAGTGTGTTAGTTTAATACATAAATATAAAACAATTTAAAATATAAAAAGCTTATTCGAAGTGGTCTCCATTGGCTGCAATACAGTCCTTTAAACGTGGAGACCAGTTATCAATAGAAGCACGCACTCTTTCCATGGGAAAATTCTTCAAGGACAATCGAATGGATTGTTTTAGGGACTCCAAATTATCATGGCGTTTAGAGCAAGCCGTACCCTCTAAAACGGACCATAAAGCGGATTAAGATCGGGACTAGACGACTGCCAGTCTTCAGCTCTGATGAAGTCTAAAACGTTCGTTTCCAACCAAGACTGCGTGGACCGAGCTTTATGACCCAGCGCCGAGTCTTGCTGGAAGGACCATTCTTGGTTATTGAACATGGTGTTATTAAAGGGATTAACTACCTTCTTAAGAATGATACCTTGATACACTTGTGCCGATGTTTTGATACCTTTTTCACAAAAATATGGCTCAGTCACTTCTTCATAGCTTACACCCCACCAAACCATCACTGAAGTCGGATAATGCCCACTCTGTCGACTAATTGGGAAGCTTCCTTAGAGTATAAATACGGTCATTTTGTTTGTTAAAATATTGCTCAATTGTAAAAAATTTCTCATCCGTAAACAAAATTTTTCTGTGACCTCCCTTTGCGTACCGTTTCATTAGTTGTTTCGATTTTACCACCCTATTCTTTTTTAAATTATCAGTTAAGAAATGACCAGTGTGTCTCTTATAGGCTGCAAGTCCTAAGTCATCTTTTAAAATACGCGACATAGTTCTAGGTGCTATCTTCATCTCCCGAGATCAAATCTTTTCGGACAGGATTTCTTCGAATTCTTTCCCTTACTGATTTGACCACCTTTTTCGTACGAACACTACGTGGACGGCCAGATCTTTTTCTGTCACAAACAGTGGAGGTCTCATTATACCTATTAATATCCCAGTACACAAACATTTGAGTAATACCAAGCGTATGGAGACTTAAAAATTGCATATGGTTCCATACCTACTTTTACAGCGATTCGGTTCTCTTTATCACCCCACTCCATTTTAATATCGTAAAATGTTGTGCATTTTTTTTTTTTTTTTTTTTATTTCAGATGTACATCCATAGTGTGTTAGTAGTGCTTAAAAATGTATTTTATTTTATTTATTAAGGGATAATAAACAACTACAACATATATATAATACACAAGATTAAAAAAAAAATATTGTATTGGGGCCAAAATGAGAAAACACAATGAACAATCATATGAAAATGTCAGATTCCAAATTCAACAGTAATAATTTGTTTCTTTTTAATTGTAACAGTATTTATGGCCAGACTAAGTATAATATATTAGTGATAGCCTAGTGGTATGACCATTGGACTGCCAAGTCGAAGGTCTCGAGTTAGAATCCAGGGCAAGCACCTCTAACTTTTCGAAATCATTTGCGTATTAATAATTAATCATCACTCGCTTAAACGGTGAGGGAGGGAAAACATCGTGAGAAGTCTGCCAACCCGCACTAGGCCAGCGTGGTGGACTATTATCTAATCCCACTCACTCTGTGAGAGACGATTGATGATGATGTCTACTGGTTAGGAAATTAAAAATGTATGTACAAGTCCTCGCATGGCCGTAGACATCTAGCTTGTCAACAAGAGTATCCCTACTCTAGTAGTAGAGTAGTAGTAGTAGAGTATCACTACTATGGAGCTGCAATAATAGAACATACTATAGGTAACCTATTGTCGAGCTTTACGAAGAAACGGCAGAACCCAGAAATAAAGATATAAAATTATTCAGATTTTGACTATTATTTGTAACCCTAGAAAAATCCGTGTGTGACGAAACACAAAAACGATAAGTTTTCGAAAACACGAAAGTTTTCTAGGTTTACAAATAATAGGGACTTATTGAATAGACTAGATAGATTCTTAATTTCTGATCAAGTCATATCAGGCCTATAGGCAACCTCCTGGTTGCCTAGAAAGGGAAAAAAACTGTTTTATCAAAAGCTTTTTTAGAACTATTAAGTTTTAAGATATTGTTTTTTTTTGTTTTTTTTTTTTTTATTGTTAAATACATAATTGGTAGAACTGCAGTTTAGGTTTTGTATACATACACATACGTGTTGTTAGTTAGGTGTGTTGTTAGTTATAATATATTGTAAGATGGTTTTTTTAATCATTTGCTTTTATCTAATATTAGTGTAAATATTTTTACATTTTTGGTATTCTTTAATTTTTTTACATGGCAATGTAATGTTGTATTATATTTTCATTCATCAATAATACCCGTTACCTAAGCAGTTTCATTTATTACACCCCAGAAATAAAGTAGATAAGTATTTTTGTCGAACTAAAGTATGGGCGGGGAACCACTGTACAGATGCGGCTGAATATCAGCATTTTACATGAACCGACTACCTCTACAAACCAATTTTCTTGGTAATGCCGATATCCTGAGGATAGACTGGACACTAACTACTGTCATAGATGTTTGTATATCAACCGGGACAGACGGCTTTACATGCGCACCGAGGCATGGAGGGGTCTCCATGTGTGAAGAATGGTCACATCCACGGACTAGCGTAGCTTAATAAGAATAATAATAATATAATAAAATCGATTGATCAGCGTAGTTATTATTTAGGCACGAGCCCCTCATACATTGTAATATCATCCATGGCTTTATGCGTTTCCAGTCGCTATCCATGGCTTAATGGTTTATTTCCAGTTTATTCTCAGTTTACCACGCGCGCCTTTTATCACCTGTTGGTGGGGTCTTGTGAACTGCTTGTCGGGGTCTCGTGGTGAATCAGTGAATGTGATCACAAATCCGCTCGCCCGACCGGCGACTGTAGGGCAACGGATAGTAAGTGTGGTTTTAGTCCGTACATTCCCCACCACCTGCCCCGGAGGAGGACGATACATGAGGATTGACGGCATTATAATTATAATAGCAGAGTTATAGCATTGGTGGCCGCTGCAGTTTTATTTCACGTGTTAAGATAATAAAAATCATAATATTAATATATTAAGCACTCAATATGATGTAATTAAATAACCTAAGTCAAATGTAGGACATTGTGATTCTGACGTCGAACTTACATAAATCAGGGTTATCAAGACTCAGTGAAAAACATGACACGAAGAGTTACTAAGGCCGGTACAACGATGAGTCGAGATAATAGTGCAACTTTCCCTTCTATTATTTTTAATAATACAGTTATTCCATTTAGCACTGAAGTCAAAGATCTTGGCTTGTATATAGATACCTCCTTAGACTGGCGAACTCAAGTTACCAATGTAAGCCAAAAAGTCACTGGAACATTGCGGTCTCTCTATCGATTAAAAAATTTACTTCCATCCAACGTGAAAGCAATGCTTGTACAAACCTTAATATTTCCCATTATCGACTATGGTGATGTGTGTTACTATGACCTGAATGCAGATCTGCTCAACAAACTTGACCGTCTTCTAAATAACTGCATTCGATTCGTTTTCAATCTCCGTAAGTATGATCATGTATCAGCTTATAGATCGCTTTTAAAATGGTTACCTATCCGTCAGCGGAGAGTGCAAAGGGCATTAACTACTCTGTACTCCTTACTTGATTCTCCTACTTCCCCCACTTATCTTTCTTCTTATTTTCAGTATATATGCTCTAACCACGACAAAACGCTTCGTTCCTCATACAATCGTCTCCTGCAATGTCCTTCTAATAGTTCGGAGTTCATGCATTCTTCCTTTTTTGTCCAATCTGTTGTTCTGTGGAATGCGCTACCTCAGGAAATCAGGATGGCTACTAGTCGCTACTCCTTTAAAAGTAAAGTTCGGAAACACCTCCTCAGTTCTTTGTCAGATTCTTAGTATTAACCTCTCCTTCTTTATGTTTATAAATATATATATATATATATATATTTATTTATTTTCATATAATATTATGTATTAAGTTTATAAAGTATGTAGTATATTTATATATAGTTATGTTAATTTATATTTATTTAAATATAATTTTATGCTATCACTTTTATTCGTCTTTACATACTTACTTACATTTTGTTCTGGTTATTGATACAAACATTATAAAATTTAATATTTTTCATTTTTTTTTTATTTTTATTTAAACAAACGTGTTAGTGCACCTACTAATTTCTATCTCTGCATCACCCTAAGGTCGACTGGTAGAAAATGCCTTAGGCATTAAGTCCGCCTTTGTACTTATTTGTGCATAAAGTATTGAATAAATAAATTGAATGAATAATGACTAAGTATAGTAATATGAACCATCCAAGCAAATAATTATAAAATTTATTAATTAAGTACTTACCTATATTGATTTGTTACTTGGTGTACAATAAAGTGTTCTATATAAATAAATAAATGAATTGATTTGAATTTTATTTTACTGGGCCCTCATTATGAAGAACAGAAGAGAACGTAATTTGACATTGTTCTTACAAGTAGGTAGGTAAGTAGGTATTATTTGTGTGAAATTCTTAAATATGCGAATGCGGGTTTACTTAAACTCCTCCAGTTCATATAATAAAGACAGTTGATTGGTTACTTCTGAGAATGGTGATACGCAAGTAAGGAACAGGTCAGATCATTTGGAATATTTAGCTATATACTTAGGTATTGGGTAAATATTCCAAATGGTTAGTTTGCCCAAATGTATATTGTATCAAGCCAGTTAGCAAATTAAGTACCTAAGTAAAATTTACGTCAGCCAGGTCAACCAAGGGCAGTATGCGACTTATCTACTGCTGTCTATCATTTGCATTGACTCGTATGTTGCACAACTATTTTATATGTAGGTATTGTAAGTCAAGTTCCAAGAGTTGGGTTGTGGGCTGCATCAGTGTGATGGTGGTCGGGGGTGCTGGAGTAGTGTGGCGTGGCAGCGTGGCAGCGTGGCAGGCTGGCAGGCTGGCAGGAGGTGCCGCGGGCGTGGGGCGTGCGGCGAGGCGGCGCCGCCTCCGCCGCTCCCAGCGAGCGAGCGGCGCGCGGGCCCCGGCCCCGGCGACCGCGACCGGCCCAGTCCGCGACTAGCAGCGCCGCCGTCCGCACGCGCCGCGCCCGCGACCCACGCTCGCCTCGTGGCGAGTGCCGACCGCGCCACGACCTGCCAATGATACACCATCCAGCACTGTCTCCGACAGGAGTAGCGGTTCGCATCTTACCGGGCAGCATTAGAGTCATATAGATATTTCTAATACTGTCAGGTAAAGATGTCGTCCGCGCTCCACGTTCAACGTTCGTCTTCAAGAATTCTACGGAACCGGTCAGGCGACGTCGCCGCGTCGGCCACCTATATTTACTGGGTCCGGCTGGCCCGGCTGCCCACTGGAAGTTCGTCCCGACGCGTTAGGTAACCGGACCGGCAGTGGCGCTAACAACGAGGGAGGCGCGCGCGCGGCTTTGCAGTTTGCACCGCGTGCGCCGAACACTTCATACCTATTTGTCGACACTGCATCACCTTCTGGATCCTACGGTAACCAACAATAATGTGTTATGTCAGCGACCACTCCATATTATGTTGCCGGCAACATATTACTCGTTATCACATCACATGGTGTGGTGTACTAGTCCTCATTGTATTTTGATGATAACGTAAGAATGCTGGTCGCTAGTGTCAGTGCCCGCACCCACAAATTCCACCGAATTCTTTACAACGGTTGCATACCTTCTTTGATAACATGCTCGGCTCAGTGTAGTTTTTCTCAATTTTAGATATTTATGATGTTTGGTACTTCTGGATCTATGCCTAACGTACACAACATTAACCGGCTATCAGCCAAGGATATACCTATTAAGGAAGGATATTGCCTTTTGGTTTCCACTTATGTACAATATTCATGTGAACTGTTCAACGTCCATGGATTAAGTAGTTAGGTAGGTAGGTACTATTATTATTGAATTGCCGATATTTCCACTGGCGCCCTCTGTGCGATAACGAAGCTACACGTTAGCAGTTGGTAACGGAACGGCGGTGGAGGAGCGACTAGTCAACTAATGAGATACATACGCGTAACAGTCGAGTTGGTGGGAGGAAGCAAGAAACGCTTCCCGAACTCGATGTTATCAACATAATCCGCGCACTGTTGCGTTTCCTCATCGCCGCTCACGTAACCCACTTAACTAATTAAAATTCCTCATGGCCAGCAATGAGCACGCGTTTTCAACTCATTAACTCCGCGCACGATACTCCCGGCGCGCCGCCGCCCGACGCCGCCGCTCCGCCGGACGACCGCGGCCGCTTCTCTGAATGTTTGCTTAAATATCTGTTGTGTTTTTGTTCATATATCTAAGTACCTGTGATACCTACATAATGTACACATTGTTTATTATGGAACATGACCAGATTTTGCATTGTGATTGCTTCTAGTCAGTGTCATACTGACTACTAAGTAATGGTCGTATGTATGGCAGTGGTGCGCGGCGTTGTGCCCATGTGGTTGTTGTCACATCTCTACTCTCTAGTGTCACCGACACCATCATTTATCTACTACTAGACGTCAATGCAGTTGTTGTAGACCGTCCAATGGCAACATCCTCTTTACGGTTTTTAAACTACCTAACTAGTAAACACCTAGCACAATTCTGAATTGAATGTAGTAGGTACCTATAGAACTTGCGGGGAGTCACGCATTTGCATATTCAATAGTCTGTTTCAAGCGAGACCTTGACGACGCGAGTCTTTCCAATGCGTTTGGTTGAAACGATTTCCCTGACAGGACATAACTTAATTTAATATAGGTTAGGTACCTACCTTCCTATGTCATATTTATTTGTATTGATATCAAAAGTTACTGACACAGGCTATTACTGAGGTGCAGCTTGTATTCATGACGATGATAATGTAACCTGGGGATGAACTTGATTTTCGTCTGTTTCTGACCAAATGCACCAACAACGGTTTGGTTTTTGAAAACGGAAACACGGGGCGAACATAAAATAGGCAGACATTCTACTTTGGACTGTTTTCGATCGCTAATGCGAGGCCCCTCATGGCGGCACCGGGCCAGCGCGGCAGCGGTGCGACATCGCGGTGACACGCAGCGTGATAGCGCGGCGATACGCGGCTGCGGCCGCCACGTGCCTGCCACGTCCGCGCGAAATACAGTTTCGTATCGATGCCTGAAGTTCGCCTACGTTCGCGTCGAGACTCGATAGCGCGACTGGTGAAAGCCGCAGTAAATTAATCGCTCAGGTGAATTCCGCTTTCGAAATGAATTTTTATTGGTATCGGAGTGTCGTCGCGTTCGGGACCGGTTCTTAATTTCCTATAGGTAGGTGCGCGCGTTGTGCATCTATTTCGGGAGTCGTTGACCGCGGGTTTGGCACTACGGGCGGCCGGTTTTATTCTGTTCGTGTCAGAGACTCGTTCCGGGAGCGACTCGCCCGCCAATAGGCGATTTCGTGTAAAACTCGGGCGTATTTCAGGCGATGACGTAACGTGCCAGAGTGCGTCGTCCCCAGGCGCCGGGAGGGACTTGCCTAATCGAGCATAATGTTATTAATAAGTTGGGGGCGGGACGCGACTTGCCCTCGCATAAAACTATACTTTATCGGCCATCGAGGGCATGCGATCCAATCTAACTCAAATATGATCTGCCACACGGCAGCGACAGGGCGCGCTCGGTGCACGCAGCGCAGCATTGTTGGCTATTTATAAGCATTTCTAAACTGAGACGAGTCTCAGTGTCTGTCGCAGCGTGTCCGACGCTCGCTGGGCACTCGCTTCCCAGACTACTAAACTCATAATTATGCGCTTTCATTCAGCTAAAATCAATTATAACTAATATTAAACGTGTTACAAAATACCCCGTAAAAATATAATTAATTATCAAAGCCAAAAATTTTGTCAGCTGTCATGTCAGGGAACCAGATTATTTAACAGAAAGGCCTACGTACCTATTTCACCTAATAATTGACTACATTAATAGTTTTTCTATTTTTCATTCATAAATGTTGTTGTTCCTTTTTTTGAGGTATGTTATAAAGCGTTACTACGGTTCTTAAATATTGTAAATGGATTCGTTATAAGGCCCCATTAAATAACCTCCTTTCGGCTTTACGGGTAGTTTTGTAACACCCTGTATAACCGGACAATTGTAACATCTTTGAAAAAAAAAATGGAACTATTTAAATGTGCTCGCACAGATCGCCATAATAGGAGCAGTTACTAATACACCTATTCCCCCATCTTGATCAAATTCTGAACTGTAACTCTCAATAACACTGCTCGACCTGAGAATCGAAATAAACATCACAATTCCTCGCATACATTTGTGTTTTTAGTGTACTACTAAGTAAGTAACATGTAATACACGAAAAATTCGGGATTCAGTTTTTATCACCGAAACTCTTTTTGTTTTCCCAAATTTTTTTGACACATTTACGGTGCACACAATTATTCAGTTCCACAATATATTTGTTACTTAGTTCTGTCATTTCAATTGTCATCAAGATGATCTACATCGAACTGATTTGACTAGCAAGGAGTCCACACACGTCACACGTGTTAGTAGAGCAGTTCCCCAACTGCTGTATGATGGGAATGCTAAACATTTCTCAAATAACTTAATCACAAAATCGAAAAACGATTTTCACACACCCGCAATATTTTTCCTATCCAACATCCCACACATGGGATAGAAGACAAAAAAAAGCATTCCCACTTAACGTGTAGGGGAGGTACCCTAAATACACATTTTACCACTTTGTCGGCGTGATTTACTTATGCCAAATTACGGATTATTGTTACTAAAAGTCTGAGCTAAGCCGCGGACAGACAAGAGGACGGACATTGTGAAACTATAAGGACTCCGGAGGAATGAAATTGTAAAAAATAAGAAATCAGAGGTTTACCCTGAAAAGAAAATATCGGCACGGGGTCTGCGGCATGTAAATGTGTTGGGGTCTCTGTTATAGCTACAACTAGCTATAACAGAGCCCTCAAGTGCGCCTCGCTACAAAGTTGTTTGTAGCACTTGAGGGCGATCCATTTTAGCCTCAGTTTGCGATATTTCAAGTTATCTTGAATAAAATCAAATTGTTTGATTGAATATAAAATAATGTAGATTTAGATTGTATTATATAAATTGTACCAATGACGGAACAACGTAAAGGTACCCTGACAAAAGTTTATCTAGTTCAAGTGAAGAACCAGATGATTACTGAACTCTTAATGTTGCGCTAATTGCAAGTTGCTTCCAATATTGCTTCTTATCAAGGTGTGCATAAAGATTATTATATTCTTAATTTAAGTGTTCTGCATAATAAATTAAGTACCTAATTGATATTAATTAAAAATAAGTACCACCAAAGCATAATCCGTATTGATTAGTTTATAGTAGAGTTACTGATTCAATGTTATACTGCAAACCTGTTTTTGGATACGGAAAATCTTTTGAAAGCAATATCGCGTGGGGAGGCGGCAGGATCGTGCCTCCTGACAACCGCACTTACCGTTGCCCTATAGTGATGGCCATGGGATTCATGGCATTTGTCATCACCAAGACAGGCTGCAGTCCAGAAATCTCAGGTGGCTTCAAGGAAGAAGTTTGCCTCGCATCCTACAAGGGGGCGTGCGCGTGCCAAAGCCGCGCGCTGTCTCCTCGGGCCATATTGTCTGGTCGGGCGGCGGATTCCCCAGATCAGCCGCACGCAGACCTAAACATGTAACCTGTCAAATCTCCGGAATCATACTAATATTATAAATGTGAAAGTGTGAATGTTTGTTTGTTACTCAATCACGCAAAAACGGCTGAACTGATTTGCATGAAATTTGGTATACTAATAGTATGTGACTGGGAATAAAGTATAGGCTACTTTTTATCCCAGAAAAATTTCGGAATATCCCGGAAAAGTTTCGGAATATCCCGGAAATCCCGAAAAACTGATACAAGAGAACTACTGCCGGGATTGTAATGAAATTTCATCCTACACACGTATAGTATGTGACTGGGAATAACAAAAAACATATTTTACGCCAAAGTTATGTGGGAATTTCCCAGAAATCTTATGTAGAAGACCTACTTACGAGATTTGAATGAAATTTCACACAATTAGTATGTGATCGGGAATAACAAATAGGATACATTTTACCCCAGAAATATGTTGAATTTTCCCAGAAAACTTATGTAGCAGACTTACTTACAGGATTTGAATGAAATGTTGGTACACTAATAATTTGTAACTAACGCTGGCATATTTCCCTATCATTGAGTACTTCTTCTCCCATGAAATCAATCCGACAACAATTGTTTTACTAAGTGTACGCGTACGAAGTCGCGGGTAAAAGCTAGTGTTATTATAATTTTAAGAGGGTCGGCAACACGCTAGAGATTTGCGAGTGTCCATAGGCTACGGTAACTGGTTACCATTAGGCAGGATGTATGCTTGTGTTTGCGCTTTAAAAGTTATGAAGCCTCATTTTCGCGTGAATATTCTTTCAAAGTCAATATACAACTAAACATTCAGTGAATATTTCAAGCGTCTATTAACCTTTTGACCGCCACGTCAATAACGAAAATCCGTGTTCTCTACGCCAAGCGACAAATTCTAGTATCTCATAATAGGTAAAAAAAAATCAATTAATTGTTGTGTGTATTTATTTTGAACTAAAAAAAGTAGTATTTTTGACGTGCCATGCCGTCGTTGGCGTCGTGAGCAAGATTTCATTTGACGTCTATACATGTCCGTGGCGGTCAAAAGGTATCGAGCAAAAAACATTATTTTATTCTGTTTTTAGTATATTTTGTTGTTATAGGGGCAACACAACAGAAATACATCATTTGTGAAAATTTCAACTGTCTAGCTATCACGGTTCATGAGATACAGCCTGGTGACAGACGGACGGACGGACAGCGGAGTCTTAGTAATAGGGTCCCGTTTTTACCCTTTGGGTACGGAACCCTAAAATGTAGATTATTTAGAAACAACTGCAGCATACATAATATTATTTCTTCAAATATACCTGGTGTATGAAACTTCAAGAGTTAGTAAGTAAAGTTGATTAATACATATTTTCATTATTTAATGTTAAAGCAGTCACAAACCCAAATAGGTTCTAGGTGGGGAGAACTATTTTGAAAACTACAATTCTTTAAATCGTTTATTTTCTGTTACCGACGTAATAGATCTTCTCTTCAAGTTTAGTACACATTCTCTGTTAGACGTAGGTATTCGTTTGCGTTCAAATGTTTGAGAGCATCCCCTTGACGGTTGCAAAACAAGCAAAGCACAGAGCGCGGCGGGCGGCGGGCGCCGGGCGGAGAGCGGCGGCGACGCCTGTAAAAGACATCAACGGCAATCGGCGCAGCCTGCCGAGGCTTACACTAATCTTTTACACAGCCATCGGATCATGTTGTGAACCGAGTTGTATTAAAAACGAAAATAATTGTATTTTTTAAAAATTAACAGCGGAAGTTGTCCTGTGTCTTAATTGGAAGCTGTCCTCAAGTGATGAGAAACAGACAATGTTAACTATTATTATGTAAATAGCCGTTGGTTTCTCTACAACATTATTCTTGTTATACGAGGGTCAAAGGCTGTGACAATCAGAGGCTGAAAGTTTTTAGAAAAACAAAAATGCAACGATATAGGTAGGATCCTGATAATATTTCTATTGTTTTTCGAAGAAGTTTCGATTTCTTTATAAGCACCATCACATGCGATGGAACCATTGACGCAGTATGCCCACTCTTCTTTAGGGGTCTCTCCCACGTTTTTATGAACCTAGCCACGGCATCTTTAGGGTTCATATAGCGAATTCCTCTGAATTTATCCTTTATTTTAAGGAATAAATACAAGTCCCCAGGGTCAGGCCAGGTCGGGACTGTAAGAAAAACTCACTAATTTCACACCTTCCATAGAAATATTTGATTGCCGACTGACAGAGAGAGCTAGAACGTTGTCGCGATCGATGAAGATCCTGCCTCTTAGGCGGTGCAGTCCAAAATTTTCCAAGACAACTGGCAAACAATTAAGTATTAGCATACCAACAGTAACAGTCGTTTTATTCCTTAGTACAATTGTTGTGGAATTACCAGTTTGTTGAAAGAAAGAGGCAATCATCTTTTCCCTTAACTTCTGCTCTTCTTTATGTTTGTTAGCAAATCTTCGAATAACAACATCCGTTGGATAGATTGTCTTTTGGTTTCGGGCTCAACTATATATACAGCTCTCATCACCTGTGATGATGTCAAACACAGCCCAAACCTCCATTATATTTTTCAAGCATTTCGCGGAACTAATCCAAATATGATTTTGGTCTTCCGTAAAATTATGAGGTATCCATCTGGTGTAAAGCTTCCTGGGACGGGGACGGGTTCCTTTCACGAGATGGGGCTTCCTCATTAAATACCAATCAAAGTCATTCATAACACTTTTGTTGATTAAGAATGCATCGAAAGTTGTAATAAATCATGTAACTAACAATTGCTCTAGTGAAATTCATTGTAACGTACGACACGCAGTTTTTAAATTACTGCCTATTTTTAAAAACAAATGCTTCCTCAAGAGTTCCTTAATCGAACTTTAAATTAATTTTATGTTTGGCAACTTTTTTAACATTGCAATTCTAAAAACTTACAGTGTGACCCTCATATAGTGGGTGACACCCGCGGTATATCCCGTGATCATCTGTATTTATCCCAATCCCAAATTTATGTTCCGGTAGCAAAAGTAGGTTGGCAGCTACAGCGAAAGAAAATTTTAAGTACAAAGAGCAGCTTAATAGTCAGTAATAAGATTTGCTATTTTTTGTATAAAAATAAAATAAAGAAGGCCTATCAACCTATAGTCTAACTTAAGTAGAAATTAGTTTAGGTTATTACAAACCTACCTACGTGCCAATGATTAATATTAATATTAGTCGCCATGTCATTTAAAGTACATCGCTATAATTATGATTTTAATTGACCCTGTTTATTATTTAATTATGCTCGCTACCTTAAAGTAGAAGCCATTATTCAGCTGCCAGTTTTTAGTTTTTATAACCGTTATTTTTGAAGCTTATTTAATATAATAGTCGCGAAAATATTGAATCGCTTAGCAAGTTATTTTATTAGTTGCAAGCACTTAGACGCCTTTTAAGTTTAGTTATTATTTCTTTTATTTATTTATTACTCATTAGTCACCTTGAAAATAATAAGCCAATAAATTATTGTCTAGAAAAATTGTAAGAGCAGCAGTTGGCGCGAGATTCGGAAATATAAACTGAAAATACAGAGATAGATACCTATCTATCTCACGTCAGTTTTTGATTAGACATATCTATCTAGATGCCTAAACAAAAACTCTAATACTTAGCTGTTTATTTAACTTTTTTTTTATTTGTCACATTTGTCAACTCATAATCATAATCCAGATATCTATTACCTGTCAGTTTGAATTACAACTTCAACTTCATTGTGGTAATAACGACATCGTACTCAGTACGATGTCTGAGAGTAAAAGTTGTCATTATTATTGTTTACTATCTTACTCTAAAATTTAGTTTTTACACCGACCGGCGGGCGCCGGCGCTCGCCAAAGTAGACCTGTGTTTGTCCCGTGACACCATGTTTATGTAGATTTTGAAAAACTGTGCTATAACATATTACATCACGCCTGTAGTCCCCTAAGGGTTAGGCAGAGGTGTACTAATGTACACCCACAGCTCGCCGGTATTTTTTGGTCCCATGTTATAGGCGGCGAGCTTATTGCCATTATACGGGCACAAGTCCAAATTGCTACTGAGAATTTTATAGAAAAACCCGATAACACTGCTCGACCTGTAAATCGAAACCAGGACCTATAGCGCAGCAGTCGTGTTTATAACCACTAGACGAATGAGAGAGTTACAATTATTGGCTCTGGGTCCATCGCCACTAAAAGGTGTATGACTTGTAAAATGCTCGAATGTGGCTAAATGATTGGGTTCTCGCTGATGACGCTGTTTGTTCAGCTGTAGGCGAAGGTTGACGCTCACCGCCGATACATACATTTGTCATTGCCCTGTGTAAAAGAAACGCAATTCAATTAACACATACACTGCGTTAGAGCTACAAGAATACTTACTTCCAGTGGTGTACGATTAATTTCATATTATATCCCGTAAGTATAAATAATTCCAGCTGTGCGTTACGGACGTCGTTTGTCCCATTAGGTCCTGAATTCAAAGGCCCTTAAAGTCCTGGAAGCTCATCACTTGTTCAAATATAGGTTACATCTTTGTGTATACATAGCTACAGTCGTCTTGGGTTCTATTTGATATTTCAGTACTTAGTACCTAATAGGCATTTTTTTAAATCACTGATTTTACGGGAAATTAAGTTAGGTGTAATTTTTTTAAAAATTTTTATTAAAATCATACATAATTCTTAAACATATGTTTTTTGAAAGTAGGTAAACAGGAAATAGCTTTTTAATAAAAATAATATTTATTTATAATAGAGATTTTTTTTTACTTAAATAATTGCATTATTATTTTACTCGTAATCAACGAAAATAATAGCAACCTTAATTAAATAAGTCTAATTTATGTAATTAGTTAATATTTAGTTTGGGCAAACCTCCCCTTTCTTCCAAAACTCTCGCAAACGTATACGTGCCACGTACGTCGCGGACGAGCTCAGACGTCCCGCGGCAGTACACGTAGCCAGCACAGATGTGGGCTGAGAGAATGAATAAGGCCAGCAAGTTCTGTGCTGTATTACGTGCTCGGAGATACACTGCCCGCCGCAGCCGGTGTGACGCGGCATCACCACGCAGCCACAGACTTGACATTTGTAACGCACGGTTCCGAAGTGATTATAGCGAATTATTTATAGAAAACATTGTTTTTGTAGTATGAGTTTATCACGTATGTTTATTTACGTGTGTGAGTGCGTGACGTGAGGTAGCGCGGCAGCGGGTCGGCGCGGGCGCGGCGCAACGCGACGACCGGCCGACAGTGCTGCGGCCGTGCCATTGCGTGCCGCACTATAAATACCTCGCTCTGTCACCGAACACTTACAAAGAAACACATAAAGTATCAATATTCTCGTCTCAGTATTCTAATTCTTTCGTTAATATCGACATTCTTGTTGCGCTCACGTGACTCTGCCATAATAATAGCTTGCATCAAATAACGTAGGTAACCCAAACAAAGTACCAAACCTGAACTGTTTACTAAGACCGACAGTGTGACACGAGGCGTACGCAACGACGACGTAGTCCCACTCGTTCCAAATGGTATAATAATATATATAACTAGGTGACTGACCACAAATGTTCCTAACACATTTTTTTAACGCGGGCATAAGGTGCCTTTTCAAAGGATAACACAGAATAGACTGTTCCTTAGAAAATTATGTTTATCAACCGTTCAACTCTTTTTTTAGTTCATTTTGTCTTAGAATGTATAAATATAATTTGTATTGATGAATTAATACGTTTTTTGATTTTACGGCGTCAATGGCACCGAGTTTATCGCGTTATATTTTTCTCAGAGGTCGCTAGGAAATGCCGGCTCTATCTAGTATTAATTAATAATTAGTAATATATATAAATTGATCATGCATGTAATAATAAAAATGTAGGGTAGCTGCCCACTAAAAATTATCATGCGTCGTATTGGGCAAAAATAAATACTTTTTCTTTCTTTTTTTCTGTCAGTAATTAAGTATATCATTAAGACGCCCACCACCTCAGTCTGCCCGTAACCGTGGACGCTGTAAAGGGTCCGAAACGTCGGGATTAATAATAAATATCAATATAACGCGATAAAATCCGTAAAAAAAGTAGTTTTATTTCAACATAACATGAACTTGGCACTTACATAATTACGGAGAATCTAACTATAACAAAATCTACCGGATGTTAGCGCCCTGAGCGTCTCCTTTATTGCTGTTTGTGTATGCAAAAATTCGCTAGGGCTATGTTTAATTAGTAGAACAAATTAAAATATTAGATTATTCTGTGATTGCCAAGTCATTCTATTTATTAAAGAAATAAAGATGTCTAATATTGATACGGTTACTATAAAATATAGGACCGAGAACTTGGTTTTACATTAGATCTCAAATTTTATGCGACAGAACTGCCTTGGTAAATTTGCCATTTTTGCCTACATACCTAAGTACTATGTTTTTATTGGGATCCCATTTCTTTCTTTAGGTAGCCCTTTTTTTTCTTTTCGGATACTATTTCTTTTGCGTCAGCTACTTACTTTCGTAAAATCCACTATCGTAGATATAAATAAATTTACAAACTGTTTATGTATGAAATACCTAACTCAATTGAGCCTGCTATAAGATTGCTATGCTCTCAATCTCATCTCTGGCCTCCGACACTGCGCCTACTTCTAATAACTATGGTATGAATATATTATGAGCCATCGTCTTTGACGTACTGTGCCCACTTATATCCAGTATTTATTTATCTATCTGTTTAGGTAGTGTGATGAATTATGAAAGTGTAAAGCGATCAAAATGAAATGTAAACTTCGAGTCCGTGCTACTAACCATTGAGGAATGCCCTCATGAGGATACAGTCCTGACCGCAGTATCAGTTCATGGTGAAGATAATGTTTAGCTATCAAAATCAAGCATTTGTAAAGATTCGTGTCCGTGCCGTGAGTAAGTACTAACCGTTGAGGAATGCCCTCATTATGGCTTTCCTGGCTACAGCAACTTCATGGTGAAGCTAATGTTTAGCTATCAAAATGAAACGTATACCTACGTATAGTTTCATGGCCGCGCTACAGAGCGTTGAGGTTGAAGAGACAAACCTAGTTGCATCATCAGTCTTTTTTTTAAAAAAAGCTTGTAATCATAAAAAAAACTACGAACTGCTTAAGTAACTTTGTAATCGTTTCTATTTATACATATAGAATTACAAAGTTACTTATGTATGCAGTTTATATATCTAGAAAACGGTACTGAAATTGCGGTATCTTTTAGATTTTCTTTGTTTCATTGACTAAACTCTAATTCAGGTGAAGCTTGTATGTCTGCTCGAAGTACCTTAGAATTGATGATCGGTGAGTGAGTATGTTTCAGTGACAAAATTAAGGGACTTTGACTTTCAATAGTTCGCAACTACTGGTTCAAACTTAATGTTATTTGGGAACCTAGCTACAATATAGCTAATTATATTATTCCCTCTTGATCACTGAAAATTTAGATTTCTAACTTTATCCACAATGAAATTACAGGAGGGTCGAACGTGTCATGAAAAGCTTCTAGAAGAGATGGACAGCTGTGCCTTTTGCTTGATTTGGAGGTGGCCACGGAAGTGTCCTCAGATTGTGTTAGTAAGTAAGGACGCATTTTCCAAAGTTAGCTATAATGCAAGTTCACGCATACTTAATCGGAACTTGGTACTGGGCATGGTATAATAATAAGCTTATACCACGGTAGTGGTGGCTAGTGCTACTGTTTTAATAAGGACGGAATATCCTCATGGATCTTCTGCCGCCCGGGGAGGTGGCTAATTAAAACCATTGTACTTACAGACTATAACTTCCCCCGCAAGTTTTGCTTTTTATCTTAGTAGAGGAAACTGGAAACTTATTAGTGATATTTAATCGGATTGGTAAGTATTCAATTTAATTTCTCAGCGGTTAGAAAAAGATCAACATCATGTTTATGGCTCTTTGCAAAGAAGACGGTTTTTTGCTTCGATTAGCAGTTCCAACGTGTGAGGAAGCCAACACATTAACTCTCACTCTGCCTGAAAACCAGCGGGTAATGTATTAAAGACGATAATTATTAGTTGTAGATCCACGAGAAAAAATAAACAGCAAGATAAAATAGTATATTATATGGTTACTTAGTTGCGTAGGTATATAAAACGTGCTTTTAAAACTACAGTTCACCGGTAACGGTCACTCTCGCACACGAGAGGATTCATAACGGGTGCAGCGGAGGCTTCGGCCGCGTGGGCACTGTGGGCAGCGCCGCGGGACGAGGGGCACCGGGCAGCGGGCGGCGCGGGCGCGGCGCGGGGTGCACTGTGCAGGCTCGCTGCAAAGGTCAGGCGGCGTCGGGCGTGCACGGTGCACCTGCGGCGCACATTGTTGCTACATTTATCACGAGCACTGCTACCACATTACCTGTAGTATTCTTCGATAAAGCACACCGCTGACTGTCTACACGTAAGTAGCAACACAACTCGACAGATATCTCAGTTGGTACCTTCCCACTTTTATAAGTCCCAAAACATATTCATAACCAGGGTTCTGTTGGGATGTAGGTATCTGTGTGATCAAAATACTGACCCTGACATGAGGCGCTTGATCGTGAGTCACTCCTGTGGTCGGTGATGGCGGGCGGTTGCAGGCGCGGGCGCCCCGGGCTGACTGTGAAGTGTGTAAAGGGCAACAAGTAGAAATTATGAAGACTTGTCAAGTTTTAATTTTCATTTCCTCCTTGTATACGCACTGAATGAATTGCCACTATATTAGTGGTTCCTCAAAACTATAGTAGCCACGGAGCACTTTCAAAACTTAATAAAAAAAAACTTTTCTCTCGCGAAGCAGTGTGTATGTTCACTATGTTCAGTCCTCCGCCCATCAAATCAATGTAAGAATTATGCAGTTTGATAAGAAATATAAGTAGATATAGGAGGATAATCAATATACGACACTGGTTACGATCTGCTCAAAATTAACTATTAATGTTGATTCAGTTAATTAATTTTGATAAGATAACGTCTATTCAAGTCTATTGCAGAACATCAACAACAAAGAATGGTTGCGAGAGAGTATTGCCTATATGCGAATGTAGTGCCTGTCCCTGTAGCCACTACACTACGAGGACACTGACCGAAGTCCTGACAACGAAAAGCCCCCGGACATATTGACTGAATGATTTGGACATCAAAGAGACGATAGTGATTGGCATATATAATGTATGCGTGTTTGTGTGGCGAGTGCGCGGTCGCCGTCGTATCGGACGTGGTCCCCTATCTTTGTGTAATCGCTGGCCTATCGAGCGATACCGCGCGGTTTAGGATAATGCATGTTACGATAATTGTCAATAGCGATTGCCGACGAAACCACACCACGTTGTTACACATGCTGGTAGCGCGAATTTTATTATTAAATCGTCGCCGCCATTGTTAAAAGTAAGTATAACAAAAATAATATTTAATTAAATATTTATATATACCAGTTTAGAAGCAATTTACTACTATATACTAGAAATGTTGGTGGTATCTTGTGAACCTTTTAAAGAATTTAGGAATAATATGAATGAGATAGAATGAGTAAGCTATTTTAGATGTTGTAGTAGGTACCTACTTAAGGAGTTTATTAAAAAAATTCAGTATAGTGTGTGTTTGTATCGTGGGGTGAGGGAGGTGTGCAGGGGTCGTGGGGTGCGGGGTGCGGCACACATGACAACAGTGCACACAGCACACGGTCTCATAACCATTTGGTGGACGGGCGGTCGGCGACCCCGACGGCCGGCCGGCCGTGGGCGCCCGCGCCGCGATAAACTTTATATATTCATACGTACGCATGTGAGCTGTGCGCCTGTATCGGTGTATCGCTGTCCGGCTGGTTATGTCCAGTACCGTTAGTTTTCTTGCTTTCAGATCTTGTTCGGTGTTTAATTCTTGTTTTAAAACTGGCCGTGCGACAGTGCGCCGCCGCCGCGCCGCGCTCCGCTAATGAATGTAGCCACATTAGCATGCGACGGAGAGCCGACGCTGCGCCCGCGCCGCCGGCCCGCCGCTCGACAGGTGATCCCCGTGCGCTGCCCTGGACATCACGTACACATCATCCCTGAACTCTGTTATACCTACTTACCATCGCCTCAAGACAATGGTCTTTGTTTTCAGTTTGGTCAGGTACAATGTTGCAGTCCTAGTGTTTGTTCCACCAAATTTGAATAATTTCCAATCCAACTGACTCAGAGTTCCAAAGCACGAGTTATTGAAAAATGTAGTAAGGCTTATATTGTGATCTAAAACCGTGTCTGTACGTAACCATAAACAATAATAAGCAGATACTCGTACACAACATTAAAAGTTTTCTTTCTTTTCTTTATCATCATCCTCATCGTCCGAGCCTTTTCTCAACTATGTTGGGGCCGGCTTCCAGTCTAACGAGATGCGGCTGAATATCAGTATTTTACACGAAGGTACTGCAATCAGACCTCCGCAACACCATTTCTGAGCAATACCGATCTCCTGAGGATAAACTGGTTTTCAGGCTTTTTGGGCTTTTAAGTACATACCACTAACGATTGTCATAGGTGTTCGTATGACAACCGGGACCGACGACGGCTTTACGTGCTCTCCGAGACGCTTAACCTTGCAGATGGATTGATTTGCGGAGTTATAACATAACCACGAGTCCCATACATATATATGTATTGCTAATAAAAAAGTAATTAAGCATGCCTCGGATGTTCTGTTCGAGTGACCGAATGCTGTGTCTCGATGAGATAATAAAAAATGACAATGTGTACACTATCTCGAGCGGTCGAGCGGCGCAGACGGCGGCGGCGGGAACTGCGTCGGCGTGAGTGCACTGTGTCACTGACAGCACTGAAGTGACTCCACAGTATCGCCATCCGACTGGATTCCTGCCTACCTATATTATGGTGAGGACAAACCTACTAATCCTCTTAGTAACCCTGTAAAGTCTTCAATGAGATTTCCAGCAAGGGTAGGTTAGGTAATTAGTACTACTAAGCACACTTTTATTACCGTGGAACTGTGCCATGAACTGTTCTCGGATATTTTCATTGATTACAGTCATACATAAAAATATAATATGAAGTTATTCCCTTATTATTGTTAGTGCTATAGACTAATTTTTACACTGCGCCTATGTCATACATTACATCCAATTAGGTACCTACGATGAAACCTGAGAGTCGGGTCTTGTGTGCTCTCGCGAACACTTAGATATGAATGATTAAAATAACGAAAGAATATAGAATAGTGGTAAACCTACCTAGTAAGTTTACAACACATGATGTCGGCCATAGTGGCTACTAAACATATTAATTTGATACTTCAGTGACGTTTTTTACTGTACGTGTTCAGCCCAATAAGTTGTTGGTATAGTGGGAACTTCGATATGTTTGTTAAACGTACTTATTTATTATTTTTCTAAAGTAAGCACATTCATTGACAACTTATGTTAGACGTGAGTTATTTAATAATACCAGTATACAGTAATAGGTTTCGGGTGTGTGATGTGATGAGACTCCGTACGCGAAGACTTGACTCGCCGATACGGGCACACACGAATATCACTTTTATACCTGAGCACGTAAAGTTCATTGTGAGTTCGTAAGTGGTTGCAATCTACTTATACGTAACAGATACATTGTTATTCAGTTTAAGAATGTTAAATCAAGGAAACGTGGCTATGTTTTGTGAGTTAAATTAAATAGTTTATGCCTACTGTGTAGATTGAGTTTGAACATTTGAATCGCTCCACTTTAATTGTAGGTAGATACCTAAGTATACATCTATATGTATACTTAGGTACCTACCTACAATTAAAGTTTACTACCTACAAATTACCTACCTATGTAGGTACCCACTTAAAGGTTTTCAGGCCATAATTTTGACTCACCGCAGCACAGACGGCTACGTCACATGGCAAGGTAGGCAACACAGCCACAGGGTCCACAGGATAACACATCATCTTCCTGCCCTTGTCCCAATTCATTTGGGGTCGGCGCAGTACCTAGTTATGTCGTTTTTCCATTCATCTCACACAGGTCCACAGGAGGGACTGAATACATTTTATTTGTAAGTAGGTATGGTTCAAGAATTCATAATAAAACGTAACGCGTTACGATTACAATACGTTATGTACCCATCCGTTTGGACGATTGTATATAATAAAATGTGCCTATTCGATGCAGCTGGAAATAAAAGCACAGCGGCGCGATGTCGCCTTTACATTCTGAATGTACCTCTTTATGGTGACCTCAGTAACACCTATTGAAAATTGAAATTCAGAATGTGAAGGCAAATTTCGATCTGGTGGATGCCTCGCGGTGGCTTAGTGGTCATAGCGTCTGGTGTAGGTAACTTGGCGAGTCTTTCAGTCGTCCAGTTGATTGCCATTATATCTGGGGATGTGTGTTACTTCGACCTGAATGCAGATCTACTTAATAAATTGGACCGACTTCTCAACAATTGCATTCGATTCGTATTAAATCTCCGTAAATATGACCATGTCTCTGAATATCGATCAAACCTGAAATGGCTGCCCATTCGCCAACGCAGAAACTGGAGAGCGCTGACTACTCTGTAAGTATAGCATACTTTTTTCTCCCAATTCTCCATCTTATTTATCTTCTCTTTTTCAGTATATTTCTTCCTTCCACAATAAACATCTTCGATCATCTAATAACCGTCTTCTTCAATGTCCCTCTCATCATTCTGACTTTGTACATTCTACCTTCTTCATTCAATCTACTGTGGAATGCTCTCCCTGCTGAAATCAGACTGCTTAACAGTCGGCTATCCTTCAAACCCTGTGTGCGCAAAAACTTGCTGGACAAAACCTTATTGGATTCTTCTCGACACTGATTTCTCTTTTTCGTTTAACGTTATATTTTACTGTATATATTTATTTATTTATATTGGTATTCTGTATTTATATAATGTATATAAATATTTGTGTAATGTTTATGTAAGTTTATGCTTTTTGAGCAATATTTTATAGTTTCTTGTATTTTCGCATCTTACCTCTCACCTCTAATCTTTGGTGCATCTACCATGACTGTCTCTGCATCACCCCAAGGTTGTCTGGTAGAAAATGCCTAAGGCATTAAGACCGCCTTTGTACTCTTTTCTGTACAATAAGTATAAATAAATAAATATCTGGAAGAACATTGGCATCTAAACTAAAACACAGGCCCCCGGCCTAGTTTAGGAGGCAGCCGTTAATTATACACCTCTGTACAGTATGACAAAATCAAAAGTGTGTAGGTACCTACATATATGTAACTATTAAAAGTACAAATAAAGTTTTTATTATTTGTAGTTCCAATGGTCCTTTGGCAGGCTTGCGCGGGGAGACAGGTTCAACGCGTAGAGGACCTTTGGAGAGCTTTTATCTAAATGTTGGGATGGGGCACCAACCCCAAACACCCCACAACTACACTATAGAAGTAAAGCCATGAAGTAGGTAATTGCGCCTGTTTTCTTTCTTTCGCCTGTTTCCTTAAATGTATAGTCTATTTAAGTCTGATTTAGGCGATTTACCCAGTTCCACCACCACCACCCAGCGTCCACAAAATCCAAATTGCGTCCACCAACTTAGAAACGAAATATAAGGCAGATTTTTTAAAATAATTCACTGAATTTAATGAAGAAACCAAGTCAAAGAACTCCAGAATGGAGGAATCAAAATTCCAAGTAGCCTCAGGTGGTTTTTAAAGGGATCAGATTTATTTTTCCTCGCAAAATTTCCAACCACTGCTGGAGCTACAGGTTGCAATTCAGGAGACTTTACTGTGGGTAAAAATTGGATGGTGATACAGCTGATGCTATATGAATCTAAGAAGATATAGGCGTTTCAGGCATTTGTTCATTACTAGACGGCTTTGTTTGTCCAACACTTGACGTACCTCGTCAGAGTTACTATATCTTCAAGTGGTAGAGTTAGAAGGTTGTCTATGGAAACGTGGACGCAAATTGGCCCTGAAAATATGTACGAACATAATGTTAAAATAAATGTTTCTCATATTTCATCACATTAAAATAAACAACCAACTTAAAGATACCTAAACCAGTTCGCGTCCACTGCGGACGCAAAGTGGAAAGTTTATAAATTTGTTGTAGCAATTCGCGTCCACCTTATTTTAACCATTAATAATAAAAAAATCAAGCAAAAACATAATTGAAATAAAACTACTTTTTACGGATTTTATCGCGTATATTGATATTACTAATCCCGCCGTTTCTATATCTTCAATGTATAATTACTGTAAAGTATAGTAATAATATCATCAAGACGCCCACCATCTCAGTCTACCCGTGACCATGGACGCTGTAAAGGGTCCGAAACGTCGGGATTAATAATATCAATATACGCGATAAAATCCGTAAAAAGTAGTTTTATTTCAATGTATAATATTCGCGTAAATGTCAGAAATCAAAAATATAATTACTTCATATTTCATCATAAAGGTCTAGAAACAACTATGTCTTCTAATTTTCATATATTTATAACTTATTATTTTCTTATTAAATAAATTTGTTAAAATTTCGTACGTCGGCACTCTTTTGTTGAGCAACCTGAGCCTAGTAATTTTTTTAAATAGGAAGGGTTGCTCATATTATGGAGGTTTTGTCTATGTGTATGTATCCCTTACACATCCAGGCATTCGAAGAAATGGCTTTTGTTTCGGTTAGTGTGTTAGTATACATATTTTCCAATACTTTTAGAGAGACGTCCGTCAAATGAACGCGAATCGGTCTGTGGACGCGAACAGGCGAACTTACCCTATCCCGGGCATGTGTAGGACTATTATACAATTAAAACTATTTGAACCAAGGATGTGTTTGATGGACCTCTACTGCCGGAAGAAAATTGCGTCTGCCTTAACAACAACCTCAAACAAACATCCTTAGAAAACCCCTGCGAATACCTGCCAATACACGCAGAAGGGGACAATAGTGGTGTGAGTGGCTTAGAATGTAGTCTGTTATGCCATTAGACACTTCCACCCCCGAGCATATAACTCTGGCGGCCGCCGTCTGGCCTACCAGTTCAGACAAGACAGAGTTGTGAGTCCTGCGGCCGCTTTTGGTCTTGCATTCCAGCTACCCATACAGGCGAACTGAAGACGAGGCCCTGACCGACTCTCTGGGGCAATACGGACCGCAGTGTCGCCACTCACCATCAGTTCGCCACGAGCTGCCCGTTTACGCGTTTTTTTTTTTATTTATTTATTTATTTAGGTCTTCCCACAGCTCGTGTATACAATATATTATAAATTAAAATATATAGAGGTAACGGGCTTACACACTAGCCAATTACGGGCTAACCAGAATTCTCCATATTATATGACAATATTAATATTAAATAAACAATCGGAGTCTACAAATAATCATGATTATTTTGCAGAGACTTCAGGATTTTGGGCGTTTTTTTTTAGATAATTATAGAAATTTATTGGCAGAATTTCCATAAAGGTTCTATTTTTGTATATGTATAACATCATCATCATCATCAACCCATATAGATACTGTCCCACTGCTGGGCACGGGTCTCCTCTCGCAGATTGAGAGGGAGGCCATAGTCCACCACGCTGGCCTAGTGCGGGTTGGCAGATAATAGACTATGTAACATGCTGTTGTTTTATTAGCTGACATGACACCTACAACTAAATCGAAATCGGAATCGGTCGCTTCGCGAGCGGCCGCTGTCGTGTGTGGAGCTACTCACTAGCTGCCGATGATTTGGTTATTTGATGCGCTTTGAAACTATGTAAGTACATTTAAATTACGTAGCCATACTTTCTTCAACAAGATTCTAATATTAAATACGGTAGATATTGTTGAAAAAACTGCTATCGTCATGACTTCGCTCAAAAAGCTAGAGATGATTGCCTCGAGAAGGCTTGGCAAGGCTATGTACCTTATGGAGCGATGTAGAAAAAGTACAAACAATGCACGCAAGTAATGCACTAATAACCGGCAGTTAATGCATTGGACTATAGCCTAACCCCTCTCAATATGAGAGGAGACCCGTGCCCAGCAGTGGGACAGTATATGGGTTGATGATGATGAATGCATTAGCGCACACAGAACACGTCACAGCGGCCGCGCCAGCAAACACGAAGGATCAGCGACATTGAGCAGGAATCAAATTCCTTGCAAATGGAAGCGCCACTGACTAAGCACAACCAGTCGGTTACCAAGTGTCGTACATCGCCGTCTATTAATAGACGCGTGGCGAGTATGTGTGTGTTTGTTTGTAGGTGTGTGCGTGCGGGCCGCAGGTGCAGGCTCGCTACTCGCCGGGCCAGCCTTGAGCGAGCAAGTGTCGCGGCGAGAAATTATTTGATGGCTGCCGAGTGCCGAGTGCCCGCTCGCGGCGCGCCCACCGCATTACCATAAAACACTGCTAGGACACACAGAAGCATCTACTCACATCTCGATCACGTTTTTATTCAAAATGTGGCAAATAATAGTGCGGGTGGCTTATATTCCGTCTTCATTATGTACCTACGTCCCCCATGGAGGGATGAGCTAGGTACGTTTTCCTACGGGTTAAAATAACTGAAATAGTTATGGTACACACCTAGTTGGAATGGTCCCCTCGACTCAATGAATTGGATATGCGTTTTCAGTTACTGCAAGTCTACAGAAAAAGTTTAACAGGAAACTATAGGCTAGTAGTAATGCGACTACATTCAACTAGAATCTAGATACTTGAGTCTTAAAGAAAACTTCTGTTTTTAAGAAAAAAATATTCTTATATTAATACTAGCTGACCCCGCAAACGTTGTTTTGCCATAAAAAAAAATTTAGGGGTATGAAAAATAGATGTTGGCCTATTCTCAGACCTCCCCGATAAGCACAAAAAATTTCATCAAAATCGGTCAAGCCGTTTCGGAGGAGTATGGCAACGAAAACTGTGACACGAGAATTTTATATATTAGATAAAAATAGAAAATATTGGATTCAATCATCTATTATCGGGCTCGTTCGTTATTTTTGAAGGAGATTCAGCCAGTCTCAATCAGTTTCTTAATTTTTTTTTCAAATCTTACAATTCATAAAATTGATTACCATGTCTCGAAAGCAAAACTTCTGAATTGTCTATTTTCTAGGTATTTTATTGGTAGAACGGTAGTCTATGTGAGGCAAAGAAGGAGAGTGGTTCCGTATTTATATTATTGTGTACATTATGAGTCGTTTGATTATGTTGTATGTACGTAGCAAATATATAGCATTCGAATGTAGGTACTTACTAAAAAAAAACTTTTTTAATGGATTATGAGTAAGTACTTATAATTTGTATTGAATTTACTTTAAGATTCAGATTAAAAAATACTTGAGTAAACTGTAATCCACTAATTATCATCTTTCCGATGATTAAAAAGCACTTAGGTAATCGCGCATCGCTTCTTCTGCGTCAATGATGCGTTTTGTTGCGTCGTGTTTCCAAGTACTTTATCATTCTTTAGTAGAATAAATTCACTTTTTAGAAATAATTATTTATAACGATAGCTAAAATAAGTAAATAATTACTAACTTAATGTCACTAGACGACCAGAGTAAAAATATTATTTTAGTAGAAAAATAAAAACGTAACGCCATTTTTCAATGGTGCAGACATAAAACGTTCCTGAGGGACTCGTTAACTAAACATAGCGGGCCTATCTATCCATAACCTTAGTTAGACTTACGGAAACTTTGTTATTGAAACGGCAGTAACAGACAGTTCAAATGTTATGGTTAAACTTCGCTTAGTACTTTTAAAAAGAAATTATGTACATATATGTATAATTAATAATCCTTTTTTCTCTGACAACAGCTTATAACTTGGACTATCCGTCATAATACGAAGCGATGTTCGCACGTTGACTAAGATTTGGAATTACTTAACTAGATATTTATAACTACCCTCACCGGGTATGGATAAAATTGATTTTTATAGTTATTGTTCTCATTTAAGTGACAATTGTCTTATTGAGAAATAAAGATCTTTAAACCGAAACTCTGGTGGGTAACTGAGTTTAACCTTTGATACATTATCGAGACCGGCCGGCGGCCGTAAGTACACCTCGGTCTATCCTTTCGGGGAATTGTTGGTAATGTTATGATATGGAAAGGGGTTGTAAGAAACATAGGTACCTACTGACTATGAGTGTGAATATGCAAGTGGGGGCTAAGAGATCTTTACCTTGCTCAATGTGAGTGCGGCGACCCAGCGCAAACCCTGACACACCTATTGGTTTCTCCCTTGAAGTCCCTTCTGCCCGAACACCTGCACGAAGGACGATCTCTATGCGGCCACGCCTACCGCTAATGAGGTAGCCTTGCTTTGTGTTACTCGCAAATTGTTTAAACATTGACACGATAAGAAGTGTGAATGTGTCGAGTTTGTATGGGAATCGCTCGTATTACTGAATAGGATCCCCGTGGGGTCGCATACAACACATAATTATACAAGGATTACATAATATTTGGGAAATAAATATTTACACTTTTATATTACACTAGCTTCTGCCCGCGACTTCGTCCGTGTGGAAAAGTTACTTTTAATTATCGTTGTAATTTGGCTAATTAACTTAAAATCGTTATAAAATATAGCCTATAAGTTATTCTGTTGTATAAATAATAATACTGTAAAGTTTCATCAAAATCCGTTCAGTAGTTGTTCGTTCCGCCTTTATAATATTAGTGTGATTATTTAAACAAGTTTTTTTAACTTTATTTTTTAAATTAACTATTATTGTTCCCAGACAGTGTGCATTTCCTGGAATACAAATTAATATTGTTTTATTAGGTCTGAAATTTATTAACCCCTCCCCTTGTAACCTACATTGTTGGCTTCGCTTTCGCGACAAGAGAGAGGCAGACTTATCTCATACGAGTAGCACGGGCTCTCATAGCCGGTGCTAGGTGCTGGTGTATGTACCTAGATTTGTAAGTTATCGGTGCTGAACAATGTCAGTATGTATTTAATTGTTCAACGCCGACACATAAAATCAGCGTTAATTATTTACATGAATACTAATCAGGTAACTACGTAAATATAAGTATCGCTCGCAGGAATGGAAGACCCTCTCTGAGTCCGATCACTATGGAGATACCAATATAGTGTTGCAATGGCGACCACATCATGGAGCCTCGATTAAAGACGTGGCACAGCGCGGCCGAAGGCGGTGGCGGCGGTGCGGCGCGGTGCGGCACGGTGCAGCATGGCAGGACATGGCGCGACACAGTGCGCCTCTGTGCCGGCAGCTGGAAATCGCAGCGAGTGGCACACGACCCCGAGCCACGCATTAACATTCAAATTTATGTTACCATTAACGTTCCGTAAACACCGATTTAGTCGAATCACTGTCTCATTTGAATTTTTCAAATGAAATCAAACGTTCGGTGGAGTTCGTTCGTTTAATGATCGTTACGAATGTTGTCACGCGATACAACTCGCTCAGATAATATAAACGTTACGCACACAAGCGTGTTGTGTTGTGCGCTGTGGCCGCCTGGCCGGTGCCGAACGCCGCAGTGCGCCTGCACATAACACTGCGTCAGTAGGTAGGTACCTATTTACTATACGTAGGTACATTGATATTTATATTTGATATTTTAAACAACACAAGCAGTTTACAGTATTAAAACGATTGAGCGTTCGACGATACCTCATTAATTTGCATTGGCCTTCTATTCCAACTTTTTTAAGAACACACAGAATGCAACTGATTTCTATTCTTCTTTCTATTTCACATTTTGTTTTGTATTGATAGGTGTCGAGAGAATAATAAAGCAACAATATTAATTTTGGTTCATATTGTTGGTTGATTATATTATTATCTATCTACGTAGGTATTATGTGATGGTAAACGTACCCAACAGGCGTGTTTAAAAGACTAACGAGTTGATAGTAATGCATGTGATCAAAAAATAACCTTTTGTGGATATTTAATACGGAAACTGAGCACAAAGTTAAATGGTAACAAAAACGAGTTACGTTACAGCGGGCGGCGACGGCGGCGGCGCGGGCGCGGGCGCGGGCGGGTCGACGACGTGCCGCGCGCCGCACTACCGACACAAGCGTGTGACACGCAGCAATACCTCGCTGAAGGTAGTATACACAAAATGCAACAGTCACCTTCTGACCATGTCGTCGCTATCGAGAGCCGGTTTCGTGAGCCCCACACATCAGACTGGTTTATCTAGCAAGTTGTACGGTCTACGGACTGACGCGACCACTTGCCAGTTCCAACAAGTGCTGGAGTCGGGTGTATCAGTATCAGGGTATACAAGTGTCATCTACCGAGCCGTATGTCAGCGGAGCTATGTATGAGTCGACCTCAACATAGGGCAAACACTACTAGCAGAAGTTTTCATTTCCTATTGTATCCAGAGGAGTTAACCATCCATTATGGTCCTTTACTTGGTTTGAAGAATATCCGTTCGGATGAGTCCGCGAGCGCGGAGGCGGAGGCGCGGAGGCAGTCGCGCCAACATTAGACATCAACGCACTCGACAGCTCGCCGCGTCACGCCGCACTAAGTATTTGTTGGCTGCTGATGAACGCACACACACACACATATATATAGTACATAACTATGTCAATGTAATAGGTCGGTATTGATCACAGTCTTGACGATTCCTTCGCCAAGTAGGTACATCCTGATTGATTGAGTGGAGTTAGCTACTACGAAGTTCGCAGCATATTTTAGCAACGCTGTAGTAGGCACACAAACACAAATAGGCCTGCACTTCTATCACGCTAAGGATAATCCCAAAGATAATAATAAAATGCTTTGTAGCGCAGGCAATTATGACCGTATTTACCGGTCAATCCCAGTTTATTAAAGCCCTAGGAAAATTTTCATAGGTAGGTATAGTGGGTATCCAGTAAGTTCATTCAACATCACGGCTGACTTAAAGCCTCTAGCTCATTGAAGTGCAGAAACCAGCACATTAAGTTACCACAATCTGTCAAACTTCTTTGATTTATGTTCAAATTTAATGCAAAGTAATAAGGTTCACATTCAATTGGGAAAGTGTGATAGTTTTAGATAGCTTGACCTGCTGGCGACTGTACCTATGTGTGTCCGCCTCTGAGGCGCTAGTTTCGTTAAGTTTACAAGAAAGCGTCAACAGCTGATGTTTTTTAATCGTTGCGACACAGAATAAATAATTATGGTCCTATTCTGTGGTTGCGAGTTGTTTCGCGGTGAAAACACAACCAAAATAATAAATAAAACCTAAGCTAATCGGCAGCCGGCGGCGGCGGTCCACGGCTCCATATAATCACAGGGAACAGCATAATGTCGAGTTCAACAGAACAAATATTGAAAAGTGAGTGTATTTGCTAATCATTAGGAGCGGAGCTTAACGACATGTTTGTGTCAGTAGATAGCGGGCGCCGGGATTTCTGCGTAACTACTTCGTCTTTAATTGGCGATAATCATGTGCAGTTCTTTGCAACAGAATTATATAAGTATAAATATATATACTACACCTTATACATACATAATTAATAATGAGATAGGTACGAGTGCATAAAAAGTTGTAGGTAATATCATATCTCCTCACAATAGTATTATATATGTTACCGGAAATGTATGAAATCAAGGAATTGTATACAAATCCTAGGAAATGTGTACAATTCCGATACTATTTAGGAAAAGTATAAAATATTGTTTGAAAAACTATTTAATGCACAGACATCCTAGGAAATGTATAAATTTCCTCGGAATTGTATATAATTCCAATATCGTATTAGGAAATGTATAAAGTAAATGCTTTCTGTAATAAAACACGTTGTTAATAATATTTTTTTATTATAGCACTTATTGAGACAATCGGGTAACAGTCATACCGTAAAATAATAATAATATGTTCATATTATCTTACTAATCAAAACATTCAGATTTGGTTCTTGTTCTTTGGTTAACCTAACCGATATCTGTATTTTGTTGCTCAATCAGTAATTTTGTCGCTCAATCAGTATTTTTGATACGCGGTTTATTATATTCCATTGTCAATTAGCTATCGTAGGAAAAGTTGGAGGTGCTGAAATCTTTACATTGCCTTACAGGCAGTTTACGGGCAGTCTTGTAATCATATAATTATCTAAATAAATAATAAATTTATAATTAACCCACCAATATCTTAAATGTTTTACATTTCCGATTGCTATTTAGGAAATGTATAGATTTCCTAGGAAATGTGTAATGTGTAAGTATAATATTATTTATTTCACACATTTCCGTGCGATTTTAGGAATTACATACATTTCCTAGGAATTGTATACAATGACGGATTACATACATTTCCGTTAACTTATATATTACTATACCACGTGTGAGTATGAATGACCGTGTAGGTAAGCATCTGATCTGGATTGAACATAAATGAACTTCTAAATAACTAACTTTTGCAGACAAATATTTCCCCATGATCTCAGTCTCCGTACTAGTAAACAAGCGCTTATTAAAATTTAAAGAGTCCCACACAATTGAATAACAGATTAGATTGTATGATTAGTAATATCGAACAACAACAACATTGTCGTATCACAACTGGCCGCACTCAAAGCAAGTTGCTGTAACCCGTTAATAACATAAACAAGTAAATCAAAATTCCCGCGCAGACGACCTTGTGTCAGTCGTCGTGCAGCGAAGCTAGGAACGCTAACATAGAGCGGCGCGGCGGCGGCGGCGCGGCGGCGGTGCGCGCGCACTCGCCGACATCGACGCGACGCGCGACGCGAGAGCGCGATCAGGAGCGGATAGCGGCGATCACTAAACTGGAGCAGCTAACTGTACCAGAACATCGGGGATACAACTGTACATCCCTACACGTATCATCATTTTCATTAACTTTAAGGACCAGCAAAAAACTCAAGAGCACAGAAGTCTCTTAATAATTCAAATCATTACATAGTATAAAACAAAGTCGCTTTCTCCGTCCCTATATCCCTATGTATGCTTAAATCTTTAAAACTACACAACGGATTTTGATGCGGTTTTTAATAGATAGAGTGATTGAAGAGGAAGGTATATATGTATAATACATGTATGTTATAAGTATAGAAGCGGGGGCGGGTCGGTAGTTAGGTATAAAATGTATCATTAACACCTTCTCGCTTGTATCCCTGAAGGGTAAGGTATTGCTATTACAGTACTGCCGCCAAACCCGTTCGATGCCCTGAAACATAATTTGTAACCCAATGTACATTCTTAAACATTCTGACAGAGCGAACTTGTTAACATTATAATGGGGAAAGCTTAGATTACATGACAGATACGCGGCTGACACTCTCTTGTTGGTAAATGTGCTACGAACTAGCACTGGACGCATAATGTTGTTTAAGAAATATAAAATCGATTCATTTACAAATTTTAATTACTGTAATAATTTATAGGTTCTGGTCAAGGGATCTTTAGAAACCTGTTTCAATACGTTCTAGTATTTTATTGTACAGTGAGGCATCTACAAAAAGAAAGCTCTCCGAGGCACCTGCAGTCAGTTCACACGGCCGCGTGCCGCGTACACCGCGCCTTGCAGGAATGTCCTCCCTCAATGACGAAACAACGGGTCGTCCGGTTCGATTCCCGTGCGGCTGAAACACCACGATCTTGAGTGACAAAATTAGGCTAACTAGTACTTGCTGCTTTTTTGTATCGTAATAATTATAATATTGTCAATGATCTTTGACTTTTCGATTTATATGTGTAATAATTAGTATTAAAAGGCAGTGATAGTGATGGTAATATAAGTATTGAATTTTAAGTCTTGGATTGGTCTCGAGTTCGAATCCAAGGCAAATGAAGGAAAATATATTGAGGAAACCTGTATGCCTGAGCTATTCGCGACGGCGGCGCCGGCGCAGCGTGTGTTGCCAACCCGCATTAGGTCGGCGTGGTGGACTTAAAGCCAAACCTGAGAGGATCTGTACTTACTGTCCCAGCAGTGGGACAGTGGGACAAGTAAAGGGCTTGAATATTATTTATTTTTCATTAAGAAAATACAAAGTTATTAAATAAATATTGGATAGGCTTCAAAACCATTTTTTTCACTCATCGATTGATCTGCGGGTGGCTGACCAGTCCAGACCAGTCAATGGCCCCGGTTGGTCGCGTGTGTTTGATCCACGCACGCCTTCTGGTACCTAGTGGTACCTGTTGTGAAGTGAGGAGACCTTGCACCGTTTGACAGGTTCGGCGAGGGCCTGACCACCTGACCTTTTTATTTCTTTTTTGCAGTTTTACTAATGTTTGTTAAATCAAAAGAGACTATTATTCTCTGAGTTTGTTTCGGCGTTTCTTCTCAGAGGTCGTCAGCTAGGAAATGCCGGAGCCATCTAGCTTAAAAAAATATGTAAAATATTGACTTTTAAAAGTGTCTTTAAAACATCTATTTACAGAAATAAATATCATTTAATCAAGAAAAACTATCACGCAATGCTTAATTTACACTTGTGTCAAGTCACTGACGGTGACGGTCAGGTACTTACAGACGAGATAGTCATCTGATGTAGATAAGGGAGGTGTTTATTGGTTATAGTAAGTGATACTACTGACTACAGCACATGTCCGCCATGTCCGTCAAGTCCGTCAGCTCGTGTAATAATGTTGTGGCGAGTGAAACAAGGGGAGTTATCTTATCGTCACGAATGCGATTCCCTTCCGGCCGGCGCGCGGCGGCGCGGCGGCGCTCGCTCGCAGCTCACCACTCAACACACCAGCCACTGTTGTACAGATAAACGTCACCATTTAAACAATGTTCGACGTGTGTGTGTGTGTGTGTGTGGATATGTAGGTAACAGGACTAGAAATTTACAAGTGTGAGCAGAAATCTTAGGAGGGAATGAAAAGGCGACATAAAAATATCTAATAATTAACCTCAAATGGCAGGCAGCATTGACTTGATAAATGGGATCTCGGTCGTAAATAATTGTCGAATTACGGAATTAACTGCACTCCGGTTAGGAGTCGGTCATATTCGCTCTTTTGTAAATTAAAAAAATTCATTTCACGCGAAGGTCTGCCGTTACTACTACTACTTTTAATTCAACTTGTACCGCTGAAATGTGGAATGAGCTTCCTGAGTGGGTCTTCCCCAACTAACTATAATCTGGGTGTCTTTAAATCTCGAGTGAATCGGTTTCTTGTAGGCAAGCGCGCTCCACCGTAGATCGCAGTGTCGCTTAACATCAGGCGAACTAGCGGTCAAGTGTAAGCCTATCGTGAATTAAAAAAGGGGGAGCAGACACGGAATAGAAAAAACAAGGAGCAGATGATAGGAGGTCCTGGATTCGATTTTTGTAAAAGAGTGTTGGTACCACTTTTCTGTGCTTATTTCCTTCCCAAGAGAAGTTAAAAGCAGTATGTCCAGTCACTATATCATTAAGAATATTAAAATTTATATTACTAATTTTTATTGAAGAAAATGTAAAACCGTAGGTACCTAAAAATACAATTGGCATTAGCTGATAGTATTGAAATATAAATTCTTTGTTAATCTTTTTAGAAAATAAATATCTTAAAACATAAATCTTATGGTGCTGTTATATGCAACTATAAGTTAACTATATGTATAAATACTATGAACATTGCCAGTGCTACCTAGCTAAGGTACCTAGCTAAAGTGCACGGAGGGAGTCATAGTATACCTAGTGAATGAACAGGCCGCACATAACCTCGACGTGAATGACGGCCAGACTGAGATTGAGGCTTACAAGCTATGTGGGTGGATTCTGTGGCATGTGGTTCTTGGTTTATCTAACTATTGCTTATCTGGGTACTCTCGTAAAACTTGCGGCCAAAGAGACTTAACTCATCATTTAATATAGTAATTCAGGCCCCTAGAAAAGTGTCCCTAGCTTATCTCTTCCTGGAGGACGTATAGATTGTGGTCAATAAGGATAGCGAAATATGGCCCCCCGCTGGGCACGTAGACCATGCGAGATTTGTGTGTGGTCACCGAAACGTGGGGTGCTGTTTTGCAGCACTATACCTACATGTGGTAAAATCGGTTTGCTATGAACCCACATTACTAGATGATCCTTCATGAATGTAAAGTAATGTAGGTATGTAAGTGTCCATGCAGCATGGCCGAAGATATCTGCTGAGTTGTGAGTTTTGACTATACACCACTCAGATAACGTTAATGAGAGGGCACACAAATCATTACCGTAATGAGTCACACACAGTTACCATATCTCGCACATTTCTTGTTTGTTTTCCTTAAATATACTTAATACTTATTATGAAAAGTCCTCGGAGAACAAAGTGAGGACGCTATCACAACCGGTAGCTGGCACACTTGTAAATCAATGTGGGTAACGTGTCGCGCCGATTTAAACAAATTAGCTTAGATTGAAATAAAACTACTTTTTACGGATTTTAATTAATAATTAGTAATAAATGTCATTGATCATGTAACAATAAAAAAAAATGTAGGGTAGCTGTCATCAAGACGCCCACCACCTCAGTCTACCCGTGACCATGGACGCTGTAAAGGGTTCGAAACGTCGGGATTAATAATATCAATGTACGCGATAAAATCCGTAAAAAGTAGTTTTATTTCAATGTATAATATTCGCGTAAATGTCAGAAATCAATAAATTCGCTTAGTCTGTGGTGCTTATTGTAAGATACTAAATAATTATAATACTTGGAAAACACCATTTAGGTTAGTATTAATCTATTGTACAAAACTGTACATAGGTAGGTATACATACTTACATAATATACACAAAAATAAATAAAAGTAACATCTACATGTTAACAAAAAAATGTTGGCTAGGACAGTGTAGCGATCACATTACTTGATGGATTACCTTACATAACATACATACCATCACGGCTGTACTGCCCGAAGGGTTAGGCAGGGGTGCGCCAATGTACACCCGCAATTCGTCGGTATAAACATACCGGCGGACTGCGCCCTCATAATATGGGATCGAAACAGATCCCAGGGGCAGAGCCTATTGCCATTAACCGGGCACAAACCCAAACACCGAGCTTTCTGGTTTTCTGGGTTAATCAAATTACTTTTTTCATACTTTTCTTTTAATATTCCCTTTCCATTTGCCGTCGATACGCTAAGAAGAACATTACGAGGCGATGCGACCCCTATTTTCATGCATGAAAGATTTTTCGTGTTGTTGGAATCACATCGGTAATCCAGTTATTCATAAACGATGATGATATCTAACCATTAGGCGAGTCATCAGTGTGTATGCCAGCCTGTGAAGCTGTATAAACACGAGAGATGTTGGCTAAATCAACAATGGCTTCCCTATCACAGATGAATCTGATTCAGTGGGTCTACCGATGTCAAGTATTGAATGGAATTAATTCACAACGCGTAGTATGTAGTGTATATACATTACTATATATTACACTGATGTCGGCGACATCTGACGGTATCGCTGGTGAGATAACGATACTGTGATCATTAATAATAGCAGAATGAAGTAGGTACTCCTCTACATACATGACTTATTGGATTTCGGTAACCTATAGGTATCAACTCCCTGTCAGGGAAACGAGAATATGATAGGTACAATGTTAATAACCATTAACTATAAATGACATCGATATTTCGCTGGTTATGCTAAACTACTGGAATCCCTGGGTGCAGAGTAGAACGGGTATGTATGAGAACCGACGCATCATAGATTGAGAATCGACATCGTCATGGTAAAACATCTAATTGATAGTATCTTTCTGACTGAGATCGATAATGCCATGCAATTCCCTCCTTAATTAGTTCCTCGAACCGCACCACACCTCACCTAGCTCGATAATTAAATTACGTTGCCAAAAATTCATAAGCACTTGGACATAATTTAATAGGCAAGTGGGCCGCACAAAGGAGTGGCCGGGGGTGGCAGCCGCGGCGGCGGCGGGCCTGCGGGCTGGCGCTGCGAGTGGCAGGCGCCGGCGGGGGAGCGGGCGGGGGGCGCGGGGCCTGCCGGTGTCATTTCACTAATTAACTCGTTGGGTGCGCCGCCACTCCATTACCGACTGTTTATTGTGACAATTATTCCACCTGAAGCGCCCCTTCCACCCGCGCCCTCTCCGCCACGAGCTCATCATTCACGCGCCCGCCCCGCCTTCGATTTCAGCTGAAATATCGATCGAATTGCCTCAGTGGCTTAGAGGTCGCAAGCGCAACTGCACGCTATACTTGAGGTTCTGGGTTTGATTCCGAGATCCAGCAGTGTAATTGGGTTTTTCTATGAAATTTTCAGTAGTAGCTCGAAGATTGGAGCCCAGTTAATGGCAATGGGCTCGCCCCCTATTACGCGGGACTTATACATGCCGGCGAAATTAGTACGTACACCTCTGCCTAACCCTTCGGGTAATACAGGCGTGACGGTGAGTTCAATGTTGTTATAATATAGATGTCGCAAATGAGCCAGCATTAAATACGAATGTGTTAGTGTTGACCGCACACGCGCACCACATGGCTGCGTGTGCGCAACAAACGTTTCGACTGTGTAATGTATGCATGCCAGTTGGTACTTAGTAGTCTTCTCAAAACCACTCTTTCTATTGTGTGGGACTCTCAAATATTTACCATTTAGATACCAGGATAGGTATCCTGGTATCTTTTAATGTAAAGAAAGTAAGTGTCCAACCGTATCGTCACTATCGTGGCGTCTTTGATTATATATATAATCAAAGCGTGGCGTGATGGTACTTAAATTGGACTATGGAAGATTGGTCAAAAGTTATGTTCTCCGACGAATCAAAGGTTATGCTTTACAAGCACGATGGAAGACACAGAGTGTATAGAAAACCAGGGGAAAGATTCAAGCAAGCATGCATCGAAGAAAATGATGCCTACGATGGTGGGTCTGTACTTATGTGGGCCGGAATTTCATCCGAGAGTCGCACAGAACTGGTGTTCATAGAAAACGGCTCTTTAGCTAGCGTAAGATATGTGGAAGAAATACATAATGAACACGTTGGGCCAGTTCAATTTGGGTGAGGATGCTACTTTTATGCATGACAATGCACGACCTCATACAGGTTGGACTGTGAATGACTACCTTCAAGAGATGAACATTACTCGTATGTAGTGGCCAGCACGCAGCCCGGATATCAACCCGATCGAGCATGCTTGGGACGAGCTAGGGAGAAAAAAAACTACTGATCTCGTCTTAAAAATAGGAAACATGACATTTTTAGGGTTCCGTACCTCAAAAGGAAAAAACGGAACCCTTAAAGGATCACTTTGTTGTCCGTCCGTCTATCAAGACCCTTTTTCTCAAGAATGCGTGGAGGTATCAAGCTAAAGTTTATATCAAATACTCAGGTCTACTGTCGCTTGGAGCTGTGAAAAAATCAAACTAGAAGTTTGATTTGAGCCAATGCAATCAAAAGATACAGCCGCTTATGCCGCAAATTTTCGAAACTCGCAAGGGAATCAAAACCTACAGGGTACTTCCCGTGAATTCAGAATCTTGAAATTTGGTACAAAGCATCGTCTTATACCTAGCACAGATAAAGGAAAAAATGCGAAAACCGTAAATTTTTAGTTATATCAATATAATAAAAATATTTTGAATAATTTTACAGTTACTACCCCTTTCCTCATGAACGCGTAGAGGTATTAAATTGAAATTCATATCAAATACTCAGGTCTATAATACCTTTAAGCTGTAACAAAATCAAACTTCTATGTCAACGCAATCAAAAGTATACCTACAGGTTTGTACGGAACCTTCGGTGCGCAAGTCCGACTCACACTTGGCCGGTTTTTTTGTCTACTTCCGTGATTTTCATTATGAAGTTTAGACATGTACCTAAAAATAACTGATACAGGTCCGCAGCAGTCAACATTTTTTTTTATTCTTCTAAGGTGGCAAACAAGCATACGGCACACCTGATAGTAAGCGGTTACCGTAGCCTATAGATGCTTGCAACACCAGGAGTATCACTTGCTCGTTGCCGACCCTGTATTGAAAGAGGAATACTTAGTTGGGTTGGCAGTATAAGGGTCAAAGTCCCCCCACTGCCAACACAAAATTTCCTCGTGGAGCACTGGCAACCTTGCTCACCGTAAGAAACACAACACAGCTCAAAGCAGTGTTATTTTACTACGATTTTCTGCAAGGCGGAGGTACTTCCCCAGTCGGGCAGCTCCAATTTGAGTGGAATTACTCCCACTATGCCCTACCTCTCTTTAAGCGAAGACAAAACAGCAGCATAATATATGGGATTCGTGGCGGTGCGTGCAACTGTAACGTGTCTAGGTATTATGTAGATTGTAGGTACACAATGTGTTCACATAGTGTCCTCGTGCAGCTCGGCAGCGGTCGCGGCGCGCGGCGACCCGGAATCACGTCGTGCGGGTGCGGGTGCGGGTCACGGGCTATCTGCCGCGCCACCGCCGCCGCCGCGCCGCCGACGCACCACGCCATCCACACACCGAATGCATTCCAACTAATATCAAATGGTAGAATTTGATATACGAGCACTTTCGCTCCAGCTTCTCTGCTTATAAATTAGGAATATAGGTATTATACGTAATTGAAATAGTAGATAATAAATAATAATATTATAATGAGCGTCGACCATCGCTCGGGCAACAATAAACAGTTTCTTGCTCTAATTACATCTGGCGACATACGCGACCCATTTCGTTGTTGCGCACACATGCGCGCACGCCGCCGTGTGCGCACAGTGCGGGCACACCGCACACACACACGCACACGAGTGAGTGAGTGAGTGCGTGTGCGTGCGGGTGATAAGAGGTCGCGCGATAACCCGCTCGAGGCCACCCCGCGCCGATCACTTGGATAGGTACTTTGCGCTACCTACTATTGACTTGTCATAATTAGGCCAAATTTATAGGAACCCATACGATGCATAGGTGCTTAACTACTTCAAATCATCTATAACTCTATGGCTCTATAGCTCCTGTAACACTAGATTTTTGTCGGTGGCGTATTTATTGAAAACTAAGTTTGCAGGGTGTTAAGAGGACATCTGGGGTAAGCATGTGAACGTGTTCTGGCATTATAAGTAGCGAATATTGTTGTGTCCTATCTGCGAGTAGTTCCTGTTTTCCTCATAAGTTTTTTTCGTTTCAGTTCTTATTTAAAACCATATAGGTACCCATTCCTGTTTGTGAGCCTCCTGTGGCCGCACATTGTCGGCTGCTCGGGAGTCGCTGGTATGTGTGACATGTGCGCGAGACGTCGCCAGCGCGACACGTGCTGCCGCGGTCTCCCCGCACTACCTCAGCATCGCTCAACTTACCCACACTATTTAAAATATGAGCTCGTTATCGGTGCTCAAATAATTCTATAAATAATATTCAAGGAAAACAATGTAATATTTTATGAATGAGCACGGCAGCGGCAGCGTGGCTACGACTCACATCGCGGCGCGGCACGGCACGACGCGGCGGCGCGGCGGCGTGGCGGCGGCGGTGGCGGCGACGCGGGCGCATACTTGGCGCCTCTCGCCTCTAACTGTAATTTCACTAATTCCAATTTCATATTGACATCTCGCTGCGCCCGCGCATCGCGCCGCGGGAGGGAAAGTGTCGAACCACACGTTTCTCGCATTACATAATTATTAGAATTACACATAAGTATATCACAATCATAATTAATGAGATTAGGTCAATGATAACGATTAGAATAAACAAAATATATCGGCTTAACAACTACGTACACTAATGATTGTGTATAGCCACGTATACTGCCGTCCGTATAGGTTGGCAGTGCTCCGCGAGGAAACGTTATGCTGGCAGTGGGGAGGGGGGGGGGGGACTCTGACTCTTATACTGCCAACCCAGCTATTTCTCTTTTATTTTACAGGCTTGGCAACGGGCAAGTGATACCCCTGGTGTTGCAAGCGTCTTTAGGCTACGATAACCACTTACCATCACGCCGTATGCTTGTTTGCCATCATAGTGGTATAAAAAAAGTTCGTCCTATAAGAAGCTACAGGCGCAGGTGGTCTGCCAGGCGTTTACGTCCTAACGGAGATGCAGCGAATCCTCGTGTCCACGTGGCACACCGGCACTGCCGCTGCAACACTGGCCAAGGACTCGCTGTACCTACCTACTCGACGTTGCTGGCTTCAGTGAAAGTATAGTTTTGAATGACAGGTTTGCTTTTGTTTAATAATATGATCAACGAATCCTATCTTATTTGTGCTCTATAGTTTCTTCTGTGAGTGCCCATTAATAGCTGCTGCGACGGCGCGGCGGCGGTGGGTGCCCAGCGGATACAGAGCCTGGGTTCCCCCAGGCTCTGTATGCTCGCAGCCACAGACGCGGCTGTTCCAACGAATTCGACACAATCATACGTTACAAGATCTTTAATATAAAGACGTTATTTTAATTTTATTTTTAAATAACACTGAACGCCTTTAATTGAAGAATGACCTGTGTTTTTCTTCGCTATCAATCGACCGATGGAGATAAAAAGTGGACTGATTAAAATAGGTCGGTCAAATGTATAATCGTACGGTCGTCTAAAAGGAGGAAAGTATAATAGTTTGCTTGCAGCCACTTGTCGGCGAGGTACACCTCCCTTATCCTCTTGTGGGACGTCCGTGGATTGTGGTCACTTAACACTCATGTACACTGACAAAAGTCTATACTTTTAAGTTTGTTAATATTACACCGGTAGCAAAAACGTGTCCGCTCTTTTGATTTGTGTGTGATTGACTGATGAAGGATTTCACCGGAAATAGAAATGGGGAATACGGTGAAAGGATTAGATTATGCATTAGGACATTATTATAAAGAGTATCAAATTGAATACGTGTAATCATTGACATAAAAGCTCCCGAAGCACGCTGGAAAGCGTGCACTAGCTCCGTGATGCCTATGGAGTCGGAGCAGGACCATGCACTTTTACACGAAGTTAGTTTCCATATGTAGGTGTTGACTGATGAAGGATTTCACCGGAAATAGAAATGGGGAATACGGTGAAAGGATTAGATTATGCATTAGGACATTATTATAAAGAGTATCAAATTGAATACGTGTAATCATTGACATAAAAGCTCCCGAAGCACGCTGGAAAGCGTGCACTAGCTCCGTGATGCCTATGAAGTCGGAGCAGGACAATGCTCTTTTACACGAAGTTAGTTTCCATATGTAGGTGTATATAATGTATGTTCTAAATATTTGGTACGTCAATTTGTAACCATGTTACAACACTTGAAACATTTCATATTTACTGGTAAGTAAATCAAACACTGGCACTGAATCCAGTAATTATTGAGCAATGAGTTGGTGCTGGACGCTGCGCTAGAAAACGGTCCCGCTTGATTTATTTACACTCGCATCGTGGATCATAGTGAATAAAATTTTGCTTAGTGCCAATAGGTTTACCCATCGGGTAGCTAGTATAAGAGAACTAATTTTCATTTTCTACGGTATACTCACAACTATCGTTTGAGAAAACAGATTAAAAATGTACAATTTTAAAATTGAAATTTTGATTGCATTGATTTTGTAGAAACGTGAATTGTAAAGTGTGAGTGTCGTGCAGTCATTGACGTTTCATTTAGTGCCTATACTTATGATGGCCTAGCGCGAGCGGTCTGAACTTGTCCTGCTCACTTTGATGTCCTTCTGAAGGTGGCGTAGTGTTGGGTCATTTTATTCCCTACAACATGGTTGAGTCGAACCGCGCCGATACACTCTTCATGCTGGTCGGCTCTTACGTTCTATGGCAATCTTTTGGAATCGTGCAACTAGTTTTTGACTTTCCAAAAGTACCTATCATAATGGCCTATTTAATTTAAATAAAACATTTGCGTGCACTTTGAGTTGGTACTGAGAATTTTATAGAGAAACCCGATAATGCTTTACTCGACCTGCGAATCGAATAGAACCCAGGACCTCTAGCGAAGCAAGCTGCTAAATAATCAGATTACTCCCGGTAAATGAAAGAGAATAAGCCAACAAAAATTAGGTTTGTTAAAACTAAGTGTTCCGTGGGTGTGTTTATATAATTAGTAGTTAATGTCATCGGCTACAACGCTACAGGTTTAGGGGCGGTGTCGGGGCGGACCACAGAACAGGTGTAACAGAAGGACATCACGATATTCTGTGGGAAAGGTGAGGAGCTCTGTCGCGCTTGCACTTCGGTGTTAGCATGCACTTCGCATTTTGTTAACTACCTTACTTAAAAAAGTTAGATGATTATTCCTCCTTCTTGCTGATAGATAACTGACAGATTGCTTAGAGGTGTATCGTGAGGTCAGTATGGTAGCCACATGGATCCCAGTAAATTAACACTTTTTATTTTACTAGGATCTATCTGCTCGTCTGTTGAAATGATTAAACTTCAACCTAAAATAGTAGTCAGTATTACAGTATTAATACACGACCTGGTTGTCCCGTTTTGTTCAGAGTGGTCTTTCTGTGCGTTGTGACGTGGCTCGCGGGCCCGGCTGCTTAATTAACGGAGCGCGCAAATGAATTAGTGTGGCGTCTCCCGCCGACACACTATCATATTAGTGCGGTTGTCATGAGCGGCGCGGCGTTGTTTCACCGTGACGTCACACACGTGAGGTTGCAGCTAAAGTCTTCAGACTGTGACGAGAACTGCTCCCTTTTCCCATTTCTGCTTCCAAGCAGTTGTCTATTTAAGTTACATGCTCTCTTGTGAACTGTTGTCCTTCTTTGGGTGATGAGCATGACGAGTGACCTACTGCAACTTCACTTTAAACAAAGTACACATTCTGAAACGTGATGATATTGTTCATACTTGTCTATTCATCAATGACAGAGCAAGTCAGAGTAAGTTACCATTCATACACACACTGCGTGTCTTTGTCGCGCGTTCCTCATATAATAATGCAGTGACGTTAATGGGTATTCGATAAACTACTGAATTTTTGTGTTTACCTCAATATCCTCCAATCACTCCATATTCTATGCCGTGAGTAGGTAATACACGACTTTAGATTAATTTGCAGTGAACCCGTTTTGGGAACTGGCTGTGCCATCAGAACTACAGTGTGCTGAGTCATAGTCTACTGATGGGAATACACATCTCCCAAAAAGGATCATGATGATGTTTTGGATTTGTGAACGAAGAAATATGTACCTTGATAATGTTTTTGATTATTAGCTCATCGGACAATGGACGAAGACTGTTTTTTTTGTGTTGAATGCGTTTAACACTAGTCTTGCCTGATGGGCACAAATTGGGTCTAAGATGGAGTACTTTCACAATTCAAGTAAACGCCTTTTACATACACATGAACACAGCGAAACTGTGTGGTCCTAAGTGTAACAGGTAGCCAGGCGAATTATTAGACTCGTATCACATAACTAACTGAAACGAATAAAACCCAACTTTGACACCTCTGAAACGTAATGAATCAGTGAATCCACTGCGGTGTATAAATACAACACGATTTATCATATAATCAAAATACAATACGAATGAACTTTAACCCTCATACCTTCAATAGACAATTACGAATAAATGGGCTCGTTTCTACAAATAATAGTTACACGTCAGTCTGTCCAACCAGGGGAGCGCGAGGTGTGAGCGGGGTGTGTGCGGGGGTGTGCGGGGGGTGTGTGCGGGGTGGTCAGTGCGCGCTGCAGGGTGCGACCTGGTGACATTCGTGTGACGACATCGCGTCACCTATTTTGTACTCTTTAATTGGTGAAGATAACTTTATGACAAGTTCTAAATTATACAGACAGAAATACGCGCAGTATAATATTGAGCAAGTCCCTAACACTTTGCGCAGCATAGAAATACCAGTATTTTTTTGTTTTTGGGTGATATAATTGGCGTTGGTGTGCGGCGGAACGTTTATATGTACGAGTATCTACATATCGTCACGCGTGGACGCTCTTTTAATGCAATCTCAAAAATATACTTGTGCCTACTGTATAATCCTCCTATCTCCTCCTTTAGATCATAGAAACAAAGGAAAATCATGATATTGTAAGTCATCAGATATCAATTCGCATATTTAGATAATTCTCTATTTTTAGTGACCAATTAGGTTACCTAATTAGGTAAGGGTCTTGCAGACCCTGCCATCTCCTTCTAACCTGACCTGTCCGATTCGGGGTGCCCCAAGTCCCGAGCTTGATTCGCTTGCTCTTGCATCCTAAATTCTTCTAGTACAGTAATATTACTGCCGGGTACTCTGGGGTGAGAACGGCACGAGGCGTGGAAGTGAGACTACTTACTAGTCGGTATATGTACCATATTTGGTAGTACAATAACATTTGTGTTTAATTAAAATATATAACAAACACCCAGGTTTGTTATATAATTTAATGATGTATTTACATAAAAAAAGTACTTAAATATATAAGTACCTATTATATCCATTGTCTAGTACCCATAGAACAAGCTTTGCTTAGTTTGGGACTAGGTGCTGTTGTGTGAAATTGTCCAGGAATATTTATTTATTAATTTTATGGCAATCAAACGGTGTATTTAGGTAAAAATAGCGAAATATATATTTAAATATTTTAGGTAGGTACCTGATAAAGGTTATGGCCACAACGTTCTGTTTTGGTACCAGATATAATAGGTGGCCAGTTCCATATTGTTTCAGTATGCCCCACGTATAACTCTGAAACATATTATTGTCGAGTGACCACAAACTTGCCGATTCCACAAAACGTGGCGTTTGATTATAATATTCTAATAAGAATAGTGTCGATGTAGAACCAAGGAGGTTAATATTACTTTATAATTTACATAGCCACGCACCGAACTAGCTAATGTTACAAAACAGGGGCACCAATTCCGTAGTATATATTAACATTGGAAATATTTTTGATGTGGCAGAAGTGGTCAATGTCGCGCGGCGTAGGTTAAGGTTGGCACTCATTGAGCGCGAGGTGCCGCTGCTGTAACATTCGTTCTGATGTCACGTGCCGCGTACCATTTTGGTCTAAGATACTTAACTCAACCAGCGCATTATAGGATAGGTAGTAGTAAGAGTACTAAAATGAGAATGTGGTCAGAGCGTCTAGTGTAATTGAACCAGAAGACGCAGGTTCGAATCCTGCATTCCTGCCCGAATGAAGCCCGAAGAGCAGTCGAATTTTTCCTTCGTTAAAATAACTTTATAATCTTAGCACGGAAAATACCAAAAAAATAAAATAAGCAGGAGCTCCATACATTGCACTAACATTTAGTGACTAAATAGGCGATACTAAAATATGTAGTGTTAATATAACATTTTCGGACGATCCACCACATCTAGTCACAGATACGTCTTCATTTACGGTTTTCCTCAAGATCGAGTTGTTTTTAGATGTTGTCAATAGAAAGTTGATTCGGTCACAATCCACACACCATAAAAATCGCTTTCTTAAAATAATGTATCCCAACACTGATACAAGAATATAAGTACACACTTTCTGATGGCGTATGATGACATTCTATAATTACACTATTATAATTTACTAGATATTACACGTGCGAATAGTTCGCACAGGTAAAATAAAACATAATTAATATTAAATAATCTTCAACATGGTGTCAATATTACTACTTCATATACTGTCCCACTGCTGGGCACGGGTCTCCTCTCAGATTGAGAGGGTCGAGGGATAAGGTAAATAGACCACCACGATGGTCTACTTAGTGCGAGTTGGCAGAATTCACACAACGTCAAGAAAAATCTCTCAACCAAAGAAACAAACAAGAAGACGTATTAACCATTAATTCTGATACATATTCCATACTGACAAAAACACATTTGCGAAATGAATATAAGATAGGTATATCTTGGTGCATCCATTGATATATTTCCAACTCTGATTAGTGTATTTACTTAGTTCAACATCAGTGATAGTCTAGTGATACGTTCATTGGACTACTTTTCGAAATCATCTGCGTAATATTAATGAATTATGTTGAGATTTTGTTGACGGCATTTGAACTCTGCCGACCCACATTAGGCCAGCGTGGTGGCCTAACCCCAATCATTTTGAGAGGAGATCCATGCCCAGCAGTGGGACAGTATATTGTGATGATGATAACTTAATGTTAACTCAGATTATTTAAGGGATGCGTTTCTAAATTATATAATATTATTATGAATTACGTATTTTACACACATCTACAGTATTTATCATCAACCCATATATTGTCCCACTGCTGGGCACGGGTCTCCTCTCACAGAATGAGAGGGCTTAGGCTATAGTCCACCACGCTGGCCTAGTGCGGGTTGGCAAACTTCACACGCCGGCGCCGTCGAGAAAATCTCTAAGGTATGCAGGTTTCCCTACGATGTTTTTCTAATTTAGAAAAGTCAGAGGTGCGTGCCCAGGGTTCGAACTCAAGATCTTCGACTTGGCAGTCCAATGGTCATACCACTAGGCTATCCCCGCATGGTCTCAGAATGGAGGGTTGCGGAGGAGATTGTCACGCTCTCCGACCATAGTCACATCGTCTTTGATGTGGCACTCCACCGCCCTTTGAATGTCACGAGTCGCCCAAACTCTGGCCCACAGCCGCGACGATGGGCCCTTAAACAGCTCGATCGAGATATGCTTATCGCAGCTGCCAACGTCACGGCATGGCCAGAAGATGCTAGTTCTCAAGAGATCTTGCTTGATCCCGAAGAAGAGGCAGCCTGGTTTCGGGACAAGATGACGTCAATTTGTGACGTTTCCATGCCCCGGGTCAGGTGCGCCCAGCGCCCTGGTGCGGCTTACTGGTGGTCACAAAACATTGCGCAATTGCGCAATGCCTGTCTTAGATGCCGGCGCCAGTATCAGCGCACCCGACGCAGAAGGCAGCCGAGAACCTCGGAGGAGGAAATAGCCAGAGCCTACAGAGCTTACCGAGTGGCGACTATGGCGCTCCAACACGCGATAACGGATGCCAAGTCTCGTTCCTGGGGAGAGCTTCTCGAGGGGCTGGACAGAGATCCATGGGGGAAACCATATAAGTTGGTCATGGACAAATTACGTCCTTGGGTCCCCCCTATTACAGAAACCATGGATCCAGATCTACTGGAGGGAGTTGTAAATACGCTCTTCCCAGTAGTAAGAGACAGTCCCTCGCTCTTCTCGCCATCGTTGGACTGGTCTGATGAATTAAGGGTGACAGAAGGGGAGCTTGACCGAGCCGTTAGACGCTTGGGAGCTCGTAACACCGCGCCAGGCCCGGATGGTATTCCTGGCAGGGCGTGGGTTCTTGCTCTGGCTGCACTGGGTGACCGCTTGAGACGCCTATTTAACAGCTGTCTTTGTGCAGGCGTGTTCCCCACCTCCTGGAAAGAGGCTGGATTGGTCTTACTAAGGAAGGAAGGCAGGGCCGCAGAGTCTCCCTCTGCATACCGTCCCATCTGCCTGCTCGACGAGGTCTCCAATCTTTTCGAAAGAATAGTTGCTGAGAGACTCGTCGGGCACCTGTCGCGTATTGGTCCCGACCTTGCCGACTGTCAGTACGGCTTTCGGCAGCAGCGGTCAACAGTGGATGCGATTCTACGCGTTCACTCGCTATCAAAACTGGCTTAGATATCGTCAATGCCTTTAACTCCTTGTCCTGGAAAACGATTAGGGAGGCACTAGTATATCATAGGGTGCCTCCTTACCTGCAGTGCATTGTTGGGGCATACCTGCGTGATAGGAAAATTCGCTATGTGGGTCGGGACGGTAACGTCCATCGGAGGGAGATTACGTTTGGGGTTCCGCAGGGGTTGGTTCTGGGTCCTCTCTTGTGGAATCTTGCATACGATGCGGTCTTGCGTGTGGACCTCCCCGTTGACGTTAGTGTCGTTTGCTACGCAGATGACACTCTGGTGCTGACCAGCGGGGATACCTTCGAGCAGACCATCCAGCTCCCCGAGCTCGGGGGGGCAAGAGTCACAGATCCGCGGGCTGGGTTTGGAAATAGCACCTCATAAAACTGAGGCGTTATGGTTCCATAAACTGCCGAGGAGCAGAGAGCCACCCAGCTCGGTAGTCCAAGTTGGAGATGCGCAAGTTCAGGTGGGCTGATACATTAAGTATCTTGGCCTTACCCTGGACGGTCGGTGGGGCTTCGAAGAGCACTTCGAGCGCCTGGTCCCTCGGGTCGAAAAGGCAGTGGGTGCTTTGCACAGACTGCTGCCCAACCTCGGGGGACCTCGGGAAGAAGTTCGCTGCCTCTACGCTAGTGTTGTGCAATCGATGGTCCTTTATGGGGCGCCTGTATGGTCAGGTAGACTGTCGGGTGTCCGACGCTGCAGAACGAAAGTCAACAGACTGCAGCGGAAAATGGCCATTCGTATCGCACGAGGTTACCGAACGGTATCTTTCGAGGCAGCAACTCTCCTGGCGCGCTTTCCGCCGCTGGATATCCTGGTGGATATGGACGCGAAGGTCTATGACCAGATCCGTGCCGTACGCCAAAGCGGCGACAGCGTGCCACGAATGTCTATAGTAAGGCTGAGGCGGCGAGAACAGCGACACGCGCTCGAGCGGTGGCGAGAACGGCTACAAGAGCCGCAACACTCGCACAAGCGCGTTGTCGAAGCCATCCTGCCGCACTTCGAAGCCTGGCTGAAAAGAGGAGAGCGCATCTCCTTCAGGCTCACTCAGGTGCTGACCGGGCACGGTTGCTTCGGTGAGTACCTGAAGAGGATTGGGCGAGAAGCCACGGTGAATTGCCACCATTGCGATGATGACCTGGACTCCGCACAGCACACCCTCGAGGAATGTCCAGCGTGGGCTTCCGAGCGGCGGGTCCTGGTCGCGAGGATCGGGAGAAATTTATCGCTGTCAGCAGTAGTGAGGGCTATGCTGGCAGAGCCGGAGAACTGTGCTGAAGTGGCCTCCTTCTGTGAAAACGTTATGGTTCGGAAGGAGGCTGCTGAGTGGGATCGGGAGAGGGCCGACCCAACTAGGAAAAGGAGGCGCCAGGGAGGCAACCGCCTTGGCGCCTAACACGCCGAAACCCCACCTGCACAATCTAAAGCAGGCGGGCCTTTGGGGTCGCGGGCGTTATGACCCAGTGCCCCCCTCTATGTGCTGATGGTGGCCACCGGGGTGGTTTTAGTGGGTAAGAATCCCACTCTCCCCGGTCTAACCTCCGTAGACTGGTAGCCTTTTGAAGGTTTCCCCCCGTAAACAAAAAAAAAAAGGCTATCACTGCTATATTACAGTATTATTAGAGGATGTTATTGTAATGTGCTTGGTGTAAAGGGCGCGTGTCTGCGTGCAATGCTATTGAACTTCAAATACTTGCGTGAGGGTGCGGCTCGGTGCGGTGAGCTGTGGCGCGGCGCGGCGCGGTGCGGCGGCGGCACTCCGGGCCGGGGACGTTAATGTGCGCCATTCGTTAGCGCTGCCGCCCGCGCCCTGCCACTAATCATCCTAATAACTACAACTGCGGGACTTTTAATAACTACGATGCATGCACGATGCCACACTGGACTAACAATGGTGAGGCTTTCAATTAATTACGTTACTAGGTTCTCGGACGCTACATACTTTCGACTTTACGGCTTACTAGAAAAGTTCTGTTAGAAAGAAGAACATTGATGTTCATAATTGAACTTTTGGAGATGCGGATCATGGCCAAGCTTAGGTATATATGATATGGCATTAATATCCAAGAACGTTTATTCTAAGACTAAGTATCTGGCTCGACAAACGTCGTCCAGTCCAAATTCAATAAATCATCCAAAAGTCCAATAGAAAAAGTACTTTCAGATTTACCCGAATTTTCCAATTTTCATTTTTATTTATACTTGTCTGAAACGTAGATTCAACGTAACGCTATAACTATCACCGCCACCGGTCCTGATAGGAGTTTTCACGTTATATGTAGTTAAACCAATAAGGTATACTCAGCACAGCGTTATACACTTGACACTTCCACAGTGTTTTCCTACTTATAACACTTTCAATTTGTATATCTTAATTTTAAGTAGAGTATGTATCATATAGTTACGTTCAATAGATATCTTACATTATACATTCTTAATAAGTTGTTTGAAGTGAGCGCGACTCTACAATGCCTGATAAGCCATTCCCTTTTTTAAGTTTCAAGTAGTTCTGAACGGAAAAGCTGCGGTAAATCGGCGAAAAGGGTTATAATATAAGACGACGGCGAGGGCGCGCCACAGGTCGCCGGCCGTGCGCCACAGGTGGAAGGCGCGGCCGCCGCGGCGCCACCCCGGGCCCCACCGGGCGCGCCTCGCCCGGGACTTACATGTTTATGATAATTGCAGGCCAGCTCGCACTAATGATGTCACCATAACAATTCGCGACACAGTGACAGTGACGCGCACGGAAGAGTTATGGTTTTGTACTAATAAAGCGCTGAAAGAAAAACGTCGACCAAGGAATAAATAGGCGCACATATTTTATGTATGCTTTAAGCATGGGATATGTGATAGCTTGATTATGATGATTACCCATCATCATCATCAACCCATACAGTCCCACTGCTGGGCAAGGGATTTCTCTCAAAATGAGGAGGAACTCAGGCATGTAGGTTTCCTCATGATGTTTTCCTTCACCGTTGAAGCGAGTGATAATTAATTATGAATACGCACATGATTTTCGATTTCGAAAGTCAGAGGTGTCTTGGATTCGATCTCGAAACCTGAATGGGCAGTCCAATTGTCATATAATTAGGCTATCACTGATTTTTAAAGCCAGGGGAATACGTTACTATTAGTTGTATGTTAGATATTAGTTTGGTCGCCTAAGGATAAAAAAGTGTTAATTACATAAGTCAACACATGCACTCTATATGTTTGATGAACAAATCTGCAGATATCCGTTACTAAAGTACGCGTGTCATATAAAAATATGTTACAGAAAACTAAGCTTTTTCGATACGCGAGTAAAATCTTAGTGGTAAAATAAACTTGACATCCAAACGTTGTTTTGTGACTGTTTATTAAACTGTTCTCTTCATTGAAACAGCGAGTCTAAAGCAATTTTTTTAAGTAGGTACATACAATCCTTCTGGATCGTCTTCCACATGGTGCCAGTCAGACTCTTACTGACTAAAAACCGCATTTGATTTCCGTAGCCCTATATTGACATTCGCCACGACCGTAACAGAATTTGGTCCAGCCCTCGCTGGACCCCTTCAAAGGGCGAATCCGAATATTCTGAATGTGCTACCTTCAATAAAATTTAAGTATTCACAAGAATGGACCTTCTGTACCACATTGTTGTACATTTTGGATGTTAGTATGACGTCACTGGGTAGCTGCGCGAGCGACGCTTGATTAATTGACTGTGCCGGATTGTTTGCCGCGAAAGTGAATAGCTTGCACTGTTGCGTTTAACTCAACACAGTACACAAAATATCTATGTAAATACCTCGCCACTTGTGCTTGCTGGAGATGGAATGTACGCCACTTTGGCAGTATCTTTAGGGAATAGAATTAAATTAGCAAGATCTGTAATTGTAATTTTGAAATCTGAAATATATTTATTAATAATGACAGGTATCCAAAAAAACACTACGGTACACATATGAATAGATGAATTTATTTCTTCAAAGTATTCGTTCAGCTCCGCTGTATATGTATTTGGGGAACACCATAATTTACAAGACACACACTTGTTAATTTTATAGTGTCGTAAAACGAGTTAGTTCGACGAAATTAAATGCTGGTAATAACAGTGAGTTGGCGATATTGGCCGCGTGTTTATAACTGGCATCAGAAGCGAACCGAGGAACCCGTTGCGATCGGCTCCGCCATGAATGAATTATAAGTTCGTGACATTACTCCCAGCAAAAATGGCGCAGCCTTGAAACAACAGCAAAACTAGAAGAGTATGATTAGGAATAGTCATTCACTGCGGTATAGATATAAGAGCGTAGCCACGAGTCCACGACCTACTTGCAGTCACCTGTGCGACATTTAGAATTGACACCTATTTAGATGTGCCCGCTCGTTATTGCGCGGTATGCACTGGACTTTCTGCACGTTTGTACGTGTGTTGGCACCACTTTATTGGGCATAGAGCAGTAGCGATCAACGCATAGGCTCGCTAATCGATTTTATAGCGTTAAACCGACATACAAATAAATAAAATGAAGCGATACTTTGTGATTAGTTTCTTGTTGCAAGAAATCACTTATATTTGCTTAATAGTTGTAAATAAGTGAATTATCCAATTTACATAATTATAAATTTCGTCCGATCAGATACAATCTTTGATAAAAATATCACACAACATTAGAAGATAAAGTTTTCTTTATTCATAGTTGGGACTCTTGGGGTGATCACTATGGGATTTTTTTATTTTATTTTATTTGGGAAAACAAACAATGGTACATTATATAAACTCAAAACTCAAACTCAAACTATTTATTTGCATACTAAGGTTAGTAAGGTTCTTAAATATAATTTAGTGTACAGCTTAGCACCTTTTTCAGGCGTTGCAAATTTCAAGGGTTCTACATAATACAATCTCAGATAAGTAGGTACAAACAATTCTTATTTTTATTACCTAATACAATTTTGTTTGATAATTTGTAGAACTTATTTGGTTATATTACATCTAGATACACAGTGTGCTATAGGTAAACGTACAATCCACTACGATTCCACATGTTACTTACTAATATTAGATACATGTAAACTTGAAATAAATATAATTATAATAACAACACAATACAATTTACAATTTTCTCGCTATCTTAAGATCTAATAGAATCTAACATATTATATAATTAACAATAATAATTATAATATATTATATGAATATATCATAGTTAAGAATTTTGAGCTAGGCGTATAATAATTTGTTTTTTAAATTCAAGTTTAGATAAGGCAAATACATCGATATCGGTAAAATAGTCATTATAAGCCCGAACCAATCTCTGGAGCTCTTTCACCTGCATTTGTACGGCAGGGAGTTGTAGCGAACAATGGATAAGAGCGCACCTCACGTCTCATTACTGTTCTAGGTACAATATAGCAGATTTTACTTATCAAATCAGAGCAATCAAATTTATTATGTACAAGACCATGGAGCATCATTTCTTGGAGCAACAGGCGTCTAGAGCGCAATGTTCATAATCCAAATTTATTCAGAACATTATTATAGGATAAATGTTCAATACGACATTTGTATTGCATTGTACTAAGGAACTTACACAAGATGGTATTTTTTTGGCCATTAGTTTTTTGTGTGTCTACTGAACTAATTTAAATTACTATTTACACTACGATACGCAGCTAAGTCTTTATAAGTTGTTTGTGGGCAAAAGAAAAGAACCGACATCAACACGCTCATATAAGTGAGGTCGCGGTGAAAGTCAGTGAAGTATAAAGAAGCACAATAGTTAAACGTACTCTAACGCTAACATAACTGAAGCTATTAAGAGCATATAAGGGCACGCACACATGTGGTGCAGTGGCCGCGCACGTCGATATGTCCAATTAAGATAGTTGTAACCAAGAGACCGATCTCTTAGTTACAACTATCACAGTGTGACTTTATGATAATGACTATGACAAAAACTTACGATAACCTCTACTCGCTTTATCTCTTAATATTTTATTTGTAATTAATGGAAGTACCTATCTACTGTCATAATGACACCACATACTCAATCTTTTTAAATGGAATCATAATACGGTAAGCATTATGATTTGATTTAAAAATATTGAGATAGAGTTTAAAAGGATAATGATAGGTTACTTCGTTGTTGACTTTCATATGAATAATATTTTTATTCATATGAATAATATATAAATATGCATTGCTGGGATAATGAAAGGCGTTAGATCGAAGTCTCTTCTTTTAAATATAACTGACTGAGCTTACGCGAAGTGCATTTATTACATAGTTACGTGAGTATACCAACATGTAAGATGGATCATCAATAATAAAAATGATGTTAATTGACATTATTCATTCTAATACGATTTCAAAGTTAGATTTAAATCTGCCGTATATAATTTTTTATTAGTAATATTAATAGTGCGATATTCACCAATTGAGTGCACACCTTTATTCAAGGCTATCGAGTGGAACGTATTAATAGATATACAATTCTAATGAGCGCCGTGTCCAAACTTGAGTAAGAAATGCTTATTCAACAATTTTTTAAAGGGCCCTCGACACGGGGTGGCGCGGCCGGTGTGGTGGTGCGACAGTGTGGCGAGGGCGGAAGCAGTTGACACCTACACTACAAGTGGGGTGACCTGGGGACGGGACACCTGGGGACGGGACACACGGGGTAGGACGGTGACACTTAAGATGGCATTCGCGGCACGGACGATTTTGCTTTCAGAAATCAATAAGAACTTCCTTTATAAAAGAATGTGTAAATTAAATCAGCTGATCATGACACAGCTTAAATCGGTGCAGGCAGCGGAAGCATGAAATTCTGCCCCGGTGATCCGTATTCAATAAGGAATATTACATTATAACGTAGATTAGCACTAATATGGGATTTTGTAAGTTTTTAACTAGATCGTGAACGCTCACGGACAACAGCGACCTTCCGCTAATTGGAAATAAAACTAGATACGAAAAGTCTTGAACATGAGAATTTCAGTTGGTTATTGCAATAGGTATTCAGGATAGTAATTCGTTTGAATATGATCCTAAGTCTCGATATAATCTATACTTCCTGTGAAGTCGGAGACATCTGGCGATGTAGCAATGTGTTGTTCCGAAGTGTCGCGCCTAGTAACACAACCAACGGAGACGCGTACGTGTAGGTATGTACCTACGGCAAGTATTCAAATTATTCATTTAGTCTCTATCATCAACCCATATACAGTGCCACTGCACGGCACGGGTCCCAATCACAGAATGAGTGGAATCAGCAAAACCTCCACACTGGCCTAATGCGGATTGCCAGACTTCACAGTTCACACGCATGCAGGTTTCCTCATAATGTTTTCCTTCACCGTTTAGGCGAGTTGAGTTATAATTTTTAATAGGCGATTTCGAGAAATCAGAGGTGCATGTTTTGGGTTCGAACTCGAGATCTTTGATTTGGCAGTGCAATGATCTCATCAGTAGGCTGACACTTTTAGGCATCGTTCACACCAAACGTATTGTCCGCCGCAGACTGTGAGTATGGTCTATTATAATGGTCGGTTCGGTGTGAACGACAAGTTAAATATATATGGAAAAGCGATAAACTACGTAACGCGCGCTCACAGTCAGCGGCCGACAATACGTTTGGTATGAACGATGCCTTAGTGTCTTTAATATACAATGTATATAAAAGTTAAGGCTTTGAAAAAAACTACTTTTACCGCTGATTTTATCGCGTATATTGATATTGTTAATCCCGACGTTTCGGACCCAGCATTATATTAGATTTGATAAACCACATATCCTTGCGAAAGAAAGTCGATACCTACCCAGGATGATTCGTGAGGCTATTGAAATTAAAAAACATCCAAATTTCAATAGAGAAGATGGCTGGGTCTTACCACCTGCTTGAAATCCTGTTATAGATTCTATTAAATCAAAATCCAAGCCTACAACTGCAAGACCAAAAGATACTGTGAGCTCGTTCTGCGTGAATCGGATTGCCAATAATTAAAAAATTAAATGCATGATCATTGAATATTGTTAATTTAAAAGAGACCATGATTCTCTAAGTGTGTTTCGGCGTTTCTTCTCAGAGGTCGTCAGCTAGGAAATGCCGGCTCCATCTAATATTAATTAATAATTAGTAATACATATAATTGATCATGTAATAATAAAAAATGTAGGGTAGCTGTCAGTAATTATTTCATCAAGACGCCCACCACCTCAGTCTACACGTGACCATGGACGCCGTAAAGGGTCCGAAATACGCGATAAAATCCGTAAAAAGTAGTTTTATTTCAATGTATAATATTCGCGTAAATGTCAGAAATCAATAGTTAAGGCTTTGCTAAGGTGGTAGGACTTCTCTGCTGGAGTTTGTCTGTGGTGGTACCAAATAGTTTGCTAAACATAAATGTAGGTAGGTACCCACAGTTTTGTGTTCCGGTTTCCGAATGGGCTGGGAACGTTAACAACTAATCTCAAGACGACAACGTGCGAGTGATACTGCTGGTGTTGGTTGGGTCTATAGGCTGCGATTGCCGATTACCATCCAAGTGTTTGTCATCTAATTACATACAAAACTTCTTTGAAAACAAGCTAAAAATAATAAAATAAAGTATTTCTTTAAAACTTTTACTATTAGCATAAAACGTAAACCACAATTTGTTATCATACAAAAGCTTGTGGCGAGATTACACCTACGTATATGGGATATGGGACTATGTATATGGGACGCGTATTCCGTTCTTTCTATAAGTTCCCCAAGGCGAGATGCGCTAGGTACGCTGTATGTTAACGCACATTCACCATGTAAGTATTTTGCTAAACCAGCAAATGATTGAACTTATTGTTGTCGTAGAATGATAATGTACAACAGTGTTAGCATTTGCCAAAATCACCAAATTTCCTCGTCGTATCTCTAATAAACTTTGTGATTTGACTATTACATACATTTTTGATACGGTGTCAACCTCAATGTGTGCTACACTCAACTATTTCAACCCCACTGACTGACAGCCGCACTGCTACAGTGTACAGATGCCAGCAGGACAAGCTATCAAAAACTGACAAATTTTCCCAATTGAATATGAACCTTATTGTATTGTTTTAAATTTGAAAATCAATTAAAGAAATTTGACAGATTGTGGTAGCTTGATGTGCTGCCCTCTGTACAATCGTACACGGCTATGCGCACAGTCAATACAGATTTCTGCTCACTGTGTCAGTCTCTGTTGCAGGAACTGAATAGGGGACCACGTGTGTACGGTTTTTCAGTTATTTGGGCCCTCAGTAAACTGCAACTATCCCATCTCTCATCGAGTTTGTTTTTTTCTGCCAATTGGAAAGCGGGCCACAGACCAGTAGTGGGGTATATACCATTCATTATACTTGGCCACGTTTGAAAAATACATGGTGTCATGGTGTAGTTGGTACGTAAATCGGTCGGCCGGCGCGGGAGAGGCGACGCATTTGTGAGTCAATGGTGAGGCGCGTGTGTGCGGCTCATTTGAATCCGCCACGTGTGCGCGCCGCTCTGTGTGCGCCGCGCCTACAGTAATTGCCATCGATCAACTCTACTTAATTATTTTGAAGCAATACCCAAGTTTTTGGCTGCAAAAATATTTTTTCCAGTTATTTTCACAAACAGTCAGACGACTGACTAGATGGCTGACTTTCTAGAATGGGTCCCGACTGCTACAATTTTTCTGGTACTTATTTAAAAATATGTTTTTAAAGTACAATGAGCTCCTGGTCATGTAAATGTCAATGCTTATCTTGATGATCGTGTATGTGTCAGTACAGCTGTATGATAAATCACATTTACTTTTTGCTGATCGTATAACTGTGTCTAATCCTGAAAATCCTGGTAAAAGGATAATAAAGTTTCAAATTAATCCGACGATTTGAAGGGAGTGAAAATTACGTCGTTCAAAAACTCCGCTAAACATATACAGGGTGGAAGGGACATCGACGCGCAACGGCTTACTTCGAACATGATTCTAACGATTCCAGTACATGATTCTGGACCCCCTGCGTTGGAAGTTTTCGTCAGCTTATTCTTAAATTTTACTTTTTTTTTTTTGCAGTTTTTTCAACTTTAAACTGTATAAAATCATTATTTCTATCTAACCCAATAAGATTTTTTATTAAAAAGTAATTAATTCACTTTTTTCACTAAAAACAGCATTGTAAATTAAACTCGAAAGATCTTCTGGTCAGCTGTTTCCTTAAAGTTCACTTGCGAGTTGTAAAATTTAAGAAAAAGCCGACGAAAAATTCCAACGCAGGGGGGTCCAGAATCATGTACTGAAGTCATGGTAAGCCGTTGGGCGTCGATGTCCCTTCCACCCTGTAGATACAGCGAAGCCAATGAAAGCGTGTTAAAAAGGCGGTCACAGGTTACATCGTAGAGTACCTACACAACTTGATTCTTATAAGTTAGGTATAGCCCAGTTTGAAACACGGTTTCCCGCTCTTTCCTATATGGATAGTGGTAAGCTGAGCACATGGCAGTCGTGGCGCTGTTTATTCGGCAAAGTGGAGTAATGGTGTGTGAGTTTGTCAGCTCTGACACACATCGCGTGTTTGGTCAAGTGCACGCGTGGCCCGCTCGCCCCCTCCCCCGCGCGCCTTGCCTCACGCCCCCCGCTAGCCCCTCGAGCAAACTTGCCAAATGGAGCAGTATACATAGAAGTCTCACTCTCAAGAAAGACCAATGAAATAACATTATCACAGCTTCGTTGGTATTTTGGTTGCGCGATCTTGTGCCAGTTGAACATTTCTAAAGCTTCACCTTCAATTTTAGTTGACACATATCAATAAATTACTGGGACCGGAAGTTACAATAACTTGCGGTAGGTAATTGCTTCGGCGACACGTTCTCTTAATCTGACAGCTTAGCCGTTGGACTCAAATAACGTCCCGTTATGCTACCGACGCCGTGTGCAGTGCTGCGAAGGAAGGATTCTTTGTCTTTTTACAAAGGCTTGCTGTTCGGAGTAGGCATGCTGTATATTGTTATTATGTGCCACTAATGTATTAAAAAGTGTGATGTAAACAATCGCGTGCGCGTGCCCGCCACTTGTACCTACTGCTATTACGAGTTACCTACTACACCACTACAAGAGAACTGCAAGAGAATCTTTGTACAGTCGATATTATGTCCAGAAAGGTTCCTTGCACTACTTTAGGATTACCTACTGAAAACAGGCGCGGAGGCAGGAGGTACTACCAAAATTAGCTTTAGGTACCTACTAAAGTATCCTTTTTTTATTGAACCACATGAAAATGTTCAAGGATAACCCTGAAAAGGCAGAGGGTTATGTCTTGTATATTAACTCTAAAACGACAGGGACGACCCGTCCCCTAACATAAAGAGAGTTCCGAGATCTACAATGGGAGTCCTTGCGTTAGGACTCTGATTAACTGTTACTTATGTTTAATATTTAAGTTCCTCGCGAGGAAATTGGATAGATTATTCAGAAATTGGATCGACCATCGACAAGATAACATATCGCGATTTCAGAATAATATCTATCTATAATAGTGATATTTAAGACAAAACGATTAAACGTATGAACAAGAAAATTGATATTGATACGGATTGTTCAATCACGCTGAGCAAATATGGTTGGGCTTAGCGCGTTCGAAATAATGTCTGAAGACAGTGATAACATGCGTTGGTAGTCGGTGACTGATCTGTGACGCGACGTAGCTGTTTCAAAGCTTTGCTGTTTATACATATGTCTACCTATGAGGATGTCTTCGCGTTGTGAGGCTATTACAGGCTGATATTGATCAATTGTTCAAGACATTCAAAACAAAATAATTATTGCAGTTGCAAGTGTGGCAACCCGATTATTTAGAAACTTTCAACGGTAGCAAGTATTGTTCTTACCCTTGCACTCTTGTTTTTGGAATATATCGATCTATGCTGGTGGACCACAACAATTTCGTATAAGCCCACGCCAGCCCTGCATATGAGCATTGTGCACGTGGCGCGTGAGTGTCGGACTGTCGGCGCGGGCGGCGGCGGCGGCGTACCGCGGCTGCGCGGTGCATCCCAATGTCACGTACTCACGTGACTGCAAGCCGTAAAGCCACTGGTTTTTTGGATCCAATGGGTATGAAATTTCACGAAAATGGTTGTTATGGACATGGACTGTTCGCCAGTGTGGCCGCCAGTCCAGATAGCAAGTTGGATCAGATTTATTGTGTTGGTTCTCTTTGGTGCAGTCCTCCCCTAATTCTCTCGATTTTTCCCTATCCCTCGCTAGTCTCATCCAGTCAGGTTCACATCTTCGCATAAAAACTGTTAAAGAAATAGAATGTTTTATCTTGGTACAGAGGCCAGCACGTCAAGCTACCAATCTGTCAAATTTCTTTGATAGATTTTCAACTTTAACACAAAACATAACCCTACTTTTGTACCTACGCATAAGCACATGGTACTTTATATGTATTTTCCCATTTGAGGCATTGTCACTGGCTGACCCTAATAATGTTAGGCATTGTATGACTTTGGTAAGTACTTAATAATTAAAGTATAATTTTCCTGTCCGTCTGTCAGCATGTGATGAGCGCAGTGCGACCCCGATACCCGATAGAACGTTCTTGAGATACGCCCGCTTCGAGAAGCGCGGTTCAAGGGGCACGTCTTATCACAAAACTATACTACACAAATAACAATCAACCTTAACGTTGTACAACCAAGGTTGTATTTATGTTGCGTTATCGGAGGACTATAGAGAGGTCGCAATGTTATCGGTGTGTCTCTTCGTTATTTTCCGATTATAGTGATTAAGTATAAATATTCGTTGCTCTATTTCTGTAGTGGTGACAGCCGATAAGCGTCCGATACGTTTTTATGGGGCTGCGATAAACTTGGTTATCGTGATGTTTGTGCGCCGGCGCGGGCGCGGGCGCGGGCGAGGGCGAGGACGCGATGCGCCCGCGCCTCACACCATTCAAATCTGTACAGATTGCAGGAGGACTTACTTTCCTTGTGTGATCAGTACATTCCTACACAAACTTACTTATAATCGAAAATGGATGACAACAACAATATTATTAGTACGTGATGTTGACGTAACATCATTATTGTATAGGTTATCTACCTCCTGGATCGTCCCACGCTGCTCTACTTACAAATGACATGTTTTGTCTGAAATGACTCGTTTCATTCGTTTTCTAGGTGTTTACCAGGCGATGATAAGCCAGTTGATGTCACTGACACATTCACCTTTATTTTTCTCAATAGAGACAAATATTTTATTTCAGTCTTACAATAATTGCGATTAACCTTAAATATTTATGCATATAGCTAACCAATATCAATTTAGGTAAGTATATTTTTATAGAGCGGATAATAAGATCCTCAAGAATCTGCCAGGGGAGGATCCGGATCCGGGTGTCGGACTCGTAGGTAGCGAGTAGACACCGCATACTATGCCGCCTACCCTTAAAAGCTAGTATGCATCTCGCCTCAGTGTTATGGCACTATGATAAATTAGTTGGCAGTGGCAGTAGCTTACGCGATTTAGTTATTGCTAATTAAACACCCAGCTAAATAGGTACCTACGAACGAATGGATACTCTTGACTTGCATCCCACGACTTCAATAAAAATGCAGTGTAAACAGTAGCGGGGAGAAGGATACAAGAAATTGTTATCTTTTAAATATTTATACTCATCGTAAACCCACTCGACGTGGACATTATTGTACAAATGGCATGGTACATTGAACCAATAGTTTACAAACATACAGACAGCTTAGAACAAAGATATAAAAGTCGGCGCCAAACAAATGACTTATTAAGACTAAAAAGGGTTATTTCATTATCACGCTGATCAGTTTTTGTTGTCGTCGGTTCCCTTTTTTGTTAAAAATATTTTATTTTTAAATAAAACTACTTTTTACGGATTTTATCGCGTATATTGATATTATTAATATTTTATTTTGTTGTGTTTAATATCTTATTACTTACTAAACTGCCTCGTTAGCTTACGAATACTAGTATTCACAAGCGCGACTACTACTCTGGAACACGAACTCTGGTTCGCAGTATTATTGGGTATTTCTGTTAATTTCTATAATATTTGATAGGCCCGTCGCCCCCTATCGAGGTCTTTTTTTCCGAGGGTTTGATTCCCACAGGACACAAATATTTATGCGATGAACTGTTCAGATGGCTGTTTCTTATGTAATATAAGTATGTATTTATAAAAAAAAAGTATTAAGTATATCCATTGTCTAGCACCCATAGTACAAGCTCTACTTAGTTTGGGACTAGATGCTGCTTTGTAATGCTGTGTAAAATTGTCCAAGAATATTTATTTATACATATCGGCGAACTATGGGTGTACGTTACCTACTAAACCTCTGTCTAAACCTACGGGGACTACAGGCGTGATGGTATATATGTATGTACTTGCCTACCTTAGGTATTATAACTATAGCTAAGTCTAAAGTTCAGTTATATCATCAAGATAATTATATGAGCCCAAACACGAGGTAGCTGCTGTAAACCCTTGAAGAGTTCCCTCGATTATCTTCCGTCTCAGGTCAAGGTTACCTTGTTATACGATAACCATCAAACGCAACAATTTCTATTTGATCTTGAGGAGTTCTTTGGTGTATCTCCGGAGTCCAACGTCAAATACCATAGGGACCAACATGGAGCTATTACCGAACCCAATGCAAAATTTAGTAATTTTTATAATCCATTTATAATAATTAGAGGAGTACTCGTGTAACAAACATATAAAAAACCCTCAGTCGAATTGAGAACCTCCTTTGATTTTAGTCGGTTGAAAATAACACACACATGTCATGATAAGCAGACACTGATTGTCGAGCTGTGCATCAAGCTCACCACAGCCCGCACGGTGCCTCGCGACCCCAGTGCGCTTGTTCTGCCTACTGTTGTTTCCTGCTCTGACTCTATTCTTCAGGTCAGTTTACTTGTGACCAATCATCTTTATAAGATGTATGTGCATCATAAAAACGCTGATGTGTGTTGATTGTGGAAGAATTGCTGCACCCAATGCAATCAATGTACCCATTTTTTTTGTTCACGGGAGGAACCCTTCAAAAAGGCTACCGGTCTAGTAAACGAAATGAACTCCTAAATAAAATATATGTATACAATACCGGCCGGTCGACCGCTCGTTCGATGACACATCGCGCCGTTTAACTGTTGACTTGCAACTTAAAGTCGGCCAGTAGTCAGTGAACCAAGTGTGACCACAGCCTAATGATAGTGTTATCAGTGCGCAGGACTAACCTCCCACAACTCGTCATTAAGGAGCGCGACCAGTGCAGTGTGCACCCACCTGACGCTATCCAGCACGATTACATTTGCGTCTGATGAGATACAGTTTATATAAAAGTATATTTTTTTTTCAGTGCCAGTAGCACGGAAGCCAAAAAACATGTCGTAGGTATATTAAATAGTTGTGAGAGTGTGTGCACAAGTCGATCAGCTCTATATAATAATAGCAGTATTTCTGGTGGTACCTGCTTAGCTAAGTAGGTGCTCAGATCAAGTATTTGGTGGTGGCGGGTCACGGCCGGCCGCGCTGCATCGCATCATATTACAACAAACAATACTATGCATAGAAGTACCACCACAACAATTCTACTCACAAGTTAACAGTAAACACAAACGCTATAGGTTCGAAAGGGTCTCAGCAGGATTTATTATTTGCCACAATTAAAATAATCATTATGCTGGGCGTAGGTCTCTCTTAGTGAACGCTATAGAGCCCGATCCTCGGCTCTCCTCATCCCGTGTCGAACGCAGTCTCCACTCTAGAACTGATTTGCTCCAGAACTCGTCAGTTCTCCGAGGGATGAGATTGCCACTCCAGGATTAAGTACTGAAGTGGCAATGTGCCGGTCCGTCAGAACAAAGTTGCTGATGTAGTACAAAAGTGTACCGCGTGAGTGACTTTGGTTGGTCCGATGGATAACTTGCGCATTTTATCACTCAAAGAGACTCCGATCATGGCTCTGTTCATAGCTCGCTGTATGCCATTAAACTTGTGGACCGATCCCATCGTTACTATATTTAATAACCGATGATTATTGCATGCATGCCGTCAGCTGGCATTGGTAAACTCAAAGCCGCTGTGGCTCTTTCTTTCAAAAGCCCACGCTGGCCTAGTGCGGGTTGACAGATATCACACGCCATCTAGAAAATCTCTAAGGCATGCAGGTTTCCGATGTTTTCACCGTTAAAGCGGGTGATAATTAATTGTTAATACGCACATGATTTCGAAAAGTCAGAGGTGCGTGCCTTGGGTTCGAACTCGAGACCTTCGACTTGGCAGTCCAATGGTCATACCACTAGGCTATCACTGCTTACTACTGTATATTGTTCCTTTTCTAGTTTTCTAACTGACGTTGAAACAATCTCTGAGAGTCATGGTCTCTTGTAAAGTCCAGATGTACCTTCTGTACAGATGTATGTATTGGTGGACCCCGCTCCGCTGGCTCAGGGCCCCGCGGGCCGGCCGGCGCGGCGGCGGGCGTTAGACAACCTGATTGGAACTCGTTTCAATTAGCATCGCTATTATTACTGACACCGGCGCTCGCTTTGTTTTGGAAGCACGCTGTATAACCGCTGTCAGGTGTATAGTACATTAAAGACGCTGTTACCTAAACCGCACGATATTCCGTGGTATGTATGTGACATTACACAAAGATTGTGCTGTCTTTAGCTACTATTTCGGTTCTTTGGGTATCACCTGCTTTTAAGATTGTAATCCTAATCTCAACACATTCTCAGAAATGAGAGAAAGAAAGTGATCGGACAATGTCAGCCTGATATACTTTCAAGAACGTTTGTAGACTGCGATGTAACGAAATGTTCTGTATGCTGAATCCGAATTTATTAAATATGAAATTCCACACTTTTTAAATATGTTTTTACGGTTTTTAAATATGGCGCCAAATGAACCTATTTAAATTCTATCTCACATTTTGATGATACTTTTACGACCGGCCATGTTGAAACCGAAAGTAGTCGATACTGTACGAAGTAAACACCCCGTAATTGCTCGCTTATTGACTGAAGTTAGCTGCTTATCGTGTTTTTGTCAAAAAGTTTCGAGTAAGTAAATAAATACATATGTTTTTTTTTTGAGGTAAGTTTGTGTACAAGTTTCTAACTTTTGTTATCAATATGTATAGCGTATGGTCACGAATGTTAATATTCGTTACACCTCTATGGTCGACTTACTAGAATTCAGCTATGTTGCCCATGTGCAATGACTATTTTCTCCTTCATCGTTAAATATAATAATTAGCCTTAGTTTCGGGGTTATATTTAGAAATAGTCCCGTTGTCTTGCCAACATTATAAACACCGTGTAAAGTTAATTAATTACAGGTGGGGAGCTATACGTGTGTTGACGCGTCATTCAGTTTCTTTTTCAAATATTTACATCAACTTATGTTATCATCGGCGATTGGTTCCGGATCGCGTGGAATTGTTTGAAAGAGGTTGTCCGTGACCTCTGAGCTGTAAAGCAAAACGTATAATAAAGATGTTACCAAGTGTGTGAGCGACTAACGTGAGTGGTCGACTATACACCCAGATAAAAGTATATTTGTATTTTTAGTTTTGGCTATGCATATATTATTTATAATTAGTAAAAACCTTTGCCTGTTACATAGATTTGTGCCATACTTATCTAGTGCTTTATAATAGGCCTCTCCCAAATCGCGCCACAACACCCAGAAATAGTAGGCTGCTGGGTGTGGTGGCGCGATTTCTGAGAGGCCCATGTCCAGTAGCGGACAGCTCCCGTCTCTTTTGTAGTTCCAATTTCTACGTTCCTGTGCCAGTCTCATCCACTTCTTTTCTGCGATGGTAAAAATGTCAGATAAACATCTGGCTACCGGACGACCAACACTCCTTTTCCCATTCCTCGGCCGCCACTCTGTCTTTACTCACCTGCCATCATCACGCCTTGCCAGGTGTTTGACTTTACTCCATTTGAGTTCCATTATTCGTTTTCCAACGTCAGACGTTCGTGCCTTTACGGATCTCGACGTTGGGAACTCGATCTATCAGCCTTATACCAAGTATAGAACGCTCCTTTGCTCTTTGAGCGTTTGAGCAACTCTCAATCTGTACACCATTTTATGTATGAGCGTCCATGTCTCGGCACCGTATCTATGTCATAGTGGGCAGAACACACTGGTGGTAGAGGCGGGTCTTCAAGCATTGTGGAAATTTTGGGAATTTCAGAATGTCGTCCATTTTGCCAAATGAAGCCCACCATGCAGCTGTATTCTCGTCGATATCTCCAATTGTTTAAGGTCTTTACTAAAGACTTATGTACCTTGTTAAATTAGGATAGATATTTAAGAATGAAAACGGCTCAGAAGATGTATAACTCCACCCTAACGTTAACTAATATGATCAATTAGCTGGTGGTTAATTAACCGATGATATCTGTCAATAAACAGGCGCGGAGGCGGCGCAGGCGTGCGTGGCGGGCGGCCATCATGAACCGCCAACATCGCGGAATGTAGCTGCCAATAGATGCGACTGCCGCGGCGGGACACACGGCGGGACATGCCAAGAGCGAGCTAGTGTTAATTGAAATGAGGTGCTAGTAACACAACCTCCACGCGTGACAAACAAATATTCGTCCGGCGCACCCTGGGCAGTCAGCGTTACATCAATCTGCTGTCATGAACCATTAAATTATGTTATGTATACTGACACCATAAAAGAAGAAGCCGATAACCATAGTTTACAGTCTCTACAGATGCTAAGTTTTAGTTCGACGTAACGCGGTAGATCTCTAAAGTATCTCTTAAGTCTGTAATCTAAGCATCATACCATAAAATATTGTTCAAGTTCACGTTTGTCGGTCACTCGTTACCAGGAAGGGAATTTACAGTAGTACATATTTAGTTATTTTTTGGAAGAGCTCCCTCTTCTTTTTCATCTTAAGACCTATTCTCAGGCAAATATGACGCTCATCCTTATTTCACCGCAATTAGGCACGTAATGACACCTATAATCAAACTGACTTTTTCATTGCTATTATTCACAAGTGAGTTAAAGGGTTTTTTTAAATTTTATTATTTGAGTTGCTTTGTTCTTAAAAAAGTTTTGATACAAAAAAGATCGTATTCAATAAATAGTACAAATAAATTTTATTAATGTACCTATTGCTTGCTCATTTCATGCAACTTCGTATTTAAATAGATAATTTCAACTTGTACGTTTTTAATAAATAAAACTTTCACTCAAATATAACTTTTGTTTTCTCTGTAATAAAGAAAACTTTAAATTCCCCATTTTGTATGTGGCTATCCGCGAAAATCCAAAAAAAAAAGAAACCTCATTCTTTTAGCCTATGGCCGATCGCCAGTATTCGCCATTGTTTAGGAAAACAGCTGTTTATTTTTTCCCGCCATTGCGACACGCCATTGATTAATTTTTCACAATTCGTTTTCACAGTTGAAATTATAGTTATTTTCTTCACAAGTGTGTTGAAAAACGTCGTATGATACACGTGTGTATTGATGATTACCGTCCTCGGCTCCCTTAAAACAAATTCTTCAATGGCGCCTCGGCGATAATCACCAACATTACACACTTGTACCATAATGTACTATTAACATCTTATCATGGAAAATGCCAATAGATTATATTTATATATAGAGATTATTTATATATTTATATATAGAGATTATTTATATATTTATATATAGAGATTTATACAAGAGTATATTTGTTCAGATTTTGTTTTGTTATGTTTACATTATTGTAGTTGATATAACATTTCGGTTATTCTTTTTTATATTTTAATGTTGCTTTATACTCAAATAAGTTACGATACGTGTCTTTTTGCATTTTCAATGTGTATGTGATGGATCGTCAATTTGTTTTGCTTGAAATAAATTATTTTTTCTTTCTTTCTAAAGCACTACATATTTTATTAATTTAGGATACTGTATCATAACTCGTAGCATCAGCATAGATGCATATCTGGCTTTCTTATACACGACACTTGATGGTAGGCGTACTTAGCTATAAAATGAGCGCCAGTTTACGACGCAGCGGAATATCAAAGATCTGACGTGGCATAAGAACTAGAGGGACCATCATAATGCGTTAGCGTTTTTTAAAACTAAAGCTTGATGCAACAAATCTAATAATCGTGGAACCGATATGTAGAGGATAACAATGAACCATCGTTTTTTTTACCACTGAGGTGGCAAACAAGAATACGGCCATGCTGATGGTAAGCGGTTACCGTAGCCTATAGACAGCGTAACGACAGGAATCAGCGTACATTGTGTACATTGGTGATTTGTAGTAATTATTTAAGTATAATAGGTACGTGTCGTGCCTAAGTACATCATGATATTGATGATGTAACGATCGGTGTTAAGGAAAGGTTCCCTGCCCGTAGAACTCACCATCATATTGTGGTCACCATGAGTCTTTTCGTACGTATGTATACGTACTATATTAACCCATTTGCCGAAAAGCTCAAAACCGTAGCACTAAATATTTTGTCCTTGAGAAATCCTCCTGTTAACACTCACTGAGGGAGCGGCTGCGGCTACGCGGTTCTTATCAATTGCCGACTAGGTACTTCCGACATGAACAATTTATCGCGGGTTTACATAAAAACACTTCCGTCTGTCTCCGGCAAACAATATCATCGAACAGAACAGAAGACCAGAATCAGCTAAAACAATGTATTATTGACACGTAGGTTTTTCAGTTGCTATAGGTACTCACCAAGACTCGACGAATAATTGCTGAGAGCCACAGTCTGTTCTTGATATCAGTCTGTCTCTTACAACACACGTACCTAAATAGGGGTAGCTTACTACACATATATCTTTGACAACACGCTTGGCGCAGCAGCTGCGCGATCGGCTTCTGCGCCACGGGTTGTGGGTTAGGATCCCCACACGGAACAAATATTTCTATGACCTACATACGATAGTTGTTCCGGGTGTAGTTATTTCGTCTTATCAAAATAATGGATTTCTCTCCGCTTCTCTAAAAAGTCCTTCTACTATAAAGTATCTCTCAGCGCAGGATTTCGGATATCGGAGATGATGTCGATATGATATTAGAGTTATCGGATATGATTTCGGAGATTTTGGATATGATTGTTAGGTTACAAGGAATATTAAGAAGACACAATGAAAAAGAGTTACAGTTCTTTAATTAATTATGGCAATAATAAATTAATTTCGAACAAACATCAATTTATAATGACAAATATGGATATCAACTAAATGTAACATGTGATGCGGAGTTCATAGTGAGGAATGAGGAGTGTGGAGGAAGGAGCGCGCTGGTGTCGCCGCGCTATCGCCACAGATAATAAATCGCGCGATAGCCCCTGAACTGTGACATCTCGCGGCGCGATAACACAACACTCACATAACACTACGAGCGTCACTCACATGAGTATGAGCAGAAGAACTACTGGAGACGACTATCTCAAACCCTTAGCGGCTTAAAGAACAAGTCCCCATTTGGCGACTATTATTCTTGTTAAGCGTAGACTGAGCCTGGGCCCACATGTGGGTGGAATACAAGTAGAAACATATACGTATGCACCGTCCACGGATCAAGAAGATAACGCCGACTTGATAAAACAGTGAAACGGTACCTATATGTTTGCTTACAATGCAGTCTAGTGGCCGGTAAAGTGGTACATTACGGGCCTTCTGCATCTACGTACGTAGTGTCACGGATCACTCGGTATAATGACACGAGCAGCGATGTTCATCATTTGTCAGATATCAGCAGTTAGCAGCACGCCACGTACACAGTGTTACAGGCTAATTTATAACACACACTGTACTCGATAATGAACTGCCCAATAAATACGGACGACCTGATTTGTATAATTGTTTAATTATAAACAACCCAAATGTGTGCTCCCTCGCATAATTGTCAGGCTATGTATGAACTTTTGGGCACGGCTTAAAAACACATTATATTACGATAACGATGACAGATATTTTTGTTATAGTACGTAATCGTGAGATAATTACTTCTAATTTGCATGAAATTAACGTTATTTCAAGTAAATTAAGCACAGAAAAATATACGTTCTAGAGCCAGCAGACTTTGAACAATAGAAAGTCATTTATTATATAAATACGGATTAGGTTATAACTGTGTAGAACGCCTGCCTGGCGTATTTATTTGACGAAATGGTAGCATCGATATTATTTTCTATTCCTCTATGAGCACACAGGTGGTATTTAGGTTTAATCTGACTTTCCAAATAAAAATGTTCGCTCCAACTGTACAAGTCCGGACCTTTGAATATATTATCTATGTATTTACGTCATATTGGTTGGGTTGTTTGACAGTTTTTACTAATGCCTCTCACATACCTACAGCTACCAGCACTGTTGTATTCTCCGAAGGGTGACGGGGTGTCCTGTCATTCATTGATAAAATGTTATAAGCGCTACGTAAAAAAATGCCTATAACCATTATTAGGTACCGTACTATTGGCCATAATTTGGAATTTCGTTACCTGGGAATCGAATCTAGAACATCACCTTCATGACTACTAGACCAATGAGATATTTAGTTTATGAAGTTGATTTTTCCTAAGTTGAATTATTAAATATTGTTTATTCTATGGTATTATTTTACATACATACATACTAATTGTCTGTATTTCCCGAAGGGTTAGGCAGAAATGTAGGTACCTCTACCTACCTACTAATGAACACCCACAGTATGCTGTGGTATGTTTAGGGCCATGTAAATTTCAAACTCAAAGCTACTACTGAGAATTTCAGGAAAACCCAGTAACACTGCTCAAGCTTGGACTCGAACCCAGGACTTGTAGCGTAGCTGTTGTAGTTACGACCACTAGGCTAATATGGTAGTTCTATTTTATAATACTTATTTATTTTTAGTAGTTTTTTTCCGATGGTGACGCCATCTATCTCATTATCGTTGAATCAGAGAGAATCACAGTGCGCCACAACACACACTTGTTGAGGCGTTTGTTGGACCAGTGATCATGCTGTAAATATGCTTCTTATTTATACAATGAGATGGCGTTGTTTTCAATATTGGAATTATTATTTTTACAATATAAAGGAGTAACAATTGATAAATATTTATCTACTGTTTTATAAAAGTACGTCAGTATTGTGTATTTATGGAAAGGTAAAGTACCTAACTGAAAAAGTGAGTTACTGCTATTACGTTATTATTATCTCCTTTTCGGATATCACGGCATATCTCCCGTGAGGAAGACATCCGGTCCTTTTGCAGGCTTGCGCGGGGACACAGGTCCAACGCGTAGAGGCCCCTTGGAGAGCTTTTATCTAAATATGGGATGGGGCATCAACCCGGGTCACTCCACACCTGCACTATAAAAGTACAGTCATGGAGTATCCCGGGCGGGTGCAGGACTATTGTAGAATATGGAACTATAAATTATTGGGATTATGGATGTGGGGGTTTGGTGGACTGATAACCTCTAGTGCCGGAGGAAAACGGCGTCTGCCTTACGCCTCGAACATACATCCTTAGGGATGGCAGACGGTGACTCGCCAACTCACTAGCTGGGCCCCCCGAAAAGCTGCCAGTGCAGGCAGAAGGCGGTAACAGCGGTGTGAGTGGCTAGGGGTGTAGAGAGGTGCGGCCCCGGTTTCACCGTCGCGAGTCTCCACGAGACCCGGATTGGGTTTCCCCGCTATTACGCCATTAGACACTTCCACCCCCGAGCATATAGCTCTGGCGGCCCCCCTCTGACCGGCCAGTTAAGGCAAGACAGAGTTGAGAGTCCTGCGGGCGCTCTTCGGGTTCCACTCCAGCTACCCAGTATGGGCAAACTGAAGACGAGGCCCTGACCGACTCTCTGGGGCAATAAGGACCGCAGTGTCGCCACTCACCATCAGCTCGCCACAAGCTGCCCTGCGGTTTGTGCGCTTTTCTTAAGACCTTATGACACATTTTTTGTTTTATTGTCAAAGGTTTGTAGAAAGCGTTTCTAATCTACCCTCCAGTTTTACGTTAATCTCATGATGAGGTAATTACGTTATTATCATTATTACGAAACTCAATTATTTAGGTTTTACTATCGATTCTGATTATGTCACCTGGAAGAAGTAAGCGGGTTAGCAGGCTTTCGTTACCTATTGTATCATACGGACTGGTAGACCTAAACCAATAAGGGCCATGTTTTGGCTCCCTGACTCTTTGGCAAAGAGTTTGGCAAAGGGTTACATGAGTAAGGAAGGAGCGCAAGGTCACAAGTGTCGCGCTGTTATAATAGGTATCGTCACTGAGAGGTCGCGGGGGCAAGTTAGTCAAGTAAGTCGAGTTTCCTCCTCAACGGGATAGGAAACAATAATTGTTCTGTTCAACAATACAGGTTAGCTGACATGTCGATATAGGTAGGTAGGTATGTACATTGTACTATGAATAAAATAAAAAATTGGTACTTAATTGGTGTTTGTTGTGCATGGAGATAATTTATTTATTTATTTTGGGAAAAGTAACAGTTACACACTTAATATATATGTATATTAAAAAATTTAAAGATAACAAATATTTTGCATAATGTGTGAAACCCACAGAGGTTTAGACATATTTTACATAATTATTAATTTGTTTTCATATTTATTCCTTAATGTATTTTTAGAATAAATATGAAAACAAATTAAAACTATAGAAATAAACTAAGTAGTTAAGTGTATCACAGCAATTCAGAATTATACCTAAGTACCTATTTTAATTATCTTTTGTATTTTTGACATTTTCCATTCTAGGATTTTGTTAGTTTAGTGAAGGAAAAATTCAACTGCGGGCAGGATTCGAACCTGCGTCTTCTGGTTAGGTACACCAGACGCTGTGACCACTAAGCCACCGCGAGTCCCACCGTCACCATAAAGACGTAAATTCAGAATGTGAAGGCAAATTTCGACCTGGTGGACCGTGAAATTTCGCGGTTTTTGCATACTTACATATTGAAATTGAAAGTGTAGAAATGTTTTTTTTTATTCCAACGAGGTGGCAAACAAGCAGACGGCCCACATGATGGTAAGCGGTTATCGTAGCTTATAGACTTTGTAACACCAGGGGTATCACTTGCGCCTTACCTACCCTGTAAAACGAAATAGGAATAGTTGGGTTGGCAATGTAAGGGCCAAAGTCCCCCGACTGCCAACATAACGTTTTCTCGCGGAGTACTGGCAACCTTGCTCACCGTAAGGAATACATTACAGCTCAAAGCAGTGTTATTTCACTTCGATTTTCTGCAAATTTCCCAGTCGGGCAGCTCCTATTTGAGTGGAATTACTACCACGATACCTCTCTTAAAAAAATGTTTTAAATAAGAGGTTGATATGAAATTTAAAGTTACTTAATATTCGCGTAGCGTTAGCTACGGCACACAGATTCTATTAAAATTAACGAGTGCTGACGTTTGCATACTAATGGCGGTAATCGAACATGTTCGCAGCCAGCTGTGATGTTGTGATCTGCTCGTGTGTGACGCTGTGAACAAGTACTTAATAATATTATTGTTAGGTACACTTTGCATTTCACTCTTATTTCTAAAGACTTACTGCCTGTGCCTTTACCTACAGTTATTATGTAGGTACACTGCGTTTCGGTCGCTACAATTATATAATTACATGCACGTGATACAAACCCTAGAAGTTTCCAGAATACATCCACTTAGAAGTCAATTAAATCTAGATACTTAAAGATTTCAAATTTAAGTTGAAACTGCGACAGAGTTACAAGTCATGAAGTCAGTTCTGAACTGACTGTATCATGTTTTTAGAAACAACAGACAGATACAGACGGTGGCTTAGTTGGTCATAGCGTCTGGTGTATTGAATCAGAAGACGCAGGTTCGAATTTTGCCCGCAGTCGAATTTTTCCTTCGCCAAAATTAATTTATTAATGATCAGGCACTTCTAGGAATAACTTAGATTTTCATACAAAATTAGGCAATAGCTGTATCATAAATGAATGTGATAGTAGTTGTCATTATGACAGACTATACATTCATTTTGTAAAGATCAACATTAGTCATCGTTTACTTAACGAACCAACAACAATAATACGGATCTATGTAATATATCTTTCAACTTTCCACGATAATCCGTATGCTGTACCTAGTTATGTTATCCAGAACATCCTATTAGCCCGTCCGTGTGTCACTATGAGCCGTGCTCTCGGGCACCTGGTCTCTCTATCCTGACGAGGGTCGCTATCAGCCGCCTGCTGGTTACGTAATCTATGGTCCGTACTCTGTCTAGCTATTTCTGTATCGCATTGGTTCAGTAACAACAGGATTACCTCGGGGCTTACGTGGAGCGCGGCTTAGATTAGATTAAACCCCTTCGGACGAGATGACAGTCTGCAATCGTGTTAGGATAGCAACGACATTAATATGTACGATAAGCGTTAACAAATCTCACAGCTAGGGAAGAAAATAATTTAATACATGTTGGAGTAGTAATGTATTGTCTGCCTTTAGGATAGTTGACATTACACAACAAGCACACACACACACACACACACACACACACACACACACACACACACACACACAGAAGCATAGCACGCATAGCACTCCACGCGGCACGCTTACGCATGGAAGTACGCACGTCCACACGCAATGCCAAGCACGAGCGGCTAGAGTAGGTTTGAGCTTGACCACTTCACAGTATTTCAGTTATCCTAATCGACGTAGGTAATATACTGGTTTATTGTCAAACACCAAATTTGATTTGCTTTGTTTACATTCATTTGATGTACAAATAAGTCAATTATCATTAAAAGTAGCTGTGAAAGTCCTATTTTAGTAGCGCCTATTATATTGACTCACTTGTAAATAATGAAATGAAAGATGTAAGTTAAACCTTTTTTTTTTAATACGGAAATCTCCATGGATTGTCCTCCTCCTGGTAAGCCGGCAGCAGGACTCGTACCGACTAAAAACTACATTTGCTTTCACCTGCCCTATAGTCTGTGTTTCCTGAAGGTCAGGGCAAACTAAATTTATTTCCTAACTATATGGGCAGATAACTCTATCCGGATGCGTCTGAATATCATATTTTCCAACGAAGGGATTGAGGAAGCGCCCGCCATCAGACCTCCGCAACCCAATGTCTGGGCAATACCGATATCCTGAGGATAGACCGTCTCGAATGCCAACCGCGGTCGACGACTTGACGACGTGCGGTGTCGGTCGGACTGACCGCGACTAGCGCAGCTTAACCCTGCAGCCCGGTTCATCAGTTAGTTATTACTAGCCACGAGCGCCTCCCATGGTATCTTTGGTCACTTTTACTAAAATAAAAATCATACAATCGTTTTCACAAGAACATATAAATATATAAATAATAATAAATAAATATTTTTGCACATTTGTACACAGCACTACTTCCAAACTAAGCAGAGCTTGTACTATGGGTACTAGGCAATGGATATAATACATATATACTTTTTTTTGTAAATACATACCTATAATACCTACATAATAAACACCCAGACAAACACAAATACTCATATTGATTTCTGACATTTACGCGAATATTATATATTTACATTGAAATAAAACTACTTTTTACGGATTAATAATATCAATATACGTGATAAAATCCGTAAAAAGTAGTTTTATTTCAACAAATACGCATGTTTTACCCACACAAATATTTGTGTCCTGTGGGAATCGAACCCACGAGCCCATGATCAGCAGTCCGGTAGTAGGCCAGCAGTACCTACCCTCCCCGAAGATATTGTTTACAAGGAGTCCATAATTAAGTAATCTGGTTATTGATTCGGTTCAAGGTGATAAATTGAATCTTCAGGTGGGATTCTCTGGAAAGGATAGGGTATCGATTCTTGCCTAACTCAACAAGTAATTCGGCATAAGCGAAACCTCTCCTGCCACTATGTTTTATATTCAAAAGTATTTTCGTATTTTAATTACCATTTTGCAAGACCTGGGATTCGAAACTTGGACTTAATGCTTACAAATCGCAATTACTACTGTGATTTTACAAATACAGCATGTAGGTACATATATATTTTAGGGTATATTCTATTACCTTGTTCAATTGAAATTGAAATTCAAATCGTTTATTTGCTGAAAATTTGGCACACTGTAGATGTTACTTGACAGTAATTTTGTTGTATCTGTCACAACTTGAGTCAAGTAGTGCAAATTGTAATAAAATAATGTAGATAGGTAAAACACACATCGTATTGAGTACTTACTACAAACATGTGACGAACCTATTTGATTAACAATTTAAATAAATTAATCAGTTAACAAGAGTATTTTTTTACAATCTTTTATTTATTGACAAGTAACTTGCAATAATAATAATAATAGAATATTTATTTCAGATTATAAATCCATATCTTGTTAGTAGGTACTTATCTGTATAATTATTATAAATATTAAATAAAACCATTTACTACCCTCACCCAGTGATTCTGAATGGGGCAGTCGAATCGTGCAGCAATGACTTTCAGAATGCTATTGTTAGCCTTCCGCAGACGCTGCAACAATGAAGCCGATTTTTTGCGTATTATGGCTTTAAAGACGTCCGTGCGGGCTTCCGCAAACATCCCAGAGGCACTGCAGCGCCACGGTAGCCTTAACAACATTCTGAAAGCATTGTTATATTGCACCCGCAGGGCGTCATAGGATCGTCGCGTATATCTCACCCACAGGCCGCTCGAGTAGAAAGATTGAGAATACGCTTTAAAGAGCATTATCTTTACTTGATTTGTACATCGAGCGAACCTGCGAGCAAGCATATTGCTTCTCACCGCCAACGCCCTGCGTTCCCGCTCTATATCCTCATCATCTTTGAGGTCACTTGTCACAATATGCCCCAGATATTTAAATTTGACAACCAGCTTTAGTGCAACGCCATTGAGGTATACTGCAGGCACATGGGTAGGTCGCTGTTTGCCTGCTTTGAAAACCAGCAACTCGCTCTTTTTGAAGTTGTATTTTAGCCCATGTGCTTCTGCATATTGTTCGCAGATATTGAGTAATTTCCTCAATGCGTTTATCGAGGGACCCAGCAGCACCATGTCATCTGCATAACTAATGTTGTTGACACTGGTACCGTCGATAAAGCATCCAACATGTGTGCTGCTGAGTCTCTCAAGAAGCTGGTTGACGTACAAATTGAACATAAGAGGTGAGCTTAACCCACCTTGTCTGACGCCACACTTTGACCTGTATTCATCTGACAACGTACCAGCCCATCTCACCTGGTTTTTCTGGTTTGAGTACCAATATCTGAGTAGGGAGATGTTATCCGCCGGCACACCCGCACCTTCTAGCTTATCCCACAGAAGGTCATATACCACAAGATCAAACGCTTTCGATAAGTCAAGGAAGCACGCGTATACCGGCGTCTTCCTCTCAGTATAGTAGCTGACAGTATGCTTTAAGCTTAGAATGGCACTTTCAGTGGATAGTCCTGACCTAAACCCAAACTGAGCATCATGTAAGCCCAAATGCTGTTTGAGAATGCCATTTAGCACACTGTCAAGTACTTTAGCTGTCACAGTCGCAAGCGAGATAGGCCGATAGTTAGTTTTGTCAGACGAGTCGCCTGTCTTATTTTTAACTATGGGTACCACTATTGTACGCATGATCGACTCAGGTAAGTATGCGTGACTCAAACACAGGTTGTAAAGCATCTTCAATACTCTTGGCAGATGCACACCAGCATATTTAAAATGTTCGATGCTGAGACCATCGTGACCAGGTGATTTTCCCCTATGCATATTTTTAATTGCTGTTGATACATTTTTCAGGGAGAATATAGTAATATTTTGTTTACTAGCCACGATGGTCCCACCATCACTGTCAGTGCTAAGTGGAGTGCTTAAAGACGACTGCACAGTAAATTGTTCCTTAAATAAATTGGCAATCATTTTGTGTTCAGTTATACCGTCGATGCTCACAGGGAAACTAGATTTACCATTCAATTCAATGTTGATATCTAATAAATAATAAAATCCACAAGGTTTTTTTAATATAGCCATACACGGATTAAAATTTTCTGTATATTAGACATACTTTTACTAGTAGTAATTTTTGAGAGTATTTAAATTGGGAGATATTTTATGCAGTTTGGAACTGGATTGTACTTAAATACTTCCGCATATTACGTGACAGGTTTTTTTATAGAGCGTAGTTGATGGAATGTTTCAAAGGTAAATTAGCTATTAAGATCCCTTACGTTTCTGGGATTTTTATCACATGCTTTGGTTAATTGGTTGAAATTTTCTTTGACAAACTTAGCGGCAAAGTAGACGGTTTGAGTTTAGAAAAGATGGGCTGACGGGCGGATTCACAAAATTGGCTCCGACAAACCTTTTCTGAGCAACAAACCCTCTATGTACATTCGCGAAGTTACCTTACAATATAAGTCCGTATCTAAGCTACGTGGCCATGGTAGACATTTCAAATCGTGTTTCTCTTTGCTGGTTACCATAGACCGGTATAGATGCTTTAAACTTACATAATTTAACTAATAGGTACTATATACTTATTGTTCAGCGCCATCTGTTTGCAGGGGCGCGCGGTTGTTTAGCGGTGTTGCGCGCATTCTGCAGACAGATGACGCCACGAACTTTAAATTATTATTGATTTGTATAAAATCATGCATTAGCTATCTATATTATCTGTGGCAAGAAAAAGGTGCTCGGTCTCGCTCTTTTTGCCTTACAACCACGACACGAACAACGTCTATAAAATTTCATAACGAACATTTGTAACTTTATTTATTTTTACGATTATACCTTTTAATAGAACACGATCTTTTTTACAAAACGACGAAACGAAAACACTTATATTTTTATTATAATAACTTCTTGACCGAGACATACATACTATACGTACTTAATTATTTTTATACATTAAGTAGCAGTAGCATTTAAGTATTTATACTTACATTTTAATTAAACAGACAAAATGTAAGTACCTAAGTGGATCCTTTATAAATTATTAAAGTGTTGAAAGCTTTTTTAATATATAAAAACGTGGTAGCGAAATTACTATAAGAAAAAGGTTTGAAAAAAGAATATAATATAAAATTTAAACAAACAGCTCAGTAGAGAACAGTCGTTATTTACTATTAAACTTGTTTTTTTAACCATATTGATAGAAACTTTAATCTCTTTCAGTTGACCACAGTTACAACATAAGTCCGTTGTAGGCCTGTTTTGGACGGTTTTTATAGTCGTCCTTCGAGCCTTTACCCAACTATGTTGGGACTACCATAAGACTTTGACAACCCAATTTTTGGCAATATTGATACGATCAGGAAATAGAATAGTTGTCAGCCTTTTTGGACATCTGAGTAACACTGCTCCTAACAGTTGTCACAGGCGTTCAACAGTAGCTGGAACAGGAACTAGAACAGGAACAGGATCGATTCCCGGCTAGGGATTGATTTTTCAAAATCCAATGAAGCATTTTTAGTATCCATTGATTATATTATTATTATTTAAAGTTTGATATATTTAAGTCACAGAACAGAAAAAACAAATTTAAGTTGTGTATGAATCTTTGTCGTTCGGATCATGTCGGAAGAACGACTGTGGACCGTAATTTAGACAGCTGGTCGAATGTCTTAATTTCCTCTTACTTGGAATACCGAAAATTAACCGCGTGGGTCGCCACTCGCCCGCCCACGGCACTCGGCGCCGCGCGTCGGCGTCGGCCACTACCGGATTCCAGTTGTTTCATAATTGGCTGTCAACTGGAAATCCTCCAACCCGTCCGTTTAAATGGATCAGTCCATTCCACGTATCTATCAGTGTGGGAATTTTCCAGACAATAGATATAGATCTTCTTACGGGATTTGAATGATTTTTTTTTACCTACACAAATAGTAGGTATGTAACCGGGAATAACAAATAGGTTAGATTTTATCCCAAAATTATGTGGGAATTTCCCAGCAAACATATACACATAACATGATATAGGAGAACTAATTACGGGATTTGAATGAAATGTTAGTACACTTACAAGGTCATTATTAGTATAGGCGAAACCTGAAACACGTGTCTAGTATTTTTATGTAAAGAATCTATGTACAGTATTTCTAAACGGTATCATGACAAAATCACAAAGTTATAAGCATGTTATGTTACCTCGTTGTCCATGCAAAAACATGCGCACCGCGCGGCACGAGGCGCCCACGCGCCGCCGCCCGCGCCCCGCGTCGTCTTGTGCTCATTGAAAGAAATAATTTGGCAGTAGTACCTAACCATACGGCGATTTTATTGCAATTAATTGGTGATAACATTTTTCATCATACTTGCAGGCTTTGGACTACCGCAATGGTTGTGTAGGTAGATATTATTATGTACTTTATTCGTAAATACGGCCGTACGTGATAAAATTTAGTCAATGCGATTAGTGCACCTTATGCCAACCACTTAAAGTTCAAAGTGGATGAAAAGTGTTAAACATTGCATTACTTAACCACAGCAGGCTGTAGGTGTAAATAACAACTTTCTACATTTAACCGTTTTGGCTAGGCATGGCATGTTCAATAATTTAAATCATCACTTTTTACAATGATTGACTTTAAAGTTATTTTAGCGAAGCAAAAATCCGAACGCGGGCAGGATTCGAACCGACGTCTTTAGGTACACCAGACGGTATGACCACTAAGCCACCGCGGACGTAAATTTTTTTGTTGTTGAAATAACTTAAAAATCTATCCTAATTGACTTGATTGTAAATAGTGTTCAACAATGTTTACAATATCTTAGGTACTTATCAATGTTTGTGTATGAGAAATACATTGTTACACGACACTTTTTACTCACGTTTTGTACACACGACACTTTTTACTCACGTTTTGTACACAGTTACACACGATCAACCGAAACACACTACTCGAACGGGAGCTCGCGACATGTAGGTACCTAACTGAACGGGAGCACGATACGTGCGCAGTGACCGGTAGCATCCGGGCGACTGAAGGGATGGATTAGCCCCTGCCCCGCGTGCGCCCGCGCTCGCCCAGTCCTGCTTCGACCGAGGCATGTGGCACGTGGCATGCCGCGTGACCTGTGTTGCGCGCATATGATTGCGGATAGGTATTTAGTGTCGCTCGGTGTCCTACTCGTAACATTTTTTAAATATTTTTGGGACAAAATATAACATGATTTAAAAATTATTGGAATCGATTCAGTTACTGATTCTGAACAAACTATATTCAGGTTTCGCATATACTAATAATGACCTTGTATAGTTTGTGAGTAGCACTGTCATACTCGTTCATCACATCATGTCAGACGTCGCACCAAAGTACTTACTAGACATCATATCTCGAATTGCGACACTAAAGTGGACATGGGCGGGACACCTGGCAAGGAGACACCATGGTAAATAAATAAATAAATATTGAACTTCCAATCAACAATTTTGTGACCTAACTAACATTGAGTACTCTACTACTTATCCCATGAAATCAATCCTACAACAATTGTGTTACTAAGTCTACGCGTACAAAGTCGCGGGTAAAAGCTAGTTTGAAAACAAATGTGAATGAGTACAGTAGGTACAACAAACACAATAGCTACGTCGTGACGTATTAGTGCGCGTGTATAACTGTTGATACGAAAAGAACGATTTTTCTTTAATCAAGACGTGAAACTTGTTTTAGTTGATTGGACACCAGTAATTTATTAAAGTAAACACCACAGGTTTAATATATGTGTGGTGCAGGGAACTGACAATAAAAACGTAGTTCTAAAGATACTAAAACTTGAGTAGATCAATCAAGCGACCATAATGTTTACAGCTACAAATCATGCGCGCACGCAACTCGCTAAAATAACCTGAACTAGTACGAAACAACTACATACCAACTACCAAAAATTTAAAACAACGCATCAAGTTTTATATTTACAAAATCAGTATGTATCAAGTACTTATACATAATTATATTTTAAGTTCTGGTTTAAGTAGAACAAAATCGTAAAGGCACTTAATAGGCGTAAAATATAACTTGATACTTTACTTTTTATTCCTCGAGTGTCTTTTTTTTAACTTAATTTAAAACTTAAGTTAAATATCTGTTTATATTTTTTGTATTTTCCATGCTAAGATTTTAAAGTTCTTTTAGTGAAGAAAATTTCGACTGCGGCCAGGATTCGAACCTGCGTCTTCTGGTTAGATACACCAAACGCTATGACCACTTAGCCACCGCGTGTCCCAATTTGCCTTAACTTTCTGAATTTACGTCTTTATGGTGACGTTAGTGACACCTATTGAAAAGCCAGTTTTTGCTTCTCAACCGACACGACTTACTTTACAATTAGTTCGACCTGGAACGATGCCACCTTACCTATTTGTTGGATAATTAATTGATATCGTCACCCGACGTGCGATTTGTATCGATAATATTGTCGATGGCGTTTGTTTGGATTGAAGGGGCCCACTGAAGATGCTGTGATCAAATTTTCACCTTCTCCCCATATTAATTTCGAAATGACCGGGAACAGACCGTATGTTTGTCTTACATAAACTAATAAGTGTTTACAATAATAACGCACCAATAAATTCATAACATGTTCATGCGTAACACCAGCACTGTCACGGGCGCGGGCGGCACCTTTGAGAGTATTTTCCCCTCCTCGGGTTGGGGGGAGGAGGTAACACAATTTATTATAATATTTGGGTTACTGCAGGCCGCGCCGCCGCCATTGACAAAACACCACAATCAGTAACTCTTCCCCGACGCGGTGCTGGCCAGCCCGCCAGTGCGTACAGAAGGTCTACATTTAACTATGAATTCGTATCAATGAAAAACAATATGCTGAGCATCGTAAAGTAGGTACACCTTAATACTCTGTTTCCACCCATATATTTTTATACCATTTCAAACCGTGATACAATAATGTAAGTACACTACTTTTGGGTGCACACTTACTCGTTTTATTGTTTATTTAATGTATTTTTATTACTTTCTGCAGCTGGTTCAATGGCGGTTGAACCTTTAAGAATTTATTTTCTATCGGACAACCTTGGGTGATGAAGAGACAGTAAGAACACAATATATCTCTAACTGTCTGTGAACAAAATGTGCAGGTGCGATACTGTACGGGCAGTTCCAAGCGTTACGCGAATAATATAGCGAACAGTTTGTACGTGGATCTGCTGTAAGGGCTTCCTTATTCTGTCGCCAACTCGCCACTGACCCAGATACGGGGGTCGGACACGTGTCGGACGGCGCCGAGAGCTGCCGGACTCGTCGGTAGCCATTTAAAGCAGAACGTATTCAACTCTGTACAGGTAGTGTTTCGTCAAAATGACTACAATGACTTTCAGTTTGTGTCCGACACTCGTTTAAATACAACTGATTATTATTGATTTAATGAACCTAGGATTTAAGAATAATCATTTGTTCATTATGATCAAATTTGAGTTTATCATCCGATTTGTAGTGATTGTTTCATTTAAAATAAATAACATTAAGATGTATTTACCTATACATAAAAATCCAAGAGAAAACTAACTTGTTTAGCGCAATCCGGTATCTAATAATAATGACTGATGCAGATAGTATCATCTTTCCTCCGATGCCCCAGGTATTACAGCTATAAAAGATGTGTCGTATCTACATATAAACATACACAAATTGTTGAGGTCTATAGAGATCTGCCACACTGCGGGACGTATTAGGAAGAGTGACGCGGAGGGAACACCTCTAGACGTAGCTACTTACATTGATCAAATACAGGTCTGTGCCTTTTAGGCGGAGTGGTGACATATCGAGTACCAAACGATAGAGAAGGGTACGTACTTTCAAAATGAGATGGGGACTTAGTGGCTGACATGCCGAATTCCCGAACGAACTTTAATACTACTTATCTCGAACTATCTGGCAGAAGAAAATATGATTGAACGAGGTTGTGTCGTGGACGACACCACGAGCATAACGCAGAAACAGGTGAAAAGTACATTACAAACGGAGTTCCCTAAGATTCTGATGAGATTGATTGACTGATGATTAAAAGACTTATAAGTGTTTCTTATAAATTTAATATAAATGAATTATTATAATATAATTGAATTATGAAGAAGTAATGAAATGAAATGAAATTTTATTATTCACTTAAAATAGAGTAAATTATAGTGTTGGATGGACTTACAGTTCATCTATTTTGTTGCAAAGTGGCATGTGAAAGTTTAAGTCAGTTATAATATATAAAAGAAAGCGTCGTTATACGCAGCAGAGGACGAGAGATGAAAAGAGCTTGGTCCACAGATTATTATTAACATTTGGCACAGATTAATGAGATGAGTGTCAGGCGTTTGTTTGTGTCCAACTGTATTTCTGAACAGCCTCTCTCCTTATGGCAGCAGCTCCTCTCTCTCAAACTACACTCAGGTCTATTTTTGATATCATCATCCTCCTAGCCTTATCACAAACTATTTGTGATCGGCGCAGGGTGTCTTTTTCTACCATACTTCTCTGTCAGTCGTCATCTCATCATTCAATCCATGTTTCATCCATGTTTTCGTTGGTCTCTCCCTCCTAACACCCCATTTTGGTATTAATCAACATTTCATGTAGGTATTGAAATTGAACTAGTGCACAACATACGGAATTAAAAAAATTAATTACATTACCACCCGCAATCAATTCTGAATAGTTGTTTCATTTATATAAATTCAAAATAAGTGGTAGGATCGAATGATCCGCCTAGCTAGGTACCCTCATATTATGTAAGACCACTCCTAGATGTTCTGTATAACCATACGTGAGAGTCAGAAAGGATATTTACAGGAATTACGTGCTCCATCTTCGACACAATTTTTGCTTTCTATAGCTTATCAATATACAGCATTAAAGAAATAAGCTTCGACAGCAGCCCATTGTCCTGACAACGAGTAGGTGCTCCATAAGGATTTTCAAGAAAACGAATGAACCTATAAAGAGGCCAGCAGTTTAAAGGCAGAATCTATACAGCTTTATTCAGGTGGGCCGTCTGCCAGCCCTGTCACTTAAGTAATAAAAAGGTTTACACGAAAAAATATCCGTTACTATCTTCTCGTGGTAATCACTGCTTATGTCTACCTACATTAAACAGACAGTATACAGTGACTAGGCTATGTACACACCATGGTGATCCCTTTAATACACGTAGAATTAAGAAAACGGTTCTTAAATCAGGTTCTACGTATATTTATAGACAAGTATTTATTTAGTTTGTTGTTGTTGTGAAGGGCACTTTTAATTAGTTTTCTTTCCCTCACTAGCCCGCGATTTCCCGCTAAGAGTACAATTAGATGTACATGCAGCACTCTTAAGAGTTTCCTTAACCGACGACCGCGTATTACGGTTAATGAACGTCAATGAAGCGAAAATTGTACAGTGTGTCACGCTCTTACGAGCAAGCTCCAACCTATATTTCATGGGACTTCAAAGCACAGCTGTGAACTATAAGTGTACATTAGTACCTACACCTTTGCATAATCCTTAGGGCAAAGCAAACATAATGGTATTTTGAATAATCAATTAATAATTAGTGTAAATTAATTTAAATATTTTAGCTATGAAGTAATATCGGCCATTTACTTACAACAATATTAAACCTTGAAAGCTCATGAAATCCCAAATTAAATTTTAATCTGAAAATCATAATTAGAATTTGCTTACGTTATGATACTTAGCAGATGAATAATAATATACTCGTAATATCGCAAAAAATGTGAAACGACACCACCGAAGTTTGTGTGAATTTTTCTGTAAAATGGGAGCCTGTACCTACTGTTGTGTAAATGTTTACAATAGATGACTGTATGTCATGTATGCATTTTGGTTTCCACTGCCGGGAAAGGTGATACTTATCTTAAGACAGATTCTTAATTAGGTAATATTAAAAGAAAGACATGCCACATTTAAACGTTACATGTGGTATTTATTTACTATGGCTAGAGTCGACGGTAGAATACCTATATAATAAATAATCAATTAATACGTATGAAATTGTAGGGACACTGCTGACGCATTCGATTGGTATACAGGCGCATTACTGTGTTAGCGCTGCGCAGCAGTCGTCTCCCCGCACCCATTCAGTTAGGTCGTTTGTAGTTAAGTCCAATATGTATTTATAGTAAGTGTAACTGGCCAGTAAAATATTTATATAAAATGTTTTAATTTAATTCATTAATAATGTTTCATTTAACATCTCCATCCTCCATAAACCCCACAAAATAAAATTGTCAAAATCGACAAAGTTATGCGCAAATGAATGGAGTAAACATATATAAAATATATCTATGTAATCAAGTCAACGGCCAAGTCACACAACATTATCTATAAATAATAAAGAAATCGCAGTAAGGAACCCACGCCAGATCCCGGTGCGTGAAATGCCTAGGCGATCACGCTACCGCGGACTGCAGTCGTCCTAAAGATAGGACACTTTGCACCGAACCTCCCAGTTGCGTTTTGTGCGGGGAGCAAGGTCACCCGGCTAATTACCGTGGTTGCCCCAAGGCCCCCAAAATCTCTCCCAAGCACGCTAAACGTGCTGGGGCAAAGACCCAGAGGGAAAGCCCCTCGGCCGCCCTCCCTGACCGTCTTAGCCCTCAAAGGCCCTCCCCTTGGAGCGCGCTGAATCACCAGCAAGCGTTTCCCCCTCTTAAAACGCCACATCATGTGGCAAACATCGCACCCCTAATGGGTGCCCCCACCCATGCTCCCTGCGCGCCGGCTTCCCCGGCCGCTCTAAGACCCGCACAGGCCTCTAAGCCTGCGCTTGCGCCAGCACCCACGCAACCCCACGTACCCGCCTCTGCCACCCCGGCAGCAGGTAGGTCCTTGGGTGCTACTCTTAAAGCGTTCAGTGTCGCCCCCATTGAACGCATCACTACCATTGGCCACGCCCTCATAGCTAATGAGGGAAACGGCCTCAGCATTCTCAAAATCATATCCGAGAATGCTGATTTGATTGATACATTCTCCCAGCTTAGGTTCTAAATGACGGTGCACGTAGGTAGAACCAAACCCCGGTCCCTTATAATAGGTTTTTTCAACGCGAATAGCATGAATGGTCAACGCGATGAGATCGCCACTTTCCTCCGCGACCATCAAATTGACATCTTCCTTATACAGGAGACCTTCCTCAAACCATCCAAGAGGAATCCTGGAATTGCAAACTATCATATAGTGCGCAATGACAGGACTCGTTCTCAAGGAGGTGGTACCCTCATTTACTATAAAAGGTCCTTGTACTGCACTCCTATGGATAATCCTTCCCTCGAGCATATTGAGACCTCGATATGTCGAGTAGGCATGACCGGTCACCAACCGATAACTATCGTATCGGCTTATATCCCCCCTAGCAGTGCTAGGCTTCACATACGTCCCGACTTAGAAGCCCACTTAGGTTTAGGTGACTCAGTTATCATAGCAGGTGACCTTAACGCGAAAAATGTCGCCTGGAATTGCCACTCGAACAACCAGAGAGGCAGAGAGCTTGATAACCTGAGCACCTTGCTAAATTACGATATCATCGCCCCAATGATGCCCACCCACTATCCCGCTGACGTAAACCACAGACCTGACGTACTCGACATAGCCCTCTTAAAGAACGTAAACTTAGGTTTACGCTCTCTAGAGACGCTACAAGAGTTAGACTCTGACCACCGACCTGTGATCCTAGTATTAGGCCCCAGACTTGCCCCCTCAGATCCAGGTCAGCCCGCTCCAACAAAGGTGATAACGGATTGGAGGAAACTCGAGGAACGCCTCAAGTCGACTTCATCCGTTCACCTGGATGCCATCCCCGACTCTATAGTGTCAGTTGCCGACGCGACGGGCGCGATCGACTCCCTCACCGACCATGTACAATCCCTGTTGAACGAATGTTCACGACAGATTCCAGAGGAGTTTGATAACCGCTGGAATCTGCCGGAGGATGTGCGTGGCTTGGTGACGGAGAAGAACGCGGCCATCAGAGCGTACGACAGTTTTCCTTGCAAGTCGAACCGCGCTCACATGCGCAATTTACAGCGTGCTGTAAAGAAACGCATAAATGAGTTGCGCGAGGCCCGCTGGGACAATTGGTTGAAGGACCTGGAGCCCACCCATCAGGCCTTCTGGCAGCTGACCCGGAAGCTCAAGTCCGATCAAGAGTCTACCACGCCCCCTCTGAACCGTCCTAATCAAAGGCCCGCCTTTGACGACGACGAAAAAGCCGAATGCCTAGCCGACAGTCTAGAGGCACAATGCTCGCCTAGCACTCTACCAGTAGACAAGGCCAACCTCAATGAGGTGAACGCCGAAGTCGAACGTAGAGTCGCCCTCTCGCTGCCCCCCGATAACCCTACGGCCCCCGTAAGTTCCACTCCCTCCCCCGCCCCCGACCCAGACGATCCCGTCCCCCCCGTCACTGCGGACGAAGTCCGGTCGATCGTACAGAACCTACGACCCAGGAAAGCCCCCGGCTCAGACGGCATCACCAACAAGGTGGTTAAGCTCTTCCCCGCCTCCCTGATCATTCTGATGACCGCCATCTTCAATGCGGCATTAAATAATAACATCTTCCCACAAGTGTGGAAAGAAGCTACCGTTCATCGGTATCCCTAAACCCGGTAAACCCAGGTCTGAGCCCTCCAGTTATCGCCCCATAAGTCTCCTCAAAGTCCTTGGTAAGATCTATGAGCGGCTTATCTATGCCCGATTAAAGAAATTTGCCGAATCCCATAATCTCATCCCCGACGAGCAGTTTGGTTTTCGAACCAAACACTCTTGTATCCACCAAGTGCATCGCATAGTCGAACATATCAGCGCTGGATTCCAGCGCGGTATGACGACTGGCATGCTCTTCTTCGACGTGGCGAAAGCCTTCGACAAGGTCTGGCACAATGGCTTGATTTACAAGCTATATTCATTCAACGTGCCAGACCGTCTCGTGCTCATCATTCGAGATTTTCTGTCGAATCGCACCTTTCGCTATCGCATAGAGGGCGGCACACTCTCGTCCCCCCATCCTATCCGAGCCGGAGTCCCTCAGGGCTCCGTGCTCTCCCCTCTCCTTTTCACGCTGTACACCAGCGATATTCCAAAAAGATCCAAGTCGCAGTTGGCTCTATTCGCTGACGACACGGCTATATATTATTCCGGCATCAGCCTAACAAACATCACCAAAATTCTCCAATCCTCGGTCAATGCCCTAGGGAATTGGTTCAGGAAATGGAGAATAGAGGTGAATCCCTCCAAGAGCGCGGCGGTTCTCTTTCACAAGAGTTCCGACCTCTCCGCTCAAGCCCAACCCATCTCCCTCTTCGGCCAACAGATCCCTTGGGAAAAGAAAGCCAAATACCTGGGCGTGGTTCTAGATTACCGACTTACGTTCCGAGAGCACATAAAAACGGTGCGTTCGCGCGCCGCTTTTGCTCTAGGACGTCTACATGGCATGCTCAATGCACGCAGTAAACTCTCCCTCAAATACAAGGTGAGAATTTACGTGATGTGTATTCGCCCCATCATGACCTATGCGAGTGTCGTATTCGCTCACATAGAAAGTCCCGCTATCCATAGGATGCAGACCCTCCAAAACCGATTCATGCGCAAAGCCACGGGCGCCCCTTGGTACGTGCGCAATAGGGACCTTCACTTAGACCTAAAACTGCCTACCATCAAGCAGTTTATGAAACGCGCCTCTAAGCGCTATTTCGATTTGGCCCCCCTTCACCCTAATCCCCTTGTGGTCAGTAGCGTAGACTACAAACCCTCTCAGATAAGTAGAGTGCGCCGCCCAAGGCACGCACTCACTTACCCTGACGACCAAATTACCCTAGCGCAGGAGTCAAACAGAGTGACTAGCACTCTCAAAACACACGCACAAAAACGCCGCCCGATATACCGTCCTCGCCGGCGAGGCCCGTCGCGAAGACCCCTTAACGGTAATCCTCCCCGTCCCTTGCTCGAGCCGGCCCGTGCCGAGCCAGTAGCTTTAAATTCGCCCCTAAATAATTTAAACCCAGATCCAGCCGTCCCTAGCTGCCCCCCCAGCAACGCCCTAAGCCGAGGTCCGAGTCTCGCAGGGGACACCCTTAGCTGTGTTGCTTAGTTTATAAGTTGCCCCTGGCTGGAGGCATTTGGTGCCTCGCCACCTAGTCCGGTTAAGTTTTTAAAGCTCCCTCGAGCTAAAAACTATGTCCGTCATAAAAAAAAAAAAAAGTAAGGAACCTTAGACTTGGCACGACCGTGTCTAGATTTCATTACTTTATAGAGATAAACAAGCAGCTCCATCGAGACTTGGCTAGTTTTTTACAGAATGTTTTTGATTGGATTTCACTTCTTTTTGTAGAAACGTGGGCTTATTATATGTCGATATCTCTAATAGTTTGGTTGGGCTCTTGTGTTTTCTAATCAGGGTCATCAGGTACTCCAGATTTTCGATTATCCTAGTTTTTATAGTTTTCCCTTTATGTGGCCATTAAACCCTAATTTCAGCTCTCTGAGTTAATGGGAAGTACTAGTTCTATTTTGATGATCATGAGTGAGTGAGTGAGCGAGTGTCGTAAATGCGAAACTTTGCTTTCGCTTAACTTCGGAACTAAATGACTTGAAATTTTGGATTTTAAGTGTGTAATTATAGCTTACTGGATGACGAAAATTTCTGCTTTCTGGTCTTTTCCAGAGGTTCTCAAATAGGGGCCTGAAAATGCGGCGAAATGGTTCCAGTAAAGGATGGTACGGCAGTGTTTGCTTCGCGCTCGTCTCGTCGCGGGGGCACTACCGTGCCCCCAGATGTACCACGGGAAAACAGCATTAACGTTCCCCATGCGGTGTATTCAGTTTACGTTGTTCATATCCTCATCAATCTCGTTATACAATAATAAGTGGATTAATAATAAGAACTATAAAAGTTTAATTAAGTGTTTTCTTCGCGCTCGTCTTGGCGGGGGCACTACCGTGCCCCCAGATGTACCACGGGAAAACAACATTAACGTTCCTCATGCGGTGTATTCAGTTTATGTTGTCCATATCCTCATCAATCTCGTTATACAATAATAAGTGGATTAATAATAAGAACTATAAAAGTTTAATTAATCGTACATTGTACCGCGTACATGTTAGTTAATAACAACTAAAAGATACGCGTGAAAAATAATGATAGAAAAATAAAAATAACCCTCCTCCTTCGGCAGTCGGGTAATAAGACACAATTTGTTTTCTGTCGTATTCAGTTATTTCAATAATTTTTTACTGAATATTAAATATGATGTCCTGTGATTGTACATCATAGTGTGCCAACAATAGTTAGGTAACTGACTTCGTAAGCGAAAGATTAATTATGCGCAGACTCATTAGCGACAGGATATGACGCGTGATCGACGCGTATTTGCCTAGCTCCACTATGCTCGTGCCCGCCAGACGCCTGGGGGTAGGAGAGCCAGCTCGAGACGGGGAGATTTGTTTGAACGCGGCCGCGATATCGGCTTATGGTTGAGAATTTTCAATTAAATGATCTTACTTATTTATTTATAGTGGGTTTGAAATCACTCAATTTAGGTAGGTACTTTGCGGATTTCAATATCCAATATCCGTTAATAATTACGTGTTCTTTATTTAGAAATACTTACTATAAATCCTAAACAAATATTTAATTGTATTTACTAATAGGTAGGTACAGTCTGGGGCCATAAGTCCAGTACATCAACGATCATATTCGCTTGCATGGTACTGCGTATACACACATGTGTGAGTGATTTCAATGCAAACATTTACCGGTCAAATAGTCTAACTACCTACGAGAAGGTGATAGTGTGTGGTTTGTCACTAAGGCAAAGATTATTATATCGCACTCTGTCTGTCTAAATAATGATGAAAGAGTGCGATATACGAAATCGTGTATTATGTGCAAAATATTTGTTATAGAAAAAGGTCGTAAGTGCGACTTCTTTTGATGCGATTGATTTGTAAAACTGCTACTGGACTTACGACCGTACATACCTACATATAAATACATATATATCTCATCGCTGGAATCGCAACCGGCCGCAAACATTCCACAAGTATTATTATATTCGGGTTCCGGATAATATAGTGCGTACGCTCACGGGTATGATTTAGATGCAATGTAAAAGTAGAATGTAGTGTGTCGTGAAAATAGCTAAGTGACAACCATGAAATTTACGCGCAATGGCGCCGGGTTCACTCACGCGCTTTTATATGATACATACGCATGGCACACAATCACATAAATATCCATTCAATGTAAGACGTAAGGTTAATACGTGACATTGAAATATTTTAATAAATGAAAAAAAGAAAGATTGTCTTTATAATTTTCTGCAACTTTTATGAAAAGATACGGACATACAAAATTAATATTCTAAAACGTTTCTGGTGGTTCGTAAATACATACAACAATGATTTATTTCGGCACACCCACATAATGATCTACGAGCAATGTAATGACATTTAATTTTAGGATATAGAAAGTATTATAATATAATTCAGTCACTTTTGATTTATACATTTTGTATATAAAGTGAAATTATAATGTATTTATGTTCAAAATAGTTCAAAACCTAACTACCTATTCAGTAAGGTGGAATTGTTGTTTGTTTTGAATATATTGGTGTCCTTGTTTTTTGTTTTTCAATCACATTTAAAAGAATACACACTGCAAAATAAATTAATACAATATTGTATGCACAGTACCTTATCAAAGGGTTGTTACTTTATTAACTTATCAAAGACTGTATGTACCTAACTTATAACATACACACAAGTTTGTTCATACATATATACACTCACGCCTTTTTCCCATAGGGGTAGGCATAAACTAAAGAACGCCACTTGCTACGATTCTTGCATACTTCTTTCGCTTCGACCACATTCATACATCTTGTCATACATACACGCCGGTTGCGAGTACTACGCACCTGACCTTTTTGAAGAACCTCACCAATAAGGTCGGTATAAATTTTTCTAGGGCGTCCCCTCTCGGCGGTTCCACTGACATTCGCCATATAAATCCTTTTTGTTAGTCGCCTTTCATCCATTCTCTCGACATGCCCAAACCATCTCAGCATATTCTTCTCAATTCTCGTCACTACATCGTCTTTTAAGCCGCAACGTTCTCTTATCACACTATTTCTCAATCTGTCATTCCGAGTTACACCGCACATACTTCGCAGGGAACGCATTTCTACAGCATTTATTCTACTTTCATGTTTCTTCTGCCATACCCAACTTTCACTTCCATACATAAGTGTAGGTACCAACACAACGTTGTGGATAGCCATCCGTGCCTTTTTTGACACCGACTGGTTAGCCACAACCGCATGTATAGCACCATTCACTTTATTTCCCGCATTTACTCTTCTTTCCACATCCGCATCAATCTTACCATCCCTTGTAAACATACTTCCCAAATAAACAAATTCATTCACTTGCTCTATACTCTTACCTTCAATCTTTATATCACACACACATACATCTTCATCTCTTTCAAAAACCATAACTTTCGTCTTACTTACATTTATTTTCATTCCCTTCAACTTACATGCTCCATTCATTACTGTTACCATGTCTTGCAAATCTTCTGCCGACGATGCAAGTAAAACTTGATCATCAGCATAGAGAAGGCATTTCACAGGTAGCTCATTCATTCTTAGTCCACACTCATTTTCTTTCAAATCTGTCAGACAACTATCCATGTATAGGTTGAACTAAATAAACTCTCTATTCATATTCCTGCATGTGATTTAGTAGGTACATAATGTTTTTGTTACATCAACGTTCGTCGTCCGTCACCCAGCACTACAACACATAATAACTGTCGCCAGCGTGACCCTTTAATTAGCAGCTCGGCAAAGCGTAAGTGGTACCCCAGGTTTTAAAAGCGTCTATTGGCTACGGTAACCGCTTACCATCAGGGGGTCGTATGCTTGTTGGCGTACGCCTTAGTGGTATAGTATAAAAAAAGATCTGTAATTTAATCTACTAAATGTATAATTTTTGTACATCTAATAAATAACCATCCCATCAAAAACATTCCGTAAAAAACTAGCCAAGTCTCGATGGAGCTGCTTGTTTATCTCTAAAAAATAATGAAATCTAGAGAAAGTCGTGCCAAGTCTAAGGTTCCTTACTGCGATTTCTTTATTATTTATAGTTAATGTTGTGTGACTTGGCCGTTGACTTGTACCCTTGTTGTAAATTCAAATATAAAGGTGAATGTTCAACACATTTGTACACAGAGGATTACGTAGTATGAATGTTCGTTGAGAATACAATTTGAACATTCTTTATACGTGAGTAGGTACAAGTCAACGGCCAAGTGACACAACATTAACTGTAAATAATAAAGAAATCGCAGTCAGGAACCTTAGACTTGGCACGACTTTGTCTAGATTTCATTACTTTTTAGAGATAAACAAGCAGCTCCATCGAGACTTGGCTAGTTTTTTACAGAATGTTTTTGATGGGATTTCACACAGTCAGTTCTTCATCAGATACTTCAGACCTTAGATTTTTGACATCAAGTTGTGTCAAATAAGAAAATCTAATAAAATAAATCAATAAGCCCACGTTTCTACAAAAAGAAGTATTTTATTTATTTTTGTAAAGGCGGTATATGTCGATATCTCTAATAGTTTGGTTGGGCTCTTGTGTTTTCTAATCAGGGTCACCAGGTACTCCAGATCTTCGATTATCCTAGTTTTTATAGTTTTCCCTTTATGTGGCCATTAAACCCTAACTCTGTACCAAATTTCAGCTCTCTGGGTTTATGGGAAGTACTAGTACTATTTTGATGATCATGAGTGAGTGAGTGAGTCAGTGAGTGATTGAGTGAGTGAGTGAGCGAGTGTCATAAATGCGAAACTTTGCTTTCGCTTAACTTCGGAACTAAATGACCTACAGACTTGAAATTTTGGATTTTAAGTATGTGACTATAGCTTACTGGATGACGAAAATTTCTGCTTTCTGGTCTTATCCAGAGGTTCTCAAATAGGGGCTTGAAAATGCGGCGAAATGGTTCCAGTAAAGAATGGTACGACAGTGTTTGCTTTGCGGTCGACTTGGAAATTAATATCAATTATGTAAAGTTTTGTTTCTTCTAGAAAATTACTTGAGATTTTAATTGCATTGCTGTTCTAATCCAATCCTATAATCCCCCAGCATATAGGCGTCTGAACAAATGATGTACCTAAGAAGAAACGCTTAGATTTTTAATTCCGAGTCTAATAGGGTTGGCAGTAAAAGTATTTAGTGCCATCGTGTTCCGATTGACCATCGTAAAGCTATTCACGAGTAAAAACTTTTTTATTAATTGACTACAGACGATAATGTCAACACATTAAGAAAGAAATCACGGATATATTTTCTTGCACGGGGCGTCTTGCTGTTTCATTTGATGGTCACGTACCTATAAATGATTACAACTTAAAATGCACAATATCTCTAGAAAACAATCCCAGAAACAAAATTTAAGACATGTAACAGCTATGTAGCTTCTGTTACATGTTATGTGCTGCTTCAGTTTACTAGACTAATAACAGACTTAAGTATCAACGTGGTCACTCACGCTCACAGTGTAAGCTCGTGTGTTTTCATTGTTAGGGTTGTCGCTCACCAAACATAAACTATGTTAGGGCCGCCGCCGCTGAACTTTTTTACAAACGTCGTTTGTAGTTGTTTAAAAGTTTTGTAAGATTTGTTGTTATTTACTCTCGCCACGGTTAGAGGATATAAACTTCACCCCTCAGCTCCGTCTGGAAGCTTTTGTTTTTAAATTGTGTAGATAGTATTAACTTTGTATACGTACCTATGTATTTTCTTTGTTTTGACAAACTAGTAGTTTATAATAATTTCTTATTCTCTTACAGAAAGATAACGAGAAACGTTTATATAGAAATAAATACCTACCTAATACGATATGAATGAATACAGTTTGCCTTCAGATTAATAGTCATTGTAATAGTTTTTGGATTCAATTTGAAATGTATTCCCTGAAGAACTAACTATGGAACTCGTAAACAATAGTTAGGAAAGAGCTGCAGTAAGCACTCCTTAATGGCATGCTCCAACACCTTATTTTAATTCTTTAAAGACAAACGTTCTGCTAACTTTATTCATCGCATAACGCACCGAGTTAACACAGATAACCTAGGAATATACCTGGTAAATAAACGAATACAATGATGATGAAACCTAAACACGAAGGCAAAAACGTACTCGACAGGTATGACCGTATTTGAGTATGTATTTATAGTTAAATGTATGATTGTTAAGGTTGCTTACCTTATCAATTACATGAGAATGTTCGTTCGCTATATGGCGGTACGTCAAAGTCGTGTGGTAATGCGTTTCTCTCTAGGAGTTCGTAACATCTGAATTAGTTCATTAGTAGGTATTATATTATATTAAAAACAAAGTTAAATATAGTGAAAATCTGCACTTTTCTAATCCATCTAAGCGAAAAGTGGTTCGTTGACAAGTTTTTTATTAATATTTTCTGGATTTTTTGTGAGTTATAAGGTAAACACACCACTACGACACACAACGAGTTTTTTTATTTAAGTATTAGACGCCGGCCATGCATAGCCGTTTCATCATAATCATCATCAGTCTGTAGGCCTCTTTTAGTGATCGCCACTCACCCCAGTCGCTGCCAGCTCCCTTCTGCAAGGCGTCGTCACTCCACCTGGCTGACGCGGCGGGCGTTCCACATTATGCTTGCCTAAGCACGGTCTCCATCAAGAACTCGTTTGTTCCAACGGTTGTTGGTTCTCTGAAAGACGTGAAATGTTTCGGAGATATAACATCCCCTGCCTCACTGCCCTGCATAGATAAATTTATTTCATAAGCTGGTTCTCTACTTGAATGGAAATGGAAGCAGCTTCATACAGACATTTCATTAACTCGCGTTTTCGACATTTCATTAAGCCTCTAGAATAGCCGAGGTTTCGATTGAGTCAAAGGCCTTCTCATAGTCCAAGAAAGCAAAACACATGAGCTGGATATACTCTTCTATCTTCTGTATAATCTGCCGGACCATGTGGATGTGGTCTATGGTTCCGGAACCCCTCCTCCGGTCCTCCTCCCAGCATGCTCTGGAGGCTGGAACTCGTCAAGTCATCTTGCTAGACGATCCGAGATCACCGTCGAGAATAGCTTATAGACGTGACGACTCACTTCTGAGCATTTCTTAAGAACTACAGTTCTCTACAGAAGGTTTTCATTTTTGAAGAACAGTGCCACCCTGGTTCTGTTCCAGGCCTTTGAAGTTTCTCTGTTGTTGAGAGCTTAGTTAAACAGCTTCTCCCTCAGCATAGCATAGTCGTTGGTGATAAGTATACACACATTTACTTTTTATTTCGTTTTATCAACACAAGTCTTTCTAATTCGTAGTAGGTAAATTTGCGTATCTGTATTAATTATCGTATTTGTTCATCGAGCAGCGCTAGTTTGATAAACTCATACAAATTGAGGCATGGGGTTTAAATTCGTTAGTTTTTAGGGTGAGTCAGGTAACAGCTATAACCGCACTGTACGGAACCAATCTGTTAATTGTTAAGTTATTTTTAAGTAGCGAAAATATTATGTTAAATTTAATTAAAAGTTTCTTATTTGGGCCCGAATCTTGATATGTCCCAAATAAATAAGTGTATGGCATTGTATGAGGAATATACTATGTAATAATGTAATTACTAATACACGCAATCAACGCTGGTAAAACTATGTGCAAGCGTGTCCCACGATAATCACTAGTTAAAGTGTTGTTCGCGGCATTAAAAAGTGTTTGAATATGAAACATTGCCATTATTCCGTAATTAGTAAATTAAGATTGCATAAAAATAGCGCTTACTGTCAAAATCATTTCCATATTTCCATGCTGATGACGTTTTTGGCTTTTGGCTTGAAAATCAAGCAGTAAAAAAATTCAAAATCAAGAATGTTGGGTATATGGCGAATATAAGAAAGTAATGTGTTGCATGGTAAATTGGTTGTGACATAATGTAATGTGTGTCTTTGTATTTTAGCACAATAGGTGTATGCCAACCGGCATGTATTTGTAACAATATTTAAGTATTACCCTGTCTTGTTGGTAAGGGCAGCGTTGAAGGGATAAATAAATAGGTTATATCGATCCATCTGCCTACCAGGTAGGTACGCTACCACTATCCCACATATGCTCAATTCATCAATCTGTCTACTGTGCCATAATCGCTCACAGCTAATTACGTCACGCTGTAACTTCGGGCACTTCACTTCATTGCCGCTCATTAAGCCTACACGGCATAGTTCAACAACTACCGCTCCCGTGACGGAGCGTCTTCAATCTTCACATGTGTCACCTCCAACATCCTCGGCTCGGCATGGATCCCCCTTCGCAGTCATTAGTTGCACAAGGTAAACAACTTCCAGAAGTCGTACGCTGACTGGAGGCAGCCCGTGAATTCTGTCTGCGCCCTCCGGCGCACGGTGCGTCTACTACGGATCGGGAGAGTTGTGGACAATTCTCTCTCCCTTTCCACCACTTCTGCGCCGGCTCCCATATGCTCTCGACCATGGACTGAATTACAGTCGGAAGTGAGAGGTCACCACCCACTGCCACGAATAGATCACGGCGCTACTGTGCCCAAGCCGACCATACCTCCAGCGTGTGCTGCGCCGTGTCCTCGGGGCAGTCTACGCAATGGTGTCACCATTGCCTTGCATCGGGCGTTGGTTTCAGACTCCTTACAGCATCCATGTCACGGGCAGTTAACGATAACTTTTTGTATGGAAAAGTACACGCATGACGGTCACCTGGCGGACTTAAATCCTATGATATTTTTTTTAAATACGACACTACGAGTTATATGGATATAAACATTAGCAGTCTAGAGCCAATCCGGAGTGTAATTTCTGCTATAGACTGTGTGTCGTTCGCGCGTGTCGGTGCATACGTTGGATCGTCTCAACTTTGCCACCGTTGATAGATTGGCAAGTTGTTCGGCGCCAACTTATGTGTGTCGGCCGCTCCGCGGGGCTACACAACGCGCGACGGTCGGCCGTCAGTAATGCGACTCTATATATAACTCCTTAAGTACTTCTTATGTACTCCTTGTGAACTTCTTATGTACTCATTATATACTACTTATGTACTCATTATCTACTCCTTATGTAATTCTTAATATAATCTATAGTGCACTCCCTCAATATTAATAAGTACCTATTTGTTTCGTAGTTATGCTGCTTTAGGATGATAGTAGTAAATATAATTTCGTAATTAGGTGGCAAGCCATGGTTTAATGCTTCTCATTCAGCGAGGAATTCCGTGCTGAAAATGTGAAAGTAATGGGCTGCTGTGAAATACTGAACTAATTAGTCATCTGGTCTGGTTACATAGCAAGTAAAACTATTTAAATATTAACCCTGCTGACCTTGTATTTGCCCGCTACTGGGCTCATTTCGGAGTCGGATCAGGTCAATTATCCAGGACAATCAGATTATTAAATTATAATATAAAATTAGCAAAAAACGGAGTCAAAATAAAAAGAAATTATTAAGAAAATCATCATAATATGATACTTTAAAGGTTTAGTTTTAGCGGGGGCAACAAGCCTGGATTCGCGCTCGGATCACGTTCAAATTCACTTAATTCTCAATCGTCCGCTGAATCTGTTTCAAATAGTATTTCATAAACTTTCCCGATCTCTTAGCGATTGAGTTGGAAATCCATAATTCCAAAGTACTCGTAGTTAAGAGACCCACTTAATTTTGCAAAATGTTATTTATGTCACAGTTAAAACCCGTTCTTAGTTACAACGCGTTTCCTCTTTGTTACAACTACAATTAACTGCTGTTCGAAAATGAATATTAGTGAAAACTAGTTCTAACTAGGCAAAAGGCGTTTTAAAATTGATTCCAATGTTACTTATGATTTTTTTTTAAAGGGGTAAGTATATCAATAATTTCTCCACTAATGAGCTGCATTGGACAATGTAAATGTAAAAATAATATAGGTAGGTAAATAGATATTATAATATTATAGGTACCAATCAGAATAAAGCACTACATAAATTAGGGTACTGAAATAATGTTATGGTAATCGAAATTCTTAATAAATAAAATACCTACATTTATTGTACATTATAATTATATTTTTTGATGAAATGAAATGAAATTGTTAAAGTTGTTTTGTGCCTACAAGTGCAAAAGACATACGTATATTTTAATAGTGCAATAATCATAAATAATTAGATTCGACGACGTATCAAACTAATTTATGGTTTCCTACAGTTTTGCCGCAAACACTCGCTGACGTAAATATGGTGCAAAAAATGTTTAGTCTGTGGCCCAGGGTCACAGCGTAACGGAGACCTATGAGGTTCGTATCAATAATAAACACATCAAACGTCGCTCCGAATGGAGTCGCGTAATGTGTTTAATTAATTTAATTTATGATGATAGTCACATTATCGAAAAAATATTTGCTTTTGCACGGAAATTTAATTTTGGTAATGAGTAACAGAGTGAGTTATCTAAAACGAATTTGTGGAGCAGACTAGAGACAACCCTATCACAAGTAACTCTAGAGAGACACTTACTATTAATGTATAGTGAGCATAAACTCAAATGTAAACCCTATTTTTTATTTGTAGGTTCACGGTAGACATTATCGTGGACTAATTTAATGCTAATCTGATAGACACTCCCTTTAGCCTGCTTTGGACATGGTGGTTTTGACGCCACGCAGAATCCCCTCTTATATAGAAACAAAGGTGTTATTGCCATAAATACAGCGATTTAAGTACTAGTCGTTTTTTACGAAAGAAAGTTTCAGTAGTATGCTTATCCAAATACTTATCGAATCGAATCCAAAAATCCTCAGTCATTCTGAAGATAGGGTTCTCATGTGACATTATCTGCTGAACAGGCCTCGCAGTGACCTTCAACAATCTTCTGTTCATCTTGTAATAGCTCCTCCTACACTTAGTTTTCCGGTGCGTGATTTCCACTTGAGAACCTATGTATTTGAAAACTGTGGTCTATACTAGGAATAATCTAAAAAGTCGGATTTGACAGCTATAAAAATACTTTGTGTAGTGAGGAGAAAAACAATCGGTTGCCTTAAAAACCGATTTTCGAGACATATAGAGTTTGTAATCGACAGGATTAATAATATAAATACAACGCGATAAAACTAGTAAAAAGTAGTTTTATTTCAATTACTAACACTTTAATTTTTACCGCAACTTATTAAAATTTCACAGTGTTAACTATTCATTCAAAACATGCCGTAGGTATGATATTTTGGGAAAAACCGTTTAAGTTTTGATCACTGATGGTATACAATATTGTGACAGAATTCCCTAACTTCTAACCCACGACGACTCTGAATGTTTGTTCAAAAAACTATTAAGTTACGAGTATGTTATTAAAATGTATTTAACAAATAGTATGTTATTAAAGTTAAATAGCCTCATGCCATGGTTTGCACAAAAACTAAGAGAAATAACACAGAGCGCTTTGACCTGTGTCGAGTTCCTAACGGTGAGCAAGGTTGTCAGTGCTCCGCGAGGTCAGAGCTCCCTCATACTGCCAACCCAACTATTCATTCGTTTTTCGTCTTACAGGCTCGACAACACACAAGTGATACGCCTGATGTTACAAGCGTCAGCAGGATACGGTAACCGCTTACCGTAAAAGAAAAGTGTGCCGTATATAATACTTTGTGATATTTTATACAACGATCTGAGAAGAGCCTATGTTTCAATTTTATTTGATTGTATGAATCACAGTTCATGTCATTTCCTGCTTCTGGGCGAGGTGATGAGATGGTTATTATAAACAAGAAGGTTAATATTAAGTATAATATATGATATGAAATTAACAATAGGCCTGTTAAATATAAGAGGCAGCTAGAGGCTAAAGCGGATGCCGCTAACCATTCTTATCTGAACAAGAATTCGTAATTAAATATTTTTTTCAAAAAAACAAAAGTTAAACCTAAAGATTAAAGATATTTTAGGTAATTAAATACAAAGTTGTTAAGATAAAGTGGTGAAATTTTCGTAATTAAATTAATTTCTTTAAATCTAGAAGTTTTTCCATGGTGCAAAGCCGGGTGGAAGGGGATGAGGCACGTTATTACTTTTCATCCCTAGATATCAGGGCTGGCAAGTCCGAAGGCGTTCTACGGTTCTTCGTAGCTACGGACTACGAGGACTGCGCTACGGGCTACGAGTCATTCATATTGTTGAGTCGAGTCAGCGCGCGGAGTCAGTTGACGCGTAGCGCTCGCCTCGGCTACACGTGTCTCCCGCCTTCTTGTACCGTTTTCGTTAAACTTCACTCGACTCAACATACGAATTATCTTACGTGTGTGATTTGAGATAGCTTATGTACAGTGAATGTTAAACTTAGTTTGTGGACCATTAGACGCTAAATAAGCAGTTATAAAGCGTTTTGTAGTGTCGTTGGTACAGTCTTGAACTTAGAAAAACTTTCAAGTAAGTATTTAGTGATATTAAATGCATTATGTAGAGAGAAATATTTTCAACTTCCTGCAATGATTATGTAATAACAAAAGCCTGTTAAAGTTAAATTGTTATTAAACTGAGTACATTACACTTTTTACTATGAGGTTGCGGTTCGTAAAGCTCACTTGGCAAGTGTCCGCATTGGTCGGTCGGGGCTGGAGCTGCTACTCACAGTAATCTGACAAGTCGCTCGTGTGTGACTATCTCTCTCATCAGTATCAGTACACATCTAACACATATTACGAGCACATTCGCTAACAGAATCGTGTTTAGGCGATGTTCAAACCGTTTATCGAACGCGAGATAGTGTTATCAGTATGTAATTAAAAAACAACTTGGATATGTTTTCCATTTTCTGCACATTTTTGCACTGATAACGATCGTTTTAGGAAGTTCACGTTCATTGTGTGTTTGAACTAGTGAATAAATAAAAATAATATTTAGGTTGCCTTATTTTAAAATATAAGTAAATATTTCTGTAAAACGTATTCATTGATTGGCTTGAGTATTTCGTATAAAATTCGTAACTTAAATAAACACATCACATTAACACACATTAAATAAACAAAATAGCTTTAGCTAGGGAGAGAATAAATAAATAAACATTCAGATGTTGAGGTTTCTTGTGCAGCTGAACTTTTTTTGTAAAGAGGCTGAGGTTTTTCTAAATAGATTTCTTGCTCATTCACTCATTCGGATATATTTATTAATTTCTAAATATCTGTTAACTGCTACTTAGTATAAGATATAAACTATGTAGTTAAAAGTATGTATTTTAAAAAGGAATTATTACAGGAGCTAGAGCCCTTAATAATTTGTAAGCCAAAGACAGATCAGAGATCAAACAGCGATCGATGGTCACATACATTTTGGAGATAACCTGAACACTTATTGTAGACATGGTTTACATTGTTATTCTCATTTTATTTGGAATATTACTTTATACCATCACGCCTTTATTCCCCGAAGGGTAAGGCAGAGGTGTACTAATGTACACCGACATTTCGCCGGTATGTTTAGGTCCCATGTAATAGGGGGCGAGCCTATTGCCATTAACCGGGCACAAACCAGACTCCGAGCTGTTACTAAGAATTTCATAGAAAAACCCAATAACACTTTGCTCGACCTGGGGATCGAACCCAGGACCTCTAGCGTAGCAGTCGCGCTTAGGACCACTAGACTAATGAGGCATATATTACTTTATATAGGTATTAAAATAATTGAAAAAGTTAGTTTTTTAATATATGTACACAGTATAGTTTATAATCTTAAAATATCAATGTTTGTGTTTATATTGTTGATGTGCCTTGAATAAATAAATAAATAAGTAATGTACACCTTGTCAATGAGTCTATTGTTACACTGAATCTGTAATATCGGGACGATATGTTGTGTACACCAACTAGTCTAAATACTATTAGTAGAACTCGATGTACCTACATAGTCTCTGTTGTTGTCTGGAAACAAGAGAACTATGAAATGAACTGAACATGAAGAATATGATTTTAAATCATCTAAAAAAAAGGGCGGAAGGGACTTTCCACCTGTATAGTTATTGAGAAAAAAAATGTAGTTAAAATTCTGGTCAAAATTGCATGTTAACAAGTATAATATAACCTAGACACAAAAATAAATATAAGTAGGTATTAGTAATTTCAAAGAAACATGATCAAAATCTCAATACAGAGTAAGTACCTGCGAGATCATACCGATAAGCTGACGAAGCACGTAAAAAAGACGAAGAATTACAATATTTTTTAAATATAAAATATTTTTGACTGTTACACAAATACTGGCCTAATTATAACTTGAAGACTCTCGAACAATTTTCCAGAAACATCAAACTCTCTCAGCAGGTATTTCTGTAAGTGCTTTTAACAAACGACAACAACTCCAATTCAGCGGATCTAAGTAAAAAATGAGAAGCAATTTGTGGTAAGTTATATTCGCGCGTTGCGACTTGGGAGTAGGTCGCGACTTGTGATCACAAACTCATTTTATGTCCAGATTTTAATGTTGAGTAGTTTGTATTTGATATGCTTGATTGCTTTGAAAATACTAACATAAAATCGAATAATTAGTTTTTTATAAACTAATAATTTTGAAGTTGTTAAGTTAATCATCGTTAAGAGAAACAGTAAAATACTTAAAATTAAGGTATTCGTTGCATTTTAAATCAATACCATGAAGTAGTTTTGAGTGAACTCGTTTCGACAGTTGGCACGCCTGCATTAGTGCTTTCGTTTCGTTTTGCTACTTAAGTGAAGCAAAACTGATGTAGCCTTATTTTAGCAACCCGACACATTTTTATAATAGGTTTGCCTTTATGAGTCCTAACTCATGTTAAACGAAAATCGACGGAGCATCTGCCTATTACCATTATCATCAACCCATATACGGTGCCACTGGCTGGCACGGGTCTCCTCTCAGAATGAGAGGAATTAGGCTATAGTCCATAAATTGTGTGGTAGACTTCACACGCCGGCCGTCGAGAAAATTTCTCCGGCATGAAGGTTTCCTGCCTATGAGACATTGTAATTATTCGTAGATCCCCTTATGTGAATGTATGTAATGTTAATTACATTTTATCTAGAATACACATTAGGAAATAAGAGTACCTACAAATTATTAATATTTAAAGGAAAGACATACTTTAATTATATCTTCATTGCAGCAGATACCGGATTTATCAGCTATTTAAAATAATAATTATGAATTAACTCTAGTAATGTATTTATACCTATTCACTGTAAGCCATGTGCAGATTAAGAGAGCTCTTAATTCGTGTAACGATTACAGTCATATCGACGTGATCAAAAGGTTCGAAAGAGAAACAATGATATCATTCCAAATGTTGAATGGATACAATTTGTTATCTTTATCAATGGTGCGATTGGTTTAACTGTGATAAATATTTCAAAGATTATGAAATGTCCGTCAATGACAATCCATGGGTAGACCTATATTATCAAATTCAAAGAATACTTAAATAAATTCCTATAACTGACATAAATCCGTATAAGGATTACGTAGAAAACATTGTGTGAAAGACAAATTCGACCTCGTCTAGTATTCGAACTTTCTTTTTTGCGCTGCGGAAAGTCATCATGGAGAGTCTGCCACACCAATGTGGTGCGGCAGGCCATGGGATTCCTAACATTCGCCGCAGCCTGGCAAGGTGTAGGATTCGAACCTGCGTAATAACAGGTTAACCAAAAATGTACTGCGTATAAACAATTTCTTAACAAATGCAAGCGAGGCGCAATTAAGTTGACAAAAATATAGTAAGTGTATGTGCGGCTAAACAAACGATATGGGGTATCAATACCGCGTGCGGGTAATGTCGGCCTCGCCTCCAATAAGGGGACTTTCCGCGTGATTACTGGCCCACATGTGACTCACGCCGAGCAAACATGCGGCGGAGGCAGAGGACAGAGGGCCGGCGACCCTCTCTAATTGCACAGCCGGCGGATCAAATCATGACCTGTGTATGCTTGGAGTCACACGAAACTAACATGTACAGAATATCCACTTTCGTAACGGATGGAGACTCGAAAGACATATTTTTTTATTTTTTTAGCCACGGTTATTTTGCTCGTAAATAAAAATCGTGAAAAGGCTCTTTTTGTATAAAACACGAATAATTATAATTATTGTTATTATGTTCGACATGATGGAGCCCTTCTTACCAGAGGCCGCTACGGTGGCCGTCTGAGGGATGAATAATTGTATACTTACTGGGGTCTGTGTGCAACTGTGCACCAGCGATAGAGAACAGATCTTATGAGAAACGATGCTTGATATTATGTTTATTTAATTCTTCATCTTACTATTTCGCGCATATTTCTGTAATTGGGCCTTCTTAATCTGTCTGTCATGTGTTATCGCCTAAATTGTAATTATTTCGACAACTGTGACATTTTTCTAGTGAGGTAGGCAGGGCAACAGGTGGATGACGACACATAACTGTGACACTGTACGGCGTCGCCGAAGAATGGATGTAATAAGAAACTTGATTGTGTCCCGTGAGTGTCGTCAAGACGGATAATGTTCTGTTGTTACTTATTACGACACGCTGTTCACTAATTTGCCGCCGAGCGTAGTAGGGGTAATAATGGTGATTGGCCACATCATATCATCGATCACTGAAAGCAAATCGTAGTTAATAATACCTACTGTAAGCTTTAGGACGAAGAAACTGACTTTAAACGTTCAGTGACGCAACTTCGGAGTTAGTGATAGATGCCAACGATAATAACGAAATAAGGAAATACCGAACAAACGATACAATAAGGTAATTGTGAAAATCGGTTCATAAAAAACAAAGTTAGGCGCAAACATACTCGTATTTGTAAAGGGTTCCGATGTTACAGTACACTGAATGGATTAATTAATTAATTAAATCTACCCACCGAGTCTGACATCTCAAGTAGGATTTCTGCTAATGACTACTAACTAATGTTTGTAACTTTGAGAATCGCTAATAACATTTATATAACGGTTAACTAAATGTAGCGTTCGTTGTATACAATACTGATATCTCTTGACATGTGACTTCAACCCAGTTCAAATTAACCTAGGTAGGTAGGTAGGTTAATTTCTGTCCATGTCTGCCTACTCATTGTTTGATTCGGATACAATGAGTGCCGTGGTGGTTGCACAGCACGTGCACACCATGGTAAACTACAACAATACGGTCATATTTTATACACTCTCTGTTGTAATATTTCTCTTTTGTGCTCCTCCAAAAAAAAACAAAACATTAATGCACAGACAATAACTGTGCATTAATGTTTTGTTTTTTTTTTAACCGACTGCACGACGCATGCTTTTAAATAATAAATGATATTTATTTCTGTAATTAAATCTTATATAGACACAAGATTTTACAAGTCATAGTTTTACATTTTTTAAGCTAGATGGACTTCCTAACTGACGACGTCTGAGAAGAAACACCGAAACAAACTCAGAGAATCATGGTCTCTTTTAAAGTCCAGACATAGGATATTAACAAATATGTGAGTGTTACAATGTAGGGCAATGCTTTGAATGGACCAGTCCCACCCGACGGCACGAAAGCATCAGTCATCGTGTAGCTCGATCATAATTTAGAGAGCTCAACAACCCGTCGCACGACGATACCAGATCAGCGGAATATTTGCGTAGGCCACTTAAAAAATCTCAAAGCTACGAAAGCTGAGTATTTATATTTAGTCTACAAAGTACTCACATTTATATTTTCTTTTTATTATTAATGAATTAGAGATTATTAAATAATAAGAATAAATATAATCAAATTAATATAAGTAAATAATTATCTTAAATTAAAAACAACACAATTAAATATCAAATTATAGAATAATTATAGAAATGATAGCCTAGCCTAGTTCATTAGAAGAGTTCAATCCCAAGCAAATTTGTCATCAATATAATCTCTTTGGTTGATTACTGTTATAATTTGTTATTTGCCCATTCTCTTTGTGACTGGTTAATTATTTAATTTTTTATTTTTATAATCCCTTTTTGGTAGGTTTGTGCTAGTTAAATCCAGACCAATTATACTACCTGCAGTCCATGATTACAGACTACAGTCATTACAATGTCTCGTTGGTTATACATGTTCATTGTAACAAGAGATTACTCTCTTGTTAAGTGTTGTTTCTAAGTGCACCCTTCCTTATCGCCGCCATCTTGCCGGTAAATGACGGCGCGGCGTAATAAAATAATGCAGCGCGTTATCGAGGTATTAGCTGCGGGATGAGGTCCGCGCCTCGGGGAACTGCACCAATCATACTTTATATAGATACGTTCTGAACAGCGGCAATTTGTTTATAATTGTTCATCATCGCTTAACTATGGAACTCACCATGTAGTAGACTTATCGTAACAAATTTACTGCCAAATATGATTATAAAATAAACAGGTACGTACGGTACCTACTTGTGTAGTCGATAAACGGCCATCCATCCACAAAAAGTCACAGTCAGGATTGGCGTAAAGGAGAGCGTTGAGAGCACACAGCGAACACGATATTGACGACTTAGCACGCGCCACGGTGCGACACCAGGGCACGGCAAACAAAGGATGTTTTCGTTTGCGACGGTAGTTGTTAAAGGAATAAAAAATCGACACAACTCATCATGCAAATCAGATGCATCCATATTGCCCCAGAGTATTATGCACATGACTATAAGTTGGTGCTTTTCCCGTCTGACTTCAAAGCAGCCCAAAAGAAATTTCGTGGGGTACATGTATATTATTATGTATAAGTAGTATCCGTTGATACCTTGTATAGGCCTTTTGTACTTTTCCTAGCAGAAGAATATATGTGCTCTCATGTGGATTTCACATACACATAGCACTTTCAAGCCTGCAACGTACCAGTGCCCCAAAAATCAAACACATCACATTGTGATTGCGAAAGTCTTGTGAATTTCTAAGGATGAAACACAAACGCCTAAACGACACTTTCGCAAGTGCACCACCTTACTATTTCAAGACACCTGGGAATCTAAAACTACGAGTAATCTTACCTGACCGTAGTAAATGTTTAGTCTAAAACCGATTTAGTGTGTCTGTCTGTCTCATCTCTTCTTGCAAAGGAGATAATCAAAGTTTTAGGAAGGTTTCAGGCAGTGGCTCTTCGTGCCATATTTATTTCACTCGAGCCACCTGCAGCGATAAACCGTAAGTTTAAAGATCTGTAGTAAAAGATATATGTACTGCGGCGGCAGGTTAGCAGCACGCTTCACTAGCGGCTGTTGGAGCTGCGAACTGATAATATATTAACCACTTGACTCTCCACTTGAATAGGTACATGTTTTGAGAACTACTATAACGTTTGACCACTACTTTGCATTATGTTCAGTAGGCACAGGTATGTAAACTACCAGTAGGGCTGGACACGATCATGTTTCAATATATATATTTCTCTTTCTTTCATTAGATGTTCCTCAATTTGTAGAAATCCAAAATAAAGATCAACTACGGATTTAAAATCAAAAATCAAATCAAAAATAGTGTTATTTTCATATAAACCATCTACAGGCACTTATGAAATGTCGAGTCTAGGTGCACGGTTCTAAATTGGTCGTTTCCTATGGAGAAGAACCGGAAAGAAACTCCATGGTTGTTACAATTAAAAGAACGACGATAAATAATAGTCATAAGTAATTACTATTATTTATAGTATGAGTTTTTTGTGCTCTATGAGGACTGTTTCCGGTCCTTCAACAAAATCCTACAACGCATCACTGTCAGTGGCGTTGGCGCCGGTGGCGGCCACAGTGTGTAATTACTGCGCGGCAACAAATACATGGTCAGCTCATACATACAGCGGCGTAGGGCGCGGCCCCACTCCTGAGTGACCAGCGAGTCTTTATTAATTTTAATGTTCATGCAAAACGTGAAGATAAGTACTGAGCCCATTTCAGTTGAGAGACAGATATATGCATAAAAAAAATATAAAATTGTGACTTTCTCGGAGGAGACGTGTATCCAGGGGGACAATAATGATGATGATAATAACAATAATGATGAATTAAATAATGAAAACTTTTCGTTTGCATTGTAATAATTATTAAACCTCTTTCTATCAGAAGACAAAGGGTTGTTTGGTTTCTCACATGGTTAATTCGATACCTAGATAAGATAATAAAAATTAGAGAAAACATGTTTGTCCGCCCATAACGACAGAATTACAAATCTTGTCTTGGCCGATGTTTAATCGCTAGTCGCTGTCAGTGGGACCACACTCTTATTACCAGACATCCTGACCACAGTATTGGCTCGTCACACGGGTGGACTTTGCGGGCGTAGGCAGGACGTACACTCACCAGAAGATAGTGACACGTACCTACTGCTGTTTCTCTGGTAGCGACTATTGATTGCACACAAATAATTTACGTAAGTACATGGGGTTGTGTTTTCTTGGCGTGTTTTGGGCTTTCAATATACCCCATGTTTGTAGTACGGCAAGTCACGTACGCTGTGACAGGCGACTGAGTAACGTTTCCGAATGATATTAGCTTTTCTTAACACATTGGTTGCTAAATAATTCACACTTCGTTTGTATTGGGGTTATTACTTTTGTAAAATAGTTTATTTTTAGTATAGTTTCTATTACTAATATGGAATTTGTTTACATGTACATATAACTGTCCGTGACGACAGTAACAAATGGTTTTTTGTAGTTTTAATGTGTAATCAATGGTCACCGATCTAACTTTTTGGCAATTGAAGCTCTACATAGCACATAAGGTAGTATTTACATATTGCTTACCTAGTTAGTAAATCTAAGAATAAACAGACTACGAAAATCTCGAATTCATTAACATAATATACTTAAATAATAAAATTAATCATCATCATCGCCTATTCGTATTCCTGCTTCCTATTTCATTCCTAGTCGTGCTGGGCACAGGACCTCTCCGGATTGAGAAGGGTAACGCTGTGGTCATGACGCGGCTACGCTGGTCCAAGGCGAACTGGCAGACTTCACACACCATTAATACATTATTAAATTAAATTTCAAATACAGTGCTCATGTATGTATTTGACATGTCACTTCATAAAAGTAGTCCCGTCAAATAATAACGAGTCCCGAGGGAGGGCGCTAATGACATTAAAAGCTACGACGGAACATTGTAGTTATGTTGTTAAAGACACAAATATTTTTAGCTAATTTTTATTTGGGAAGCCTATGTGTCGTAGGAATATTATTATTGCACGCCTAACAATAACATTAAAACGGGAAAGTAGACAAAGATGTTTTCCTTGTCTATTACGGTGGGTGCCAAACTATACAAAATAGCAGTTTTGGACAATAGTTTAACCACCTACAATGTGAGAGGAGGCAATTGTCTAGTACTGGAACAGTTAACCATCATCAACTCTTAGTTTCCCAATCATTGGGTGCGTGCATTAAAACTAGATACATTTTGGTCATCTTATTAGGCTATTACTGCTATTAAACAAAAAATGGTCACACTATATTAATGGACATTTAATTGACAGTCTGGTATTATTATTATTTGTGTAGTGGTAACGGCTTGAATTATTATAACTACAATCGCAAACAAATAGTTATTTAAATGTAAGGTAATAATGTACTATTTACTTCTAGATTTACACATAAATATTAATTAAGCTTTACAAAAACACCGCGTTTTAACGCAGGTATTTAATCACCATTTTTTTTTATTATTTAGGTCGTCAGTTATTTTACCGGAAAGGGTTTAATTAAAAAAGGATTACCATTGTACAGAAAGACCAACCAAGCTTGTAATACCTCAATATTTATTACATGCTATTTCTTGGAAACCGATGAAAGCGTACCCTGAGTACTGAAACTCATTATTTACATAACAGTATTAATCACACAAGTCATGTAAAGAGCAAGTAATATTCTTCATCAAAGTAACTTTGAGTACGGGTACTACTTGTAATATGTGTAATTAAGAGGAGTTACAGTCGATGGCAACTTTAGGCGCGCGCATGGCGAACCGGCAACCTCGCAAGTACACAGCAGGCTGTTAAATGTTATAGTATGTTAACTTTTACAGTTAATTACATAATAAAATTTATGTAGAAATGTCACTGGAGCTTCTAGGAAGTATGCACTTCAATACAATGTTCAATGGATACTGTACCTTAAATTAAGTATATTTTATTTCTTTTGAATCGAATTGTGAAGTACCACTGTAGGTATCATAACTCATTTGTAAAATAAAAATTGTGTCAAACTTAAATTACAAAAGAAACTACCTCTGGAACTATTCAGCCAAATACCTGCTGAGTCTATTGAGAGGAGACTTATTGTCAGCGATAAGCTTGTCAATAAAAGGCTTCAAACCCTTGAACATCGTCGTAGGGAGGCAGGCTTGTCCGTCTTCTACCGGGTACATTTCGGAAAGTGCGCATCAGAACTACACAATTCATTCTGCCATCTCCCTTTTACCGTCGAATAACAAGGAAATCTGATAAGCGACACCGTTTCATGGTCAAATCTCCAAAACCGCACTAAGCCTTTTGCTGCGTCATTTCTTATCCGTACAGCGAGGGAATGGAATCAGCTGCCCGAGTCTGTATATCCTGAAGTGAACAGGCATCTTCTAGGTAAGCGTGCTACATCTTAGACCACGTCGTCACTCACCATCAGGTAAGATTGTGGTCAAACGCTAACCTATTTATTATAAAAATAGTCCCGTAGGTTCAAAAAATCAATTAATCAATTTAAAAAAAAGAATTAAACTGTGCTTATTGATAGACCTTCGATGAAAGTCGGTCATGCGGGTCCTTATTTTTATAGGCACAAATCAATATGGAATAATTGGAAGTATTTTCTTGCTCGAACGAGAAGGGAAGCCAATAAATGGAGCAAGCAATACAATAGGGCCAAGCGAGCCAATGGAGCAACAAAAGCACAGTGTAGGGCTGTACACACGTGCATCTTATTGAGGATACCCGATTAGTTTTGGTTTCAACTGCTGGTCTAAGACAATATGTATGGATTGTGTCTTTATGCCAATAAAACAACGAAAATCCGATAGTAAAGCTGATGTAAACAAGGATTCTTCAAATCGTAGGAAGTATTACCAACATTATTTGGAATTGATTGGCTAATATTTAGACCAGAAATTAGTCATATCAGTTTTATCACGGAAAGCCTAATATAAACCAGTTGCTCGGAGCTATTCGTTTCTCGTATTTGACGGGTCGTATGGAAAACGTGTATTTCGGGTCACAGGGTATTCTGTACGTTAATCTTGCCGCCGGAGGCAGGGCTTCAATCGAGGGCGGAACGTCACAGTATGTATGTGTATATCTACGGCGGGACGTACGCGTGGAAGTAAACGTCTTGCGACTTCACGTGGAGCGTATTAGTAGGTAAATACATGTGCCGCAAATACTTATATCTAAATCGTTATCACAGCTATCAAAGATAGGATTAAAAGGAAAAAAATAGCAAGGATATTCTATCAACATTTCGTAATAAAATAAAAATATAGACAACTACTAGTGAGAGACACAACACAGCCGGTTGTCTTTGATTACTAGCACATCTATTTCCCCGCTCAGCTGATACGAGTACAAGAAATGAAAAGCTAAACGAACATAAATACGCACGAAAGATAAAAGTTTGTCTTACTATGCTTATTCGGATAATAAACGAGGAAACTCTTTTGTTTTATTTAATATCGCTAAGATAACAAGGCGCTGTCAGTTTCAATAAGAAACGCCAAAAGTTGTTAGGTAGGTATTTATGAAATATCAAGAAATAAGTAAAGTTTGTGTCCATTAGAACCGCGAATATTACAATTATTAAGATGTCAGTCGGCGTCGCTTACAAACAAATTAAGGTTAGTGGAGAAATACAAAAAACGTCTCCCCTGCAAATTATTCATCATCCTATTTCGCATCGTGTTTTGCAGAAGCTCACTAATTATGGCTGAATTTCGTGAGGCAGAACCCTGACATTTTTTACAAGGTAAACGAAATGAAATGTATATTTATTTATTTATCCACTTTTATAACCATTTTCATAAATAGTTCTCTAGCTATCGTTTCTTTACCCTAACAAGGAATCAGCTTAACATTTGACTTTTTTCTTGGTGAAAGAAATTTCGCTGTTGAGAGGTCAATGTTCAACTGTAAACGTATACAGGTGATTATAATAATTAAGTCTATTACTGGGCACATGGCAGGACCGACCACAGAAACAAAAGGAATGTTTTTTGTATACTTCACAAGTCCATAAATTGAGTAACAATTTCATTTTGTCGTCCCTACCAATAAATAAGTAACAATAAATTTCTAATGTATACATAATGAGCGCATTAGATTTGAGGTCTGAACATTTTGCAAGGAAACCATTTTAACTTCTTAGGCAAAAATTTAAACGCATTTCATCCTTAAGTTTATATTTTTGTTTCGAGCATAACACATAAAAGTGGATGATCTCTGAATAGGTACCTACTATTCAATTATTCAGAGTTTGTTGAAGTCTAGGTCATAGTCGTTGTGATATACTCATCGACCTCAATACCAGACTAGGAATTCTCCCAGAAAAGCCGCAATAGACCAGAATATGAATGAATGCTTACGATGAACTGTTAGAAATTATGAGGTGACATGAATTCTTGAGTTTGAAACCAAAGGGACTATTGTCAGTTATTATGATGGACTTTGTCCGTGGAGATTCTGGTTGGTTCTTTTCAATAAGATTAACTTTTAGGAACACTAAAACGCAGGGACAGGAAGATGATATAACATAAGTATTTAAGATGGGAATTCTTACCTGTTAAGACACGTAGGTACGTCCATACATCTCTAGAACCAGGTCGTCTCTTGCTCTGAGCCGCGCATTACACACATACACTGGCAGGTTACCACTACCACAGTCTATGGGGCCACAAAATATATATACGCGAACAAGGACATTAAAATTGATTTTGTTATGAGTTTTCAAACGAACCGAACGCAGGTTCTAAAATTATTCATATATTTTTTTAAACAATGCCCGTACTAGGGAACTAGCCTCGTGATGCGTTTTTGCGGGGATTTTACAAACATACAAATAACAGATAGATACACCCTCGAGAAACTCGAATCTAATATCTGTGGTTCACACAAAGAGCTGTCTCGGGTGGCGTTAGTAGCGCCGTAACCATCTTAACAGTAACGCTAACGTACAGTCAAATTAAAAATAATTAAATAAAAATAACGACATTTCTGAGAAAATATAATATTTAAATTAGAAACACGTACCTACATAATCTTTATTATAAACATCTTACATGTGCGACTTTCAGTATTCAATACCTATAAGTAATTCTGAAAGAAAATTAATTTTATAGTTGTCACAAAATCGAAACGTGACGGTGAAAATATGACGATTTCATTAAACATGAACACAAAAAGATAGAGAATATAAATGTGTATTTACCGCAATCAGAGATTATTAATACAAGGTAGGTACGTGAGGTGTATAGACAATACATAGTCATTTATTTATTTATGTACTGCAAGACATGTGTGCGCAGAAATATTACATTTGAATAAATAATGCATGTTATTCATGATACACAAAATTCGATTATGTGTCCAACATATTATGTTGTTTGTTTTAAATAAGTTTGATATAATTACCTATTGTTGATCACGATAACACAGGTATAATTACGTATTAGGTTATTACGAAAGTTCTGTTTATAAAATCTTGTATTTACGAAGGCAACGTAGCAAACTTTTAATATGTGATAGTAAGAATTACAAGAATAAATACTTTAATGTTGTGTATTTTTAAAAGAAAATAAGATTATCTTTATTGTAAAAAAACTGGTAACGAACACCATACATTAATTCAATATATATTATAATTTAAAAAAAGACTCACCGGTTCGATGTTTTTTCTCACAGCTCGTCTGACAGGCGTCTTACTTACCTGGATACAAAAACATCTAATATTAACATACACTTACGTACGATATCTACCTGTATACAATCTACTCTCGTGGATTAAATCTAAAATCAGCTTGAATTATAAGCTGTTTACGTCAACGTAAGAATTGAGTTATTATTAACTAGTTCGTGATGTTCAATAGACGCATCCCATCCCATGTTGCGGTACCGATTTCTAATATACTATAGTATAGCTGACGCCGAAATCTACTTGTATAAAATAAATGGTTAGTAATTTTGTCATCTGTGAAGTTTTGCCAATCAATTTAAACAATTAAAACATATGGATGGATGATGCATATGTTTAATGCAATCGAAGCTTTTTTATTATTTTAGGAAAAAGAAAACTGTCTTTTTGTATATTTTTGGCATTTTTCATGCTAAGATTTTTAAAGTTATTTAGAAAAGGACGCGGTGGCTTAGTGGTCATAGCGTCTGGTGTACCTAACCAGAAGACGCAGGTTCGAATCCTGCCCGCGGTCGAATTTTTCCTTTTCTAAATAAATTTAAAAATCTTAGCATGGAAAATGCCAAAAATATACATAAAGATAGAAGGTAAGGTGGCATCGTTCGATATTGAACTAACTGTAAAGTAAGTTGTGTTGGTTGAAAAGCAAAAAACTTGCTTTTCAATAGTTGTTACTGACGTCACCATAAAGACGTAAATTCAGTATGTGAAGGAAAAATTCGACATGACGGGTAGGTATCGCGGTGGCTTAGTGGTCATAGCGTCTGGTGTACCTAACCAGAAGACGCAGGTTCGAATCCTGCTCGCGGTCGAATTTTTCCTTTTCTAAATAACTTTAAAAATAAAACTGCCAATAAATAGAAGTCGTGAGCTTGCACTGAGCAACTGTTTTGTTCAGTGTGCAGCGTTTTTATTCGCCGTCGGGTCATAAATCTCGGCGGTCGCCGGCGCATTGTCAAAGTCGCATTAGGGCGCAGACAGACGTATGGACATGTCTTTTTGTGCGGACGATAACATGCAGTTCAAGTATTGGTGGAGCGCCGCCGCCGCCGCCGCCGCCGCTTGGGACTCGCTCCAAATTCACTTAATGCGGAAATATAAGGGAGGGTGTTGGGAGAGGGCCCGTCTGGAAAAGTGAATCATGTGACCGTTGTTTACTGTATTATTATCTGAATTTTTATTTGACCTAAAAAACAGGAGTTTCAGGATTCGACTGTTTTTATTTGTTGTGTGTTAAGACGTCTGTGGTCTAGTGTTTTGCGTGCCGGACTGCTAATCACAAGGTCGTGGGTTCGGTACCCACAGACAAATATTATGTGATGAACATAAGTGTTTGTGTTTTTCTGGGTGTTTCTTATGTATAAGAAGTATGTTTTTACAAAAAAAAGTTGTATAATAAAAAAAGTAGTATATAAGTATTATATCCATTGTCTAGTAGGTACCCATAGTACAAGCTCTGCTTAGTTAGGGATTATATGGTGCTGTGTAAAATTGTTATAATATAATAATATAATTATTATATTATTTATTCTGAAGATACACCACAAAATGATTGAGGTCAGTTTTATTTCTTGCCAAAAAGTTATGCTTATCGGTAATATCGAATGTTTCCCAAAGGTACGACAAATATTGGTAAATTCATGAACATTAGCTCAATCTGCGACTTTTTAGGCTAAGTAGTAGGAATTTTAAAGAGGTTTTTGGCGTTCACTTAGAGAAGCCTACTTTTAGTGGATGAATATTATCCTGATGATGATGGTCAGAAAGTGCATTCAAATAATTCATTTGTATTTCTTAAAGTAGCATTGTTTAAAGAAGGTACGAGTGTTGCTCAATGGTTCTTAACTTAATAATTATTAATTTTAGAATAACGTTTTTAAATTATAATACTACTATACTTCCCTTTACCAATATGATCAACGTATTCCCGTTTAGTTCACATCGTATCACGTATGTTTCCACAATAGCCTGTTTTTATTGTAACCGAAGAGACGGCTGTCTCTAACTGTCGCCGACTCTTTTGATCCAGAAATAACGTCAGTAGGTACAGTACACCACAGCAGCTGTATGAAAGTCAGTGCATATAAGGTGACTCAGTGGTAGACGGGCCGACCGATGGGTAATATGGTACTGGGTTCAGGGCCAGGTACGCGCCGTTGCATCTCATTCATGAACTTCCGTGTAAGAATATTCTAAGAGAGAATATCTAAGCAAAGCCTTGACTTTCACGACTTTGTTCTGTGTCTGAAGCACTACTTCGCTTAAACGACGTTCGCTTCGACGAACTTACTTCTACTTTAATAGTTAAGTTTCAGTGGGAAAATCCTCATGGATCCTCCACTACCCGGGGAGGTGGCAGGGTATATCAAACTCGAACCGACTAAAAACCTTACTTGCCTACACTTGCCCTACAGTCATGGCCATGGGATTCCATTCCAGGGGTTTCCATGAAATTTGCGGACCACAAGACAAGTTGCTTCGTTACCTGCTAAGTTTTATAAAGGCACGCATTACCATAAACAAACGATCTTTGAATAGTTTAGCGCAAAATAAGTGAGGCTCGAGTTTTGATAACTTACTTTAAAATAGTTTCAGTGAGCTATGATGATGATGTCATTAGCGGAATCAGTAAACGTGTAGTAAACACTAATAAAATCAACTATACCTACCAATATTCTCCTACAAAATAGGTAGTCAGTTCAATATAACGAAAAACAACATAACGATTTAACGACAACACAACTCACAAATTAACACTGAGCATTTGTTTACATCTAACCTTTCACTCTGATCTTACTGTAGGTATGGAAATGACGCATGAAGAATTATCTGTCGAGGCTTCTTTTTGCCAATCTCAGAACTGTTCTTCAGTCATGTTGCTGAATTTAGTTATTTTTAAGAAATGATTGCCATCTATCCTCCTATACCTAGTTACTGAGTTACCGTAACCCATAACTGTTTCAGGGTTGAACAAGTTTGGAGACGATCAAGCGATACTGTCCTAACAACATTCCCTCCGTGGTCCGGATGAGAGGGTATACAATGTGTAACAGAAAGGAACAAAGATCGAAAACGCTCATTGAGCGAAAAAACAGCTTGCAACGCGTTGTGGTAAATTATATTAGAAAGTAGCAGCTTAATAATCATTGCCACCTTTTTTTTAATTTAAACCGTCATCGAGTTATTGTATTCATAAAAAAAGCTAACAACCTAGCCTAAGAAGGATTTTTTATTATTTAGTTTTTTAATTCCTTGCATTTTGAAGCTCAATTAATATGCACGCGTTGTGAGAATGGGAGCTGTTTTCAGTCTTTGAGCGTAACATATACATAATATGTACTATAAAAACCCGTTTAATGTTAACATATAAACATCTTCACCAGATTGTATCGGGTATATAATCTCTATGGAGAGAATCAGCACAAAAACAAGTAAGTACATACTATGACAAAATATAGTCATGTATAGTTTTTATAAGTATAATGTTCTATGTAAAATTAAATTAAAATCATAACAGACTCAGTTTATAATTTGATATCCTTTTACGTAAAAATAAACTGTTGCCGCCTTGTTAGTCATCGTCAAAAGAAAAAGAAATTAAAATGAAAAGTTTTTATTCACAAAAATATATGGTAAGCGTTCCCACATTAGGCTACCCTGTGTCGTGGGAAACACGCTCTTCCTGTATACAGTCACTGGTACAGAATAAAATAAAGAGAAGAATCCATGCGCATAGTATTTCTACGAGTACCTATATCTACCCTTTCCGTTTCAAGTTGCATATACCTAAATACACGAACCACGGAGCACTGAAACATGCACGTGAACAGCTCATAAATATAAAAATAAAGGGTTCAGAAATAAGTCCAAGAGTGAACAACAAAGGTGTTCCACATAGCACTTGTGAGATGTCACCGATACAGAAACACTCGTACCATTTGTGTAACGTTAGCGGGTGACTTTGTACGCTGACTAACGCTCATGTGATTTATATCAATACAGTTATACAAGAACATTCATAATGCTGCATTAGTTGTTCGATATAAATCGCACATTATACCTCTTAGTGGACGGTTTGAGATATACACCACCTGTAGTTGTGTTCGATTCTCAGAATGTTTCAATGTTCCGTTAGTTTACTTTTATATCTCTAATGCAGGAAAGATGAAATTGGGAATTTAGAATTTAGAAAAGACGGTATAATATGTCATAATATTATAAATATCAAACAATATATTCAAATTAAGAAGGCATAAAGCATTGCGCGGTATCTACAGTTCATGAAATAGTTAGTACCTACCTCACGACTTGGAGGAACGCCAACAGGAAAATGACACCAGCTCTAAATACAATAGGGACTGCACATATATTATGTACTTAACAGATTTGAATTTGTTTTGAAGCGTAAGGAAACACGAAAATGTCACGACAGTTATTCGTTTTAAACGCTGAAAGCAAGTGACATTAAAATGTTTGCGAAGCACATAATATGGTTTAAGACATTTATTTCTCAATAACAGAATACAATTCACTTAAAATGAGAAACACTAGGTCCAATGAAACGAGCAAAGGAACGGTAGGGCTTAATTTAGTTAATTAATTAATTTTTTAACATTAATACGTATGTACCAGTGTATAAATAAAGTAATTTTAAATTCTTATATGTACATACTTGCATTAACAAAATAACAATACCTAAGTAGTAGGTAGTTTAGTTAACAATAATTCATAATGTACGTAGGATCTCTTGTGAGGCGCCAACGGGCTCTTTTTACAAAGCAGTAATTTCGTCACACCAAAGTTAAGCCAATAAGTTAATTAAAAACTCGAGGGAAATAAAAAATGTTTAAAATTCTCGCAATAGGTGTCTAGACGGTGTCAGGCGCACAAAGTGTGACTTGATTTCAAATATAAATTCGAAATCCATTTTAATTGGTGTGATAACGAACGTTAATTAATATAAATTCGCCAATCAACACTCCTGGTGACTTAATTAGTTAAAGTGGCCTTAACGAAAATTCAAAGAATAACTGAATACACGAGATATCGTACAGTCGTCTCTTTGATTCGGAAGCCACCATTATCATCATTCTCAGCTTGTATAATCCCACTTCTGGGTAAAAGCATCCTTTGTTTTATGCCAACCATCTCTGTCCCTTGTCTCACGCATCCAGTTTACTCTTACAATCTTTATTATGTCATCAGCCCACTTGATCGCCGCGCTTACCCATTCTAAGATACCACTGTAATAAGCTTACTCCACCTGCCACCGTGTCTTTTTCCCAGGTATCCCGGCCACGTCCACATTAGCCAATCATTGTCAAATGCGCAAATATAATCAAATATAATTAAGAGAGGTAGGGCATAGTGGGAGTAGGTAATTCCACTCAAATTGGAGCTGCCCGACTGGGGAAGTACCTCCGCCTTGCAGAAAATCGAAGTAAAATAACACTGCTTTGAGTTGTGTTGTCTTTCTTTGAGCAAGATTGCTAGTGCTCCACGAGGAAACGTTGTGTTGGCAGTGGGACTTGTGGGGGACTTTGACCCTTATACTGCCAAACCATGCTTGTTTGCCACCTTAGTAGTATAAAAAAAAAATCGAAAATACCGACGCGATCGACGGCGACAATAATTGGTGTACTACTTTTGTTTTGTACCAACACTAAAACCAGGATTTCTAAGCTAATATAATTATTAAAAGCTATCTCATGGATGATACCTTAATTACCTTATTTATTTATTAAAGGGAACGTGCTGAGTGAAAAATTATAAGCGGAAATAAAAATATTTTTACGAATACGAAGTACTTTAGTGAATACCTTTTACAAGTAAAACATTTAATTGCTGTGAAGGGAATATTATCAGAAATGTTTGTGAAATACAAACATCTCAAATGTTTAATTTACTTCTTCTGACTTTTGTTTAAAGAAAATTAATTTTTGTTTTTTTCTGTTTGGAGATAATTAATACTGTTCGTTGTACTTAAATAATTATGTTTTACATAGATACATTAATAAAACCAACGCAGGACTGACAGCGTCTTTGTGAAGTGGTTGCAAACGTGGCAACACACTGAGCGTGAGTTCCTAGGTCGAGCAGTGTTGGTACTTGGGTTTTTCTAATACGATATTCTAAATTATTCTTCATACAAGCGTGACATGTTTGTTAAGAGAAAGAAGAAATTGTTATGTTGACATTTATCATGATAATCATTATGATTATTTAACACCAATGCTGCAAAATAAAAAAAGACACTGTGCGACAATTATTTTTCATAATTATTGTGCTGAAAATTTGTAGTGTTTCCCTTTTTCTTTAATATTGTATAAATGTTTTGATCAATCGTAGATATACTTATTATAATGCAAGTTTACACAGAATTGTTAAAAGTGAAACCTTTTTATTGGCCATTATTTTACTACTATTGTTTAATTAGCTGTAAGTTTTCTAAATCTGAAAATAAAATAAAATAAGTTTTTCCAGTATCATAATGAACATACTTCATACATATTCTGAGTTTGAATTATTTATTGGATTAATTTGAACCGGAACAGGGATGTGTAGCGTCGCCTTGGCTGTTCAACCTATACATGGATAGTTGTCTGACAGATTTGAAAGAAAATGAGTGTGGACTAAGAATGAATGAGCTACCTGTGAAATGCCTTCTCTATGCTGATGATCAAGTTTTACTTGCATCGTCGGCAGAAGAGTTGCAAGACATGGTAACAGTAATGAATGGAGCATGTAAGTTGAAGGGAATGAAAATAAATGTAAGTAAGACGAAAGTTATGGTTTTCGAAAGAGATGAAGATGTATGTGTGTGTGATATAAAGATTGAAGGTAAGAGTATAGAGCAAGTGAATGAATTTGTTTATTTGGGAAGTATGTTTACAAGGGATGGTAAGATTGATGCGGATGTGGAAAGAAGAGTAAATGCGGGAAATAAAGTGAATGGTGCTATACATGCGGTTGTGGCTAACTAGTCGGTGTCAAAAAAGGCACGGATGGCTATCCACAACGGTGTGTTGGTACCTACACTTATGTATGGAAGTGAAAGTTGGGTATGGCAGAAGAAACATGAAAGTAGAATAAATGCTGTAGAAATGCGTTCCCTGCGAAGTATGTGTGGTGTAACTCGGAATGACAGATTGAGAAATAGTGTGATAAGAGAACGTTGCGGATAAAAGACGATGTAGTGACGAGAATTGAGAAGAATATGCTGAGATGGTTTGGGCATGTCGAGAGAATGGATGAAAGGCGACTAATAAAAAGGATTTATATGACGAATGTCAGTGGAACCGCCGAGAGGGGACGCCCTAGAAAAACTTATACCGACCTTGTTGGTGAGGTTCTTCAAAAAGGTCAGGTGCGTAGTACTCTCAACCGGCGTGTATGTATGACAAGATGTATGAATGTGGTCGAAGCGAAAGAAGTATGCAAGAATCGTAGCAAGTGGCGTTCTTTAGTTTCTGCCTACCCCTATGGGAAAAAGGCGTGAGTGTATGTAATTTGAACCGCTCTAGTTGTATTGGTATAACTAAATGTATTTGAACTAAAAACTATATAAGGAAAGTTTAGATATTTCTTTAGAAACTTCATGGTTTCCCAAAAATATTGGATAGGATAGCAGTTATTTCAAATATGTAAAAACATTTTCCTATTGAGCTGAAATACCACCGCATACTCTATCACGCACGGTGGCTATAGTTTTGTTTTCAGAATAGCAATTGGAACAAAATGGTTTTCATGTCGGCTGGTTACATTCCAGTGTTGTCTCAGAGTCAGACGTCTCAGTGACGTGTTGGGGACAATATCGAGTTACCACAATCCCCAAATATTTGTACGGCGCGCCGCCGCCGCCGCCGCCGCCGCCGCTACAGTCATCACATTGAACCTATTCACTACATTGTACACACTCGGGCTCTTGGCGTTACTAGGTATAAGTAACGGACAAGGTACTTTTCATCGTGTAAAATGAGACAACCACTAACAGAGGTCTCAAGATGGCAACGCACTAGTGATAGCTGGTGGTGTTGTTGTTATTGACGACCTCTGTGGTCTAGCGGTTCGAGTGCCGGACTGCTGATCATGGGGTCGTGGATTCGATTCCCACGGGACACAAATATTTGTGTGGATAAATCATGCTCTGTTTAGTTTGGGACTAGATGGTGTTGTGTAAAATGTCCCAAAAATATTATATTATTATATCTACAGACTGCGTTTGCCAATTACCATCAGGCGGACCATATTATTGCCTGTCATTGTATTACTATAAAAAAGAGTTATTTTGGATTGTAAAGAATCATTACTTAGTTACCATTCTCCTAGCCTTTTCCCAGTAAGCAGTGATAGCCTAGTGATATTACCGCTGGACTGCAAAGTCAAAGGTCTCGAGTTCGAATCCAAGGCTACCTCAGATTTTTCGAAGTCATGTGCATGTTAATAATTAATTAGTGAAGGAAAACTTGTTAAGAAAAATCTCTGAGGTATGAAGGTTTTCTCGACGTTCTCTTTTTTTCGAGAAAACCTTCATACCTCAGAGATTATTCTCGACGGTTTGTGAATTCTGCCAACCCGTACTAGGCGAGCATGGTGAACTTATAGCCTAATTCCTCTGAATCTGAATGGAGTCCAGCAGTGAGTGGTATACTGCCTATGAAATATCGGTATTTGGCACGAAGCGACTGCCATCAGACCTCCGCAACCCCTTTTCCTATATCATATCCTGCGGTTAGACTGGTTATCAGGGTTTTTTGGGTTTTAAACAACTACTAACTATTGTCATAGGTGTTCGTATGACATCCGGGAATGACTGGCTTTACGTGCTATTCGAGGCACGGAGATATTAAATATTAATGATTAAGTATTTCGTTGCCTGAAGTGAGATAAAGTTAAGTATTAATAACATGACCATACCTACCTTTTTGTTAAGTATGCCCCACAAAAAGCACTCAAGCGTCCCGGGGCGTACCTACGGTGTGCTTGAAAGTTTTCGAGCCGCCTGCGGGTGCCGGGACTGCCGGTGCTTGTAAGCAACGACATATTTCTCTTGGCGTTTTTTTCACAGTAAATAGTAGGCACTGAATCTTATTTTATTAGAAATATAATATATTTTAGTAGAGACAAATTGGGTCTATGTTAAATCAAGGACAAAAACCAATAGGCTTTTCTAATTTGGATTTAGTTCTTTTAGATTTTATTCTTTAGTTAATCTTTCGTGTAAAATTAAAAAAAATATATTGTTTCAGCTCGGTATTTGTGTCCGATATGAATAATTTGACCTTGAATTGAGTTGAACAATTATATTGGAATCAATTCTGATGAATAAATTTATGTGAATCGTAATTTTATTGTGATTAACTTATCCTAAAAAGACCTCTTTAGCTTTAATGTTCATTGTGCATAAAGCCCTCGATGTCTACATAAGGTGAGAATATCTTTGCTCAGTCGGTACATAAATAAAACTATGCCACAATTACTATTAATAGAAGACTCGCTACTTATGTCCACTGTCGCATGTACAACTGCTATAACTTGCTAATGTTCTGAATGCTTCCAGTTTTATAGTCTCAGTTACATAATAAGAAACATACCCAATGCTCATTTGTTTAAAAACCTTTGACACAATTACATAAAATAAGAAGCGCTTGTCGTAAAATCAAAGCGAAACAGAAGTCTCATTCAGTAAACAAGATACTAAAATACTATTATCGTACATAATCTGATTTGGGAAACGTCCGCCCCTTAACGCGCTTGGACTAAATTGGCAATTCTGCCATTTCCTTTCACACGATAATTTGATAAATTGTATGAACTCAATGCGATAACGAAATGTATGATTCCGGAGTTGGACACAAACAACGTCAGATTAGCATCCCAAGCTGTTTAGGTGTGCGTATTCAGATGGAATGTTTACGTAGGATAAGTGCGCGTCCGCGTCGGCCGCGGCGGGCGCACACGTTGGCGGCTGAACGATAGACGGGATTCTCTACGATTGTGCAAAGACCTGTATTTTCATGTTGTTTATTATTTTTTGTTATTTGTTCAACTGTTCTTTACTAAACAAGGCACGGACGACGCTGCTGGTATCCAATGATAATTAGTTAATATTTGTGTAATTTTTTGCTATAATATGTAATATTTTTCAAAACATATAGCAATTACTACTACTACTCTCTTTAACTTGCAGTAATAGTGTACATTTTTGAGACTACTTTTATGATTACTTATAATGATAACTGTGTTTTAATTATATTTTGTCTGCAACATGTTGCTAACAGCTTGTTCGCATCACAGCCGTGGCAAAGTCCTCAGAGTTTGCAAGAAGTCACTAATTCAGTGCGGATTCGGGTAAGAATAACGCGCGATACGAAGCGGACAGAGACTACTAATCACATAATACTAAGAAAGGAATAAATATAACGATTACAACAATAACCTCGGAACTCGAACCCATCTTAATGGGTTTGAGGTTTGGTACCCGAATTTACTGGGTTAATTGTATATTCTATATACATAATGCAAAAAAAAATATTTTAGGATTGAGTCCATATTATATAATCCCTATAAGGGCAAAAAATAATATATTATTTTTAAATACCACATCTATGTCACCGTTCATCCAGTTGAATTTGATTTTATTTTCAAATTGATTCAGATAACATTGTTTGTTCCAGATCGGTTCGTTCGCAGTGGCGCGCATCACCAGCACGTTCGTGGGCGTCGACACGTAAGTCTGTATTACTTACTATGGTTATTTACGTTCACTATAGATATGTCAAGTATCTAGTCCATAATAAGAATTCTGATCGATACATATACATCAATAATTGTTAATTGAAAATTGCTAAAAATAATCAGTGTTCAGTGTGCAGGCACTTGAGAGATTGAGTTGTCTTATATCTAAACAGTCCTGTTTATAATATTAGTCCTGAAACGTAATCAACTAATTACCTACTATTATTGAGTATTGTTTTATTGAAAGTAATTAAAGGACCTTTCAGAATTATTTACCTAATCAAAAATATTGATAGTGGCGTACTTACTGGACCTCAGAATGTATCGCAGGTTAAGGTATTTTTGTGACATGCAAGATATGCGTGGTTTTACGGATATGCGTGTTGGTAATGGGTTATTCTTGCAAATATCGCGGTGTCAGCGAACGAGGTATTTTTAATATAATGAACCGTATAAATGTTTCGCTAGGAAATGGAAAAGTTTATGTGATGATTCGCAGCGAGTAGGTAGGAGGTACCCTTGCTCGTATATTGCGGTAATATTTTTTATAACTCATAAGTGACACTTTCCTGTGTCTACATTAGCCTGAACATTCCTCGTCACTAGCACAGAGTGTCTCATGATACTTAGGTATACTAAGTTACGACTGTAGTGTGTGACTCGTCTCACCTTAATGACAAATATAGTAATTATTTCATATCAACTTTGAGTACGTCAATTAATTTTATTATTATGTATACCCAATAATAAAATGTTTGCATTAGTACCGGTCCTTATGTCGCCGTAAGCCACTAACTCTTCTTTCGGCTACACTACACTAATGTCGTTAATATAACCGATCACGTAGATACACTTAGTAGTAAGCCATTATTCCAATGACTTCATGTTTCTGTGAAAATGTGCACGCTAAATGCTCATTTCGTTTTTGCAGTCCGCGCGTAGTACCTGCCAAGTTAATTATAACAACTACACATTGAACCGTTGGTAAATTCCTAACAAAGGTACTAACTATCTAGTTATCATAATACTTACCTACCTACTTAATGGTAATATAGATATAAATGTATACTTATGTGTAATAGTTACGAGTATATATTGTGTCGTTACTCGTTAGATTAGTCTCAATTGCCGCAAAAATTTAAAATAGTCAGAACTTTTTCTAGTTTGTATAGTTTATTTTTTTATTTTATAATATTATAACTAAGTACCAATGTACTTATACCTAACTACCGACCCGTAATCATGCTCTCGCTCTAGTACGCTAGATCTAATCTCTTCTATTAGACAGATATCGTTGTTTGCGCACAAACTCGTCGGATAGGTTTGTGTTAATCAAGTTTGTGCACATATCGTGTATGGGGACCAAAATTATCAGATTTTGTTGGCGAAGGTCAGTGTACCCGTTGTTTAGAGAAGTAATTGAAAGCCCACATTGCGTGCTCGCTCCACGCCTACAGAAAATTAAGATGTGCTATTGTTGAAATACTGAAATTTCCTAGTGAAGAGACATATTAGAAAGATTTAGAAGAAAAGAAAAATATTTAAGTTATAGCATCATCAGTCAACATAGACATCTAACCATACCCCACCATTGTACATTTTAATTTAACATATTTATGTACATAGTTTAATATAACTATGTTGATATAATTTAAGTAAAGGTACATCGTTTTATTATATTAAATGTATTCATGTTTTCTGTGTCCGTGCAAGCATGCCGCCGACAGCACATCTTAGGAGAAAATCCTGGAATGGGGCGACGTTTATTTAAAAAAATGAAAACATGATAGATATCGGTTCTCTATTGTGTTCCCTAACTTTTTTAGCCATAATCTAATGTCATATTTTTTTGGCCTAATCATCATTTGTCCGAAGTTAATGTCACACAATATCACATGCCATAACATTGAAATCCCTAAATACAATATGCCTTAAATTTGTTTGTCATAAATATTACAATCAACAATAAAAAAGCGTTAAAACCTGAAAAATTAAAGCTCAGTTCTAATAATAATAATATTTTGATAAATGTTTACCTATTTATCAAAATATTATTATTGGTAGAATTTGGTTCTGGCCACAGAACTTTGCTATGGTCGCAGCTCTAACCTAGTCATTTCTGTTATGTATTTGGTAACTATTTATCCATTTTGGTAACCATAACGAATATGTGGTGAGCATTTAAATAGTATCCTATATTTTTTTTACCAAATCCAACTGATACAATACATAAATAGCAAAAATCCAAAGCAATATGGTTTTTGTCACAACTCCGGACTTAACCAGACTAGGTGGCGAGGCACCAAATGCCTCCAGCCAGGGGCAACTTATAAACTAAGCAAGGGGGTGAATTTAAAGCTACTGGCTCGGTACGAGCCGGTTCGAGCAAGGGACGGGGAGGATTACCGTTATGGGGTCTTCGCGACGGGCCTCGCCGGCGAGGACGGTATATCGGGCGACGTTTTTGTGCGTGTGTTTGAGAGTGCTAGTCACTCTGTTTGCTGCGCTAGGGTGATTTGGTCGTCAGGGTAAGTGAGTGCGTGCCTTGGGCGGCGCACTCTACTTATCTGAGAGGGTTTGTAGTCTCTAGGCGCTGCGGGTCTCCGGCGGTTCCACTTGTGCTAATGGTCGCAGACGGCTTGCGCTCACCAACACCATTATTAGTTATTGCTGCAGCTTCAACCGCGCCGGCTCGCTCGCAGCCTCCTGCCCCTTATCACGCGGGCTGCCTTGCCCCTCCACGCTTACACCATTCTAAATTATACTCCCAGGGGAGAGCAGACAACACTGCGTGGAGTCGAATGTCACTGAAACCTATTTTTTAGCAAATGTTTTAGGACTAACAATTTAATTATATATTGAAATCTCACATTATATAATACATACAATACTTAGAACATATGACATTATTTCATAAAAAATGTAGAGTTCAATTATCACAGTATTGTATAATACATACAATACTTAGAACATATGACATTATTTCATAAAAAATGTAGAGTTCAATTATCACAGTATTCGATATTATGACAGAACAGTTTTACAAATTATAACAACATTTCGAATTTCGGAACATTAGGTATGGTTTCTGAAGTATAGACCGAACGAGTTATGGATACTGATTTTCAGAAAAAAAATAAACTGAGGAGAAGAAATGGAGTAGGTACCAAGATATATAAAATTACTAGCTGACCCCGCAAACGTTGTTTTGCCATAAAAAAAAAACTTCCGGGGCCACCCTTATCACTTAGGGGTATGGAAAATAGATAGTAGCCGATTCTCAGACCTACTGAATACGCATATAAAATTTGGTATAAAATCGGTAAAGCCGTTTCGGAGGAGTACGGTAACTAACATTGTGACATGGACATTTTACATATTAGATAAATATTTAATGTTTCACTGACGATGTCAATAAGGCAAGTAAATAAGTAGGTAAGCCTAAAAATACGGTTTTGAACAAAGCAAAATAGTTTTTGTAGGTATTTCAATGAATGTGAAGAAAAATATATATATTATCATACCAATATCGTCTTTCATCTTTTTGTTAATCATTTAAAATAATATCCATGTTTACTAAGAAACATGAATAAGGCATCGAATATCTGAGAAATTGTCTGCGCAATTATGAAAAGTAATAAAACAATGAATGTTTATTTTAAAGCATTCACAAAGAAATTATACAACAGTACTTCAATATTGTTTTGATAGTTTAATATTAATTTCACAAGAGAGACGAAAGTATTTATTTTCAAATATTTATCTTAATAATAAATTACAATGTGGCTGCGGGCAGGTATCACTGGGATGTCTTGTAGCTTGAACTGTATTTTTTTTAATAGATGTAGTTCCAACGAGCTTTTTTTTAATAGATGTAGTTTCAACGAAATGAAAGGAATTTAAAATGGATTAGTTTTATGTGTGTATTAAAATTCTTACATTGTCATATTTTCTAATATAAAATACTTTCGATATAAAAACAATAAATTACCCACACTGACTATAAACTCGATAATATAACGTACCTTACGTTTGCATAGTAATTAATGCATTAATATTTGCGTTATCTGATCTCGACATTAACCATAATCCCACTTTAGCCGGTGTTTATGCAAATTGTCCGGTCTTTATGCATTGTGGTCTTGTACATTATGCGTTTTCACGCGTAAGGGTTACCGCCCAGTATACTGTAACATGACTGTATTACGACTGTATTTATTTCACCCAAAGAGCAAGCTTCCAAGTCTACAACGACATTAATTATTTTAGGGTGGTGACGCATAGGTTTACGATAGATTGACAACTCGGGCACGAATAAGCATATTATGATTAAGCTTTTTTATATAATTTTTAAAAAAGTAGTGATAGCCTAGTAGTATGACCATTGGACTACCAAGTCGAAGGTTTCGAGTTCGAACCCAAGGCACGCACTACTGACTTTTCATGTGTATTAATAATTAATTATCACTCGCTTAAACGGTGAAGGAAAACATCGTGAGGAAACCTGCATACCATAGAGATTTTTCTCGACGGTTTGTGAAGTCTGCCAACCCGCACTAGGCCAGCGTGGTGGACTATAGCCTAATCCCACTCAATATGAGAGGAGACCCGTGCCCAGCAGTGGGACAGTATATGGGTTGATGATGATTAAGCTTAGTCATACATATAATTAGAAATAAATATGTTATCATCATTATTTTTAAAATCAAGTGCGGTGAGCTGTGTGGTGTACCTTTTCGTAAAAATGCGCATGTGTGAGTGTTATCTATGTGTACACAGGAGCTACCAGTAGGTGTTGTAAATGAGCTTAGTATAAGCCACGAGAAATATTTGCTAGGACGGTCCTATTTTACTGATTGTGAAGAACAATGTAGTGTATCTGGAAAACCGTTGCGATTGTAAATAGGAAATGTAGGAGCACACAGCTGTCCGATTATCTAATAAGATAAAAGTTGCTAAGTATAGTAGAAACTGTACCTACGCATGTAGAAGCTATTTTTTAGCTGAATAAATAATACAATACCTACTTAAATGTTTGTTTTGTTTTTAATATATAATTGTCACACATATTATAACAATTATTCATTCCTTGCAAGAATGGAATCCGCAATAAATGTAACACAACAGGCGATCAGTGTGCCAACCGTACGTTGTATCGTACTGATTGTTGTCTGTATTCTTGGAATCTCTATTTTCCATTTACTTAATCTGAAATATATACCCGGAAGACGCTACTTTATTTATTAACAAGACTAAAAGTATAATGAAAATAAAAATAAAAGTTTTAATACTCTCAACATCTCGCCACAAGGTTTTCGAATAAGGTTTCATAGTTCGTGTGAGCCGGCCGCGGCTCCCCTGCCCGGGCCCGGCACGGCGCGGCGGCGCGGCGGCGCGCGGCGCGGCTTCTATCTAGCGGCGGAGGCGGTCGCGCCCTATTTAAATAATAACAAGTGTTTGCAATCTCATTTATGTGCGCTTAGCCTATCGTTATGTACACCACGCAGAGATGGCCAGAATTAAAGGTAGAAAGATATATTATATCCCATGACGCTGAGCGGCTAGCAAAGCAGCCGACTCGTAACAAACATGATTCTCTACATTGAAAAAAAAAGCGGACCGAAAAAAAATAAACAAGGCGTCAGGAACATAGCAACTTTAACAGTAGGGATCTACAAAAATCTAGACCGGATCAATATTTTCCATTTTTTTTTTAATTTTCCTTGCTATGATTTTAAAGTTCTTTTAGCGAAAGAAAACTTCGTCCGTGTGCAGGATTCGAACCTACATCTTCTAGTTAGGTACACCAGACGCTATGACCACTAAAAGTCACCGCGAGTCCCGCCCGCCAGGTCGAAATTTGCCTTCACATTCTTAATTTATGTAGGTGACGTCAGAGACACTTACTGAAAAAGCAAGTTTTTGCTTTTCAACAGACATGACTTACTTTACAGTTACTTCGATGTCGTACGATTCTACCTTACCTATGAGCAATTTTTTTTAAGATTTTTAAGTTCTTTTAGCGAAGGAAAAGTTCTTGTTTTTTTCCTTTAAATCGGGTTAGTTAACTTTTTTATTTTACACTTTCCTTGTAATTATTTTCCTCCGATTATATAAGAACTGTCACCGTTTTATTATAAGTCCTGGAAATTTCAATGAGAATAGTTGCTATCTAACTTTAAATCGTTATTCTTACGATGCTAAATGGGCATTCAAAATGAATAATGATGAGAGAAACCTAAAGATAATTTTCAGATACCTATTGAATGAAACCTCATTAATTAACATCATCAACCCATATACAGTCCCACTGCTGGGCACGGGTCTCTTCTCACAGAATGAGAGGGATTACGCTATATTCCACCAAGCTGGCCTAGTGCGAGTTTGCAGACTTTACACGCCGTCGAGAACATCTCTAAGGTATGCAGGTTTCCTCACGATGTTTTCCTTCACCGTTTAAGGGAGTGATCATTAATTATTATTTCGCACATGATTTGGAAAAGTCAGAGGTGTGTGCTTTGGGTACGAACTCGAGACCTTCGACTTAGCAGTCCAATGGTTATATCACTGGGCTATCATACCATCATTGTAATCATGTTTTTTAAAAAGAGTGTCTATAGAGTTTCTTGGTTCTTCGCCATAAGACCCACTTCTTGGGACCGTGCAACTAGTTTTGACTTTTCAAAAGTGCTATTTTAATGGTCTAATTGAAATAAAACATTTGACTTTTACTTTGACTTTGACATCACGCCTGTATTAAGTTAGGCAGAGCTGTACTTAATGTACGCCCACATTTCGCCGGTATGTTTTAGGTCCCATGTAATAGGGGGCGAACCTATGCCATTAACTGGGCACAAATCCAGATTCCGAGCTGCTATTGAGAATTTCATAGAAAAACCCAATAACACTTGGCTCGACCTGGCGATCGAACCCAAGACCTCTAGTGTAACAGTCGCGCTTAGGACCACTAGACTAAGGAGGCAGGCTATCACTGCTTCATTAATCATAGTTCGTCAAATTTCATTTATTTCTTTATCACAATAATTATGGCATCTGGTTATCGTCATATTACATTTTAATTACTGTCATGTCTATGACACTGGCAAGATTAAGACAAATCGATTGATGTAAGAATGAAAAATAAATGTAGTCCACAACAGAATCATCATCATCATCTCAGCAAAAAGAGGTCCATTGCTACCCCAATGTAGACTTCCACAAGAACCGGTTATATGCTGACTGCAATCAACGACTCCCAGCGACTTTTGCCACGCCGTGTGTCTCCATTGTTTTACGGTGCGCGGTCTCCGCTCTCTGCGGAGAGGCCGAGATTTACGTACTATCACAGTTGTAGATCCCCACAGTTCATGCTCGTCACTCACTCGACTAATAGATTAAAGCCTACTACTATTTACTGGGCAAAACTCCGGCAACTACCGTTTAACATGGAATAAGTGACGCCTACAAATAAATCACTCGTAAGCTACAGGACTTAAAAAAAAAATATTAAAGTGAGTCTTCTTTTCCCCACTCTTTGGTGTAATATCACAACCTCAACAAGAGGGTCCGAGAGGGGAGGGAAGGGGTGGGTGTCCTCGACTCGACTATAAATCTAAAGTAAGCAATGTCCCTACAGGCCTTGAAAAACAGCGTAATTAGTTTCAGTTAAAATAATGGCTCTTACAGCGACATGCTCATATATTGACTTTATATTGTGCCTGTTCTATGAGAGGTCGGTCTCATATCTTGCCCCTTTGTTTTTGGACAGCAGTTACAATAATTCGTTCAGAAATGTCACACCTGACTGTATCGTTTAACTGTTTTATTTTATTATACTTGATTTTACCCGCGACCTCTTATGCGTAAACTTAGTAACAAAATTGTTGTCGGATTGATTTCATGAGATAAGAAATACTCAATGTTAGTTCTGCTCTCAAAATTGTTTCCAAGATATGTTCCTCTTTTTCCGGGATTGACAGTATTCAATATGAGTACCTACCAAACTTAGTAGTTCTCCTATATCAATTTTCCGGGATTTACGGTATATTCCCGCATTTTTCGGAAATAAAAAGTAGCCCATATGTTATTTTCGTTCTTATACTATTTGTATACCAAATTTCATGCGAATTGGTCCAGCCTTTCTTATAAATGATCAGATTGAGTTATAAACGGTAACCCGAATTTGTTTTATATAATAATATACTTTACTTTAAAAGTATGGTAACATTATAACAATGATAAGAGACGTGGTCATTGACAATGATGTAGATCTTTTGTAAGTAGCCCAGAAGCCAGAAGCAAATAATTAGGATAGGAGGATAATGATCTCTTTAATAATAATAAACTTCATGACAGAATAATACACGGATTTATCACGTTAGCACAATTAACAGATAATCTGCTAACTTGAGTAATCCGCACAATAGGTTTACAATCGATTAGCGACCAGTTGTGAAACTGCCACTTCACACGCAGGTGATTATTGAATGGCCGGCGCCATTTAAAACTACAATAGAATGAATCGTTTGTTCAGTCATTAAGTTCTAAGGACTGCTACAAACTTGACGATGCACGACGAACAACGTGTTTGTCAATTATCGCGTGTAATAGCTATATCAGTGAAAAGAATAGCAAGCACAAGAGGCGATACAAGTTTTTAATAGAGCAAGATTTAGGTCTCTATTTTTACTACATTTGAAACAAAAGTGTTCGTAATACACACGTAACTACATCGCAACCGTTACCAAGTGAATAGACTTGCCTAAAACGAAACAATTACTGAGGACAGCTCACTTGATATTATATTATGTAAGCTCAGTGCGTCAAGTAAAACGGTCATCGGTCGTTTTGCATTAACATTTTATACTGATTCCAATTAAATGTTTATTAAAAAAGGTGCTCCGCTACGGGTCGCTTGATCTGTGTCGGCCCTAATTTTATTTTCATGTCATATTGAAAAACAGCCGGGAAAGGATTGATCATTTCCCTGACAAGTTAATGGCCAAGTGAAGTAATTACAGTGCAGTCGGGTTTTGTTTGGTTTACTCAATAACATAAATGTGCATTACTGGTGACAGGGAAAATACAGACAAATGATAAATTGATAATGGAGATTGAAATAAGTGTTATCAATAAACCCATTTTATCAACAAACATTTGACGACACGTTTTCCGCAGCGGCTGAGCGATCAGCTTCTGCGCCACGGGTTGTGGGTTCGATCCACACACGGAACAAATATTTGTAGGATCTACAGGTAGTTGTTCCGAGTCTGAGTGTTTATGTGTGTGAAAGTTTGTGTTTGTAAACGCACCCACGATACAGGAGAAAATCCTAGAGTGGGGTATTATATATCTTTATCTTTTGAATTATTTGTGATATAGAAAAAAATTTCCTTTCAAAATACATGATTCGATATTTGGTTTTCGAATTATTGTTTTTAATTATTGTTGCCAGATTTAAATTAATAAAATAATTCCTTTATTAATTTAATTCTGGTTGATGAATTCATCTATGCATACGTACTATGATATTACATTTATCACAACAACAAAAACGTAGCAAAGTTATTTAGACTTTTCTATACTTGTTACCGATACCTTAAAAGATACAAAGATCTTTAAATATTAGACTCCCGTTTTACCTAAATCTCTTTGCTTAGCTATGATTTTAATGGTAAATTTCAATATTACAAAGTTTCAATTAGCTGAATTTACTAATAGATTATCGTGAGTATCGCAATACATAATTCAAAATCGTAACGAGTTTGTTGTAAGTAACTCCGAGTCCTTGCAAACAACTTTACTTGGGAAGGGGAAGCTCTCACTGCTGGTTACAGTCGATATACCACACTGCCACGGTTGAAGCCATGTAAAATAATAATTAGAATTTGAATAATATACGATACTTAGAACCATTATAAAGTATCCGTTTCTGATTTCAAAATGAGTAGGTACCCGCCAATCTTCAAGTAATATAGCTATAATAAACACAACGTTTGTTTACAAAAAGAACCGATTTCGTTTTCACACAAACATGATATTTTCATACCTATTATTCCATTTCATAAAAATGTCTTATTTCACAAAAGAAATAGTGCTAGACATTTGGAAAACCCCAATAAATTGTGAAGAACATAAAACAGTACTTATGGAATGAATCTCAATGTATTGTCTTGTCTGCCGCGGCGCCACCCGGTTAGCTATTTACATTTTTGAACAGAAGGTTAAAATTACTTTCTGGTTTCTGACAAATTCAATCATTAAACTGCCAAAGTGGACAGTTTCTGTAAAAAATCCGAAACGTCAGGAATGAAATATGTAGTTAATATCAATCTAACCACATGTGGCTGAATATCAGTATTTTACATCAAGCGACTATCATAAGACCTCCGCAAGCCAATTTTTAGACAATACCGATAACCTGAGGATATACTGGTTTTTGGGATTTTTAGTACCACTAACGACGATGTAGGCTGTAGGTGTTCAAAATCTAAAATTACCTAACTATGCAGCTAAAGTAACACTACCATCGTTATCAGTTGTAACGATCTCTTCAGCGTACCTATTCTACTCACGAATTAATGAAAATGTTACCTTCTACTTAATATCATATATTTTTCTCAAACTGCTTCTCAGACGGTAGCGCCAAAAAGATCAAAGAAAATGTAGCTCATTTCTAATTTTCATATCAAGGGGTCATACGATTCATGCGGGGTCATTAATTAACAATTTTATTACACACAGTAGCTGACTAGGGACACTTTGCTTGCAACAAGAATTATTTTACCATTTCGCGATGTATCACAAGCGCTATAATATTGTGTGGACACGGTCAACAGGAGTGGGCCTACTGTTACTCACTGTTCCATGGTGAATATAATTGAAACAAATACTCGGCCGGGGCCGTTCGACTTATGATAACGGATTGCTTACTGTTATTGTAATGGTGTCGAAGCTGAGCGTCATGTATTATGTAGCTGTTATACTGTGTTTAGAAAGTAGCAGCCTGCTTGATTCTAATCACAAAACTATGAAATTTCTAATTTATAGTTTAATTTCGCACGTTGTACTGGCGTTCCTTACCAGTCTCAGTTCTCTACCAGAAATATCAAATAAATATTAAAGACATTTTTCACAGCACCACCAATCCCAAATTAAGCAGAGCTATCCAAAACTGTAAAATTTTCCCAATTGAATATAATACAAAAAGATACTAACAATTATTGTAAGTATATGGACAATCAGCCCTTATTTCTCAAAATTAGAATTAAAAATAAAGGTAAGACTGCTAGACAAAATTGAGCAAATGTCAAACCAACAACAAACAGTTATAATGTGTGTGGTGGTGTGAGTAATAATAATGTACACCCATCTATCCTATGTATCTCATCATCATCATCAACCCATATACTGTCTCACTGCTGGGCTCGGGTCTCCTCTCAGAATTAGAGGGATTAGGCTGTAGTCCACCACGCCGCCGCCGGCCTACTGCGGGTTGGCAGACTTCACAAACCGTCGAGAAAAATCTCTAAAGCATGCAGGTTTCCTCACGATGTTTTCCTTCACCGTTTAAGCGAGTGATAACTTGATTAATTGATACGTACATGAATTCTGAGAGTCAGAGGTGCATGCCTTGGATTCGAACTCGAAACCTTTGACTTGGCAGTTCAATGGTCATATCACTAAGCTAACATTACTTTGATACAAAGAACCGTGTATCTAAATGAGATACCATATTATGCATAGGCCACCACACTGCAACTGATATGAAATTTTCATTCCCTTACCGTTGAAGCAAGTCAAAATATATACATTTCTGAGTGAAGTAAAAAATGTATTTTTCGTAAAAAGGAACAAGGTACTTTTTTTTTTTTTTAAACGGACATAGTTTTTAGCTCGAGGGAGCTTTAAAAACTTAACCGGACTAGGTGGCGAGGCACCAAATGCCTCCAGCCAGGGGCAACTTATAAACTAAGCAACACAGCTAAGGGCGTCCCCTGCGGGACTCAAACCTCGGCTTAGGGCGTTGCTGGGGGGGCAGCTAGGGACGGCTGGATCTGGGTTTAAATTATTTAGGGGCGAATTTAAAGCTACTGGCTTGGCACGGGCCGGCTCGAGCAAGGGACGAGGAGGATTACCGTTAAGGGGTCTTCGCGACGGGCCTCGCCGGCGAGGACGGTATATCGGGCGGCGTTTTTGTGCGTGTGTTTTGAGAGTGCTAGTCACTCTGTTTGACTCCTGCGCTAGGGTGATTTGGTCGTCAGGGTAAGTGAGTGCGTGCCTTGGGTGGCGTACTCTACTTATCTGAGAGGGTTTGTAGTCTACGCTACTGACCACAAGGGTATTAGGGTGAAGGGGGGCTAAATCGAAATAGCGCTTAGAGGCGCGTTTCATAAACTGCTTGATGGTAGGCAGTTTTAGGTCTAAGTGAAGGTCCCTATTGCGCACGTACCAAGGGGCGCCCGTGGCTTTGCGCATGAATCGGTTTTGGAGGGTCTGCATCCTATGGATAGCGGGACTTTCTATGTGAGCGAATACGACACTCGCATAGGTCATGATGGGGCGAATACACATCACGTAAATTCTCACCTTGTATTTAAGGGAGAGTTTACTGCGTGCATTGAGCATGCCATGTAGACGTCCTAGAGCAAAAGCGGCGCGCGAACGCACCGTTTTTATGTGCTCTCGGAACGTAAGTCGGTAATCTAGAACCACGCCCAGGTATTTGGCTTTCTTTTCCCAAGGGATCTGTTGGCCGAAGAGGGAGATGGGTTGGGCTTGAGCGGAGAGGTCGGAACTCTTGTGAAAGAGAACCGCCGCGCTCTTGGAGGGATTCACCTCTATTCTCCATTTCCTGAACCAATTCCCTAGGGCATTGACCGAGGATTGGAGAATTTTGGTGATTTTTGTTAGGCTGATGCCGGAATAATATATAGCCGTGTCGTCAGCGAATAGAGCCAACTGCGACTTTGATCTTTTTGGAATATCGCTGGTGTACAGCGTGAAAAGGAGAGGGGAGAGCTCGGAGCCCTGAGGGACTCCGGCTCGGATAGGATGGGGGGACGAGAGTGTGCTGCCCTCCATACGATAGCGAAAGGTGCGATTCGACAGAAAATCTCGAATGATGAGCACGAGACGGTCTGGCACGTTGAATGAATATAGCTTGTAAATCAAGCCATTGTGCCAGACCTTGTCGAAGGCTTTCGCCACGTCGAAGAATAGCATGCCAGTCGTCATTCCGCGCTGGAATCCAGCGCTGATATGTTCGACTATGCGATGCACTTAGTGGATACAAGAGTGTTTGGTTCGAAAACCAAACTGCACGTCGGGAATGAGATTGTGGGATTCGGCAAAGTTCTTTAATCGGGCATAGATAAGCCGCTCATAGATCTTCCCAAGGACTTTGAGGAGACTTATGGGGCGATAACTGGAGGGCTCAGACCTGGGTTTACCGGGTTTAGGGATACCGATGACGGTAGCTTCTTTCCACACTTGTGGGAAGATGTTATTATTTAATGCCGCATTGAAGATGGCGGTCATCAGAATGATCAGGGAGGCGGGGAAGAGCTTAACCACCTTGTTGGTGATGCCGTCTGAGCCGGGGGCTTTCCTGAGTCGTAGGTTCTGTACGATCGACCGGACTTCGTCCGCAGTGATGGGGGGGACGGGATCGTCTGGGTCGGGGGCGGGGGAGGTAGTGGAACTTACGGGGGCCGTAGGGTTATCGGGGGAAACAAGGTACTAAAATAGTTATTCTAATTATAGCCAGACATCTCAGAAGCATCCGATACGTGCACTAGATCGAAAAGCGCCACCTGTGTGCATACTCAAGAACTAATCTACAAATGAAAACAAGCTTAGGTTTCAATTAATAAATTGTGTTTTGAGATGTACTATGTTCTTAGTGAAGTAGATAGGGAAGAGTAAAGTGATTAAGGAGTTATTTACTAGCTTTTGCGCAGACTTCCATTCACGTCAAATTATATAGAAATTCCCGAAGTTATGATTCGAAAACATCATGACAAATGGGTTTTTGTCGAGGCCTGATTCAGTAGGTATATAGCCAGGGTTTCAGTTTCCTATACTCTTTGTTCAAATAATTCTTAAAATACATAACATAACATTAATTTGAATCATAATTCTAGCAATGTCCAAAAAAAGTATAACGCTGTACCGCTTGCAATAGCAAGCCGCTTCAATTAAGACAACATCCCAGAAGTATCTGTGTCGATTTCTAAACAATTTCTCCCTGGAATACGTCAAACTTGAAAACAATCTTAATTGGATCCAAATAAACTGCGTTCAAAACAATTACATATTTAATTAAATCAGTGACGCAAGTGTCGCTGCATTGTATCGGAGTTGATTATATTGACTCTACATGCTGATGTTCATTAAAGTTGTAAATTACGAGCGCACTTGAAGGCTCATTGAATCTTTTGATAATAGATTGAGTGAAAATTAACGATAACTTGGAATCCCAGTGATTTGAAATTGAAACAAACTCTTTGGGATTGGAATAAATATTAGAATTTTTAGGTTGTCTCAAGGGCGGACTCGTATTGTTTGAATGATAAACGGGACTCCGGGGCGAACGGGCGACATTGTTATTGGCTTGTTTAAAAGGGTTACGAAATAATTATGAAAATCATAAAATATTTAAGGTTTTCAATATCGGTAAATTAAATAATAGGTCAGAGCGGTTGGCAAATTCTCCAGTATATTTTACAATAATTATTATTAACCGTTCTCCTGCAAATTTCGAGCAATTTTAGATTGAATTTTTGCTCACCAGAACCTGGCCACGTCAAGCATCTATTAGTTTTTATTAAAGTCAAAGTCAAACTAATTTATTCAAGATACTACTAGGTATTTTTAAATCGCTCGCCCCTTCACCGCCTTCTAGTGTTTTAGCTGGGAAGACGAAACGGTGCAACTAACTCCCCAACAACACATTTCTGTCTGTTAATTTATGTAACAGTAAAGGTAGTTATATAAACAAAATTTTAATGTTGCTTAGATTTACCTATTCATTGCTATATGTCAGTCAGTGCACAGATTATGTTTTGGCATCAAACTTAATACTCAAGTCCCTGTCATTGTATTAGTAGCAAGTCTCATATCGGTGAAATGGCGCAGACCTATAATGATAAAAACTATGCATGATTACTAGGACCCACAAAGTGATTCAGGCAACTTAGGAATGAAAATAAAAACAAAAATGTATGTAAACGCACGACATCCGTTCACGACAGTTCCGCCATCAAGACATTTAAGAGAGAAGGAGTTGACTAGTCAGTTTTTTTCTTGGCCTAAAAAGTCTGACGACGAGTCTATATTGAGGATATCGGTATTACCCAGAAACTGGGTTGCGGAGGTGTGACGGCACTCTCTTCGAGTAAAATACTGATATTCAGTCGCATCTGGTTAGACTAAAAGCCGACTCCAACATAGTTGGGACAGAGCACCGAGTATGATGATGAATTTAGTGGCATCCGTTAAAGGTAATTTATGTATTTATAAATATATCTTATCATCACTGAAAAGGCTCGTACCTAAGGGAAAATAATGTCTGACACTTGCTAACTACATTAATACAGAAATAATATTCCATAGCGTTATCCTAACTTTTCCGGTACCTACCTATTTGAGTCACTTGCAACGTCAAACAAGTTCTAAAATAATCTCTTTACAAATAAACATAATACCTTTAGAAGTAAGAAGTAATATTAATACTCTCCTGAATGAATACTGCTTCGGTGCATTGTAAGAGACTTAGGGGGAGGGTCTAGTACTCGCTCCTCCACAACGTTGTCCGACAATGGCCGCAAATAGAATTAGTCGGTAGTGCTGCAGGATTGCGCGCGGCTTCACTGATTGGAGTGGCGGCCCTGCTGGAATTAATTACTATTGAACAGCTCTTAAGACATGGAGACTCCACGCTTTGTTCGTACTCGGCTCTATGTTTGTACAAGTGCTTGTAAACCGAATAGATTTTAGATAACGTCACGCCATCACGCTCGTATCCTCCGAGGGATAAGGAGAGGCGTCCTGTTAGACATTACCCGCATTCCAAGTTAGGAGGAGTTTTTAAGTGCAATGTTTGTCACTGATCTTTTATAACAGATATCATAAGACTCGAAGTAAAGCATTATAATTGAAATCTTTTGTATAATGGGCAGCGGTTAATACTTTCCCGTACCTACAAATAGTGTTCACGGCAGCAAGTAATAGAATAGTGCTCGTAAAGTCTGCCGACCACTGATTATACGTCAGTTTTATTGGTCCAACACGTGTCCGCTACTAAATAATATTACTAAACATTATGTTTTACGACGAGCCCTTGTGGACGGTCACTACACACAGATATAGAGCAGGCCGCAGGTCGGCAGGCTGGCCTCGTGCCAGGAGATAGATACTTCACATCAACAACATCCTCAAGGGTCCCTTGGCGAGTAGGTTTCATTATAACGGTTTCTCATCTTCACCGTAAAAGCAACTAAATTACTTTCTAATCCACATAAGGATATACATTCTAAAAGTCTGTGAGCTTGTATTTGAACTTAGACCACTGTTAAAGGCAGCCATAAATAAATTTAACTAGTAAGATATAATGCATGATTGAATTTACACACAAAGTCCGTCACTAGCAGGCATGTCCTAGCATCATCTTTACTTTAAAAAGAAAACATTTCTAAAAGACACGACGTTTCTTAAGTGTTCTCAAGAAGTCGCTTTCATTTCGTTTAAGACAATGGCACGAGAATAAAGGCTATCATTGGAGGGAAGCATTACGTCAGCAGATAGGCTCAAGCCTGCAGATACACCGAAATGTTCACATTTACGGTAAATACTTTGTGAAACGGAATTAGGGTTAAAAAGGTAGTATTCCGAGATCATTCGCCGTGATTGTGACATCAAGCTGAAGTGTCTCTCGCGTCACGATGTGCGGTGTGTGTGTGTGTGTGTGTGTGTGTGTCAGTCAGCGGCAAAACTTACATTAGTTTTAGACTTTTAGTTCGATCCGTTTGTCCGTTCGTTAATATCGAACCTAACGAGCGCCCCTCGTTAGGTTCTGGATATCTGCTGGCATAGTTCCATGCAAGCAGTAAGTCCATGTAAAATATGTATTTTAGACAACATGGAGTTTATATGTTAAGAGTGCAGGTGAGTCAATTTAAATTAATATTTATACTAGTGTCGTTAGAAGTCACACTATAAGTATAGTATATAAATATTAACCTATCTTAGTTATGCTTAAAGTCGACCCCAAAATGTTTGAGTAGGCAGTAGGCACAAAGTATTTTGGGGCATAGACAGAAAAACTCAGTAGTGAGACCGTACAATTTGACTCCTAAAGTTTAGTTAAGAGTACTTACTACTAAGCACTAAGTAGTTACAGGGCCCAGTCGTCCGGAGCTCCACAAAGTCGGCGCGTTACCGTCGCGTCACCGCGCGTAGTCGCCCGAGCACATTATACCGAGTGGTTATAATTTAGGGACGTTTGGTACAACATGTAAACGGGAAGCGAGGAAACTTTAAATTCACCGTTTTGAATAATAACTGTTATACTGTACCTCTTCATTAAAAAGGGTAAACGCATTTACTTTTCTACTTAAGACCAACATTTACAAACGTTGATAATATCACCAAGAGGGCCTTGCGTAATCTGGGTTTTGTTATTCGTAATTGCAAGGGGTTTCGCAAATCTAGAACCAAAATTGTCCTCTATTATAGCTTGGTTCGCAGCTTGTTGGAATACTGCAGTATCGTCTGGAGACCTCATTACGCAAATCACTCTCTAAGAATTGAGCGCATCCAAAAAAGATTTTTAAACCACCTAAGTTTCTCAACCAGGATCCAGAAAATATCCTATGCTTCTAAATTGGCGCAATTTAACATGACCTCTCTCGAACATAGAAGGGACCTCTTAGACCTTAGATTTACCTACAAACTACTCAATAACAAAATTGATTCCACTGAGCTTTTAAGTAAAATTGCTTACAGAGTACCCCGTAATCGTCCTCGTAAACCAATAACACCATTGGCCCCTCCACTTAGGCGTACGAAACTTGGCGCAAATTCCCCCATTCCACGTTTGTGTAAACTCGTCAACATGAGAAGCGACCTGTATGACATTCATGCAGATAGCTTAGCAAGATTCACAAGGAATAATAATCGCCCTCCAAATGATCATGCTTAGTAATATTTTGATGTCCTTTTAATATACATAAGTAAACTTATTTTGAATTAGATATAAGTACACTCTCCGTAATATCGCATTAAATAAATTGAGCAAGTAGTGTTTGCCTATAATTGGTTATGCAGTACTGCAAAATTTGTAATTAGCCATAACACAACTTGAAATTTCACCACTGTAATAACTGTTGGCAGACCAAAATTAAATAAATAAAATAAATAAAACCGTAGAAATAGCCTCTCGTAATTGTGCAAAAGCTCTCTTTCGCGTTTTTTTTTCACTTTTAAGGTGACGTGAAATAATAATTAATAGGTCTCACAAACAGAATTGAAAGAAACACTAAAATTTCGGTCGCTGGTCGCTTATGCCTCGTACACACCGGTAGGCGTCATCGTGGAAATCGTCGCGAACGAATTAAATTCCGGCTGAGTTACAAACTACTGCTTGTACGAATAAATTAACTCTTCCATTACGAGCCGCGCTGAACTAAACGTCGCTAATGGCTTCTCTTGTTTATCAGTTCGCTCGTGGAATCACACCCTAACTTTACTTTTATCCGGTTAATTCTTTGGCTTGTGACAGTAATGAGGGCCTTGTTTGATTACATCGGTAGGTAATTAGCTGAGAGAGTGTAATTTATATCAAGGTTACGTGAAATATGTATTCTAATAATGGGTGAATTTCAACAAGAGATTTTTATGTATGATTTCGGTGAGATTTTTTGTTTTCAATGCTATCTACATATTTTTAGTGACAAATAAAACTTTAGCCTATTTTATAACATTGTGCGTTAGTGGACATAAGATATCATCAAAACTTACATAAATATTTAAGGATTAATTTTTAAGAGTCCACTGAAATGAAAAGAGTCTACCGAAATGATAAAAAATACCACCGAAATTATAGACTGCACCGGAATGAAATAAATCCACCGAAATGATACAGCTAAGAACAACCATGCCGGGCAGCCAGGGTTCCGTACTTTGTTAGGTTTGATTTCCACAAATTTTAGATAAACACTGAGACAGGACAGTACACAGTTATTTTAATATCATCATTAATATACAGATATTACAGTTAATATTACAAATATCATTCTTTGAGGTTATTGTAACCTCAAAGAATGATAATAATGTAATGTAATGTTTATTATGATATGAATGAATTGTTTCTTTACTTATATAACCTTTGGTAATTTTTCTCGTTTTTGTTTGTTTATGAACGAATACTAATTTACTTGATATATTTTCAAAATAGTGAACGAAGCGCGATTAGAAAGCTTAAAGTTTCTGATTAATATGATGGCTGCATTTGTAAGTTACGCCATTAATAGTAATACATAATGGCTACCTATTGCATTAAGAGAAAAATGCGAGGTATAATTTAGTTAAATTGCTAACGAGATGAGAATAATGTTTCTACAGGTATATGTATATGTAAAAATTCTAAAATTAAATCAACTCTTATATTTTCATACATATTATACACCGAGAATTTTTTGTCGTTTTGGAACCGAAAATTTTAGATTCTATATCAGTAATAGAACCTATTAAAATATAATTTAAATTAAATAAAAATATATTATATTTATTGGCGACCGTGACAGGACGCAATGAGGATCGAAATAAAACTTGCTTGATGTATTCGACCCTTATATTTAAACGTTGCAAAACTAATAAATTATAGACATCCACTCTCGCGCTGACACACACACACACACATCTCACCCACCACTCACACACTACAAATACTCACATCCATCACTCATACTGACACATATTCACATCACATTTACATGAAAAGTAGACAAATCTCAGAGTGACTATTTTGTTAAATACCTACTTTCTTTGATAGTATGTGTTAGATACCTATATTCTTACTTTCTTTTTATTGTAAAAAAAAAAAAAAACGAGACGAACTATGTTATAATATATCTACAATAAGTCAAATACTGTAAACGGTATAGAGCCTAGATTCCACAACACAGGGAATCCTAGTGTGGGATCTAGGGCCTCAACCAATAGTGTAAACTTTCTTTAGAAAATAAATATTTTTCATATTTTTCATTATCTTTTTGTATATTTTTGGCATTTTCCATGCTAAGATTTTAAAGTTATTTAGAAAAGGAAAAATTCGACCGCGGGCAGGATTCGAACCTGCGTCTTCTGGTTAGGTACACCAGACGCTGTGACCACTAAGCAAAATATATTATTTTATTGATTATTAAAAGTAATGTCATATTCGAACAAAAAATGAGAACTCATGATAACTCCACTCAATGTTACGTACTACGATCACTACGATCGATGTCATTCAATGTTACACACACAACACTAAGCGGTAAAACATGCCTAGACATGTAATCCGCCCATTGGATGCGCCACGGCGCCCGCTGCCTACAATCCACGCACACAGCTGTAATGTATTATGTACCTACCCCTAGTAGCAGGCTACGCGGCGCCGGCGCGGCGAGCGCTCCCGCACCGTCGCCCGCACCGCACCCACCCACGTTAACCGACCCGCACCCGCCAGTTCTGCTGCAACTCGCGCGCGGTAAAGGTTGCATTGTTTACGTTTTACGTAGCCACGCGAAAATGAGTCTTCAGTATGAATATTCGATCGTGGAGTAGGTACTTGACAATGGTTCAGCTGTACGCGTGTAGGCTGGTTACAATTTGGAAGAGGCCAGGCGGTTGTATTCCCGGCCAGAACATTTAAAAGGCGCTGCGGCTACGAGGGATTGAAAGTCCTCAAGTACCTTCAACCCCTACCAACTTGGCTGCAACCCAGCGCCTTCTCGATCATGGACAATTCCGTGTGCCGGCTCACGCGCAAGGTCGAGGGCGCCTGAATGACTCGCAGGAGAACGAAGACGCTATTCTGGAGTAGGTATTTCGAGCGGGCTCCGCGGCGAAGCACGAGAATGGTGGCACAAGAATTTAATGTTAGCCAATGCTTTGTATGGAAAACATTAAATCATAATGGCTTAACATCCCTATAAGTTCCGTCGAGCTCACGTCATCAACAACAATGATGCACCGGCAAGAATTGCCCTATGTCAGCTGCCCGGCTCGTTATGCAAGTATTGTGCGTGCTTACCCAAACAATCAGTTCCGTGATCGATGGATAGGCCACGGCGCGCGGCGGTCCCGTGGCTTGCCCATCACGGAGCCCGGACTTAACGCCCCTGGATTTTTTCTTGTGGTCGGAAATAAAAAGACTCGTTTATACCCGTGAACATGAAAGTCTTAACGAGTTACGCAGTGCGATAGTGGACGCCTTTGATAAAGTGAAAAGTGATAGGCTAAAAGACAATAGCATAAAACGGGCACGTTTGTGTATTGAACGCGGGAGACTCTATTTTGTGCAGTTGCTTCGGTACAGGGAAGTGTTAACAATTTATAAATAAACTGTTAATAGGTAAGTACTTAGCTATGTATAAGTTAATTATTTTGTAAATAGCTCAAATTCCAAAAAACCAAACGCCTGAAGTACCTACTCAGTTCATTGGCTCTCTGTTTTTAATTATTGATACCTACAGTAAATAAAGATAAGTTCAATTCAAATAAAGTATTTCTGCCGGTCCTAAGCCCGTGTAAAGTATGAACGAGAAATTGAAGTAGGTACAATTTACGTAGTTGGCGTGAAAATGTTGACGACACGCAATTGTATCGTCAACAATGCGCAGCGGCTGTGCGAGCGACTGCTGCGCCTGTCTCGGGTTCGATCCTCGCTCGGAACAAATTTGTATGATCTGTGGGTGATTGTTCTGGGCTTGCGTGTTTGTGTATGTGAAAATTTATGTGTGTAAATGCACCCATGACACAGGAGAAAATCCTAGTGTGGGGCAACGTTTTTTTTTCTTAAATAAGAACTACGATAAAACCTACCTACACACAGTCTTATTCTATTTTTTTTAGTAAGAATGTAGGTATTACATTCGTGTCCCGTATCAGCTGATTCGCTGGGCGCCATACTTGTCGTATTTGAACTGTGATCCTAGGTACCTACCTAACATCAAATTACGTCGCTATCTGCATCGTAATGCAATTTATTTTAATAATAAAATGTACTTGTCTAGCTACTAGCTATTAAATCACGCGTAGTAGGTACTCGGACGGATCATCCGACCGTCCGTCGCTCCCGTTGCTGTAGGTAGGTGACCAGCTGATGAGCTGACTCGTACCGCGCCGCCCGCCGCGCATCATTGATAAATGGCAAGCTTGAGACTGAGGCGGTTTTAGAATGAAATATTCGTGCACTACTACGAACAAACTCGAACAAGTGAATTTTTTTTTTAAATGCCAACTTTTTTATTATTAGCTGTACAGTCAACTTAATATTTTTTGTTTGTACTACTAATTATCCTAAGTTACCACGTTGCGGTTCCAAAACGACTATAAATTCACGGTGTATATTTTCACATAATACACCTGAACAATCTAATCTACCTTCTAGGTAAAAGTACATTACTAAAATATGACTTTGTATTTGACACAAGGATCTCTAAAACTTTATGGTTTTATCATTTCGGAGACACGTTTCATTCCGGTGGACTGTAATTAATATAACAGTCCACCGAATCCACTGAAATGATAACACTGAGATGATAAAATAGAGGTTAGTTCTACATTTAACTCCGAAATAAAATTATTAAAAAAATATGAACACTACTCAAACAAAACAGTAGTTACGGCGAATTTAATACACAATTTTGAAACAAATTAAACAAATCTAGCATGAGTTATAACAGCCACCGAAACGAAACTATTTTTGTCCCCATATCACTGAAATGATAAACTTACTTTTTTGACGGGAAACCGCAAGACATTGGGACCGGTGCGTTCATGCCGAGAGCTTGAATCGGACTGATCCGAAGTGAGGTAACGAGAGAGGGGCGTAACAACGCAATGTTGACGTCGCTATTCTACTAAAACTTACTGTCCTCTGAAATGATAACTTTTTTCCGGACAAAGTTGACTGCCTGTCAAATCCATGAGAAAGAAGATAAACAAACAAAAATAGTTTTATTTGATCGAATATATTATAATTTAATGATAACAAAATCGATTTAAATCCATATTACGAATGTATTTGGAGGGGAAGGTGCATGAGCAGAATTGGGTTCAGGACAGGCCACCGCGATGATAAAATAACATTTTGTAATTTTTTTTTTTTGGTATATTAGAGGGTAGAAATCAATGATTTTTTTTGCCAAGGTAGAGAAGTACTTACGTTGTTGAGAAAAAATATATAAAATTAAAAATCAGCACATTGCACTACCGTTCTCAGGTTTGCCGTGTATTTTTTTTGCTTGCGGAATTCACCCTAATATGGGTAGGTACCTGGTACCTACCGACACTGATAACGACTTCAGATAATATTTATTCAAGTATGGACAAACTCCCATAGTGATCCATGCAACACTGATGACAGTGCCTACACGAATCAACCGGATGGAGGCACGGTAAGTGTAGCTTGTCTCTCCCGGAGTTTCCTCTTCCGGGCATTTGTTCCAATTCTGATAAATTAATATCATTGAATTAAAAAGTTAGGATTACCTAACTTTAAAGTAATTATTAATTTACTTTATGAAATCTTGTATTTATTAAATTTGTAAAAGCATGAAACAGGCAGGGACAAGTTTGCCGAAATTGTTTAATTTATGATTCGCAGTATAAAGCACCTACTCGATGTTTAGAAGTTGCGGTATCAAAACCAACATCAAAAGTTTAAAGTAATGCCATTAAATTATAAGAAAATGTTATTACCATCCTCTTTTGTTAGAAATTTGAATGGTGTATTCAATCAATCAAAAAGTTTTGTTGTGACATACTCGTAAACCAATAAATAGGCAATTTCATAAGAATTAAAAGTGAAATTTAGGTGCACGGTTTTAGAAATAGCTAGAGACTTGACATGTTTTTCCCTATGCTTCCAGTCTTGTCTGCTGATTTTATTATAGGGATTAACGTCAGACCTCAGGAAGCCAAATTTTGGGAAATAGATAGGTACCTACCCTAATTTTTTAATTATCTAAAATTCCTACAGCATTTGTTAGTTTTTTTATACTATAAGTAGAAATAGGTATATTATAAAGTTTTTAAAGATAAATACAGACTGTTAATCTTATTGTTTCACTGAAATGATCTATTTTGACACACAATAAACATTTATTTTATTTGTGGTAGATGCAATCTGTGCTTATGTCGGGTACATTATCCCCAAACTTCTCAAAAAGTCTAGGGTATTTCTTTACAAAAACATGTATTTCATAATTATACAGACATGGTAATGTTAAAATCTTATTTTATTTTTAATAGTGGTTTACAGCTATCTATAAACTGGCCACCGCACATTTTGCCGCATGCACTTTTTTTAAGCTTTGAAAAGTCTATCCACCTCTACTGAGTTTCCCCAGATAACAATACTGTTTCTGAGAAAAAAATGTACATAAGCATGATAAACTACCATTGCAGGTACGGTTTGTCTAATTCTCTTTAACAAATATACAATACGGTCTGTTTTGCATACAATTTTTTCAATGTGTGGTTTCCAGCTACTATATTTATCAACCGTTATAGGTACCTAAAAATACACATTCACTCACATTATTGAATTGATAGTCTTTATAGTGGATGTCAAGATTGTTATTATTTGCATTGAAAGTCGGAAATTGATTTTGAAACTGAATTTATTTCGTCATATTTATTTTTAAGTTATTTTGTTCTAACCAATCAATAGGATTACTAAGGGATAAATTAATTGCTGTTTTTTAGGTTCATAATTGTTGTCACTTAATAATTATTGTTGTGTCATCAGCGAATAGAATACAATCTTCGTTCACCGCATCAGGAAAGTCATTGATATATATACGAAAGAGGAGAGTCAATGCCGAAGTTGCTTTGTTTATATGAAGAATTAAAGTTTTTTAGTTTCAATGTGCATGTTTTAGTTGTTTCTACACATTGTGACCTTTGTTCAAGATCACTTTTGATCCATTCGTTAGCATTTCCACGTATTCCGTAGCACAATAGTTTTTCAAGCAGAGTTTTGACAAACAAACTCAAAAGCTTTCGTCATATCTAAAAAAAAACACACCTATCTATAAATTTTGATTTAGGCTTTCGGCTATATGTTTCATTAGAGAGAAGCATGCCTAAGCAATTAAACATTCTTTCCTAAACCCAAATTGTTCCTTCTTCCGAATGTTACATGATGTGAGGAAGTTCTCTATTTTAGCATAGGTACATTACTATATTACACGCTTTTGATATGATAGAAATGTTACTTGTCTGTAATTTTACATTTCTATTTTCGAACCTTTTTTAAATAATGGTTTAACAATTGACCTTTTAAGTTGTTTTGGGAACACTCCTTTTAGGGACAAATTTATGACGTGGGTTAGTGGGGAAGTTAAAAAGTGAAAAATGCAATAAATATTGAGTATTGGCTCGTCAACAATTTTAACGTCAATTTTAATAGAATCAATTTCCGAATTATATGTGACATTCGATATTCTAGTGAAGATAGAATACAGATCTCAGTTACGTAGAATAGCTAGCTTTTTTGGAATGAACAGAATATTGCATTTAAATTTTAATTGCTTGTGTTTATTATTATGAACATCGCTATGGGATTTACAGAAAACATCAAAATGAAAGACGCTGTTCACTTAACCCCTAGTACAGACACAATAATACAGGGTGTTACAAAACTACCCGTAAAGCCGAGAAGAGGTTAAATGGGGCCTTATAACGAGTCCATTCACAATATTTAAGAACCGTAGTAACGCTTTATAACATACCCCAAAAAAAGGAAAACAACAACATTTATGAATGAAAAATAGAAAAATTATTAAAGTAGACAATTATTAGGTAAAATAGGTACGTAGGCCTTTGTATTTAATAATCTGGTTCCCTGACATGACAGCTGACAACAGTTTTGGCTTTGATAATTAATTATATTTTTTACAGGGTATTTTGTAACACGTTGTATACCACGGTTATAATTGGCACAAGATTTATATAAGCGGAGGAATATGGTGGAGGCGTTTACCTAGCATTAGGACATCATAGCAAATATTTGGCTGGCGTCTAATTCGAATGGTGTTGGATTGGAAATAGTCACGGGTATACAGATCAGTAACAACTGGTTTTTATATCACTAGTTTAATGTACCACGCACCTAAGCAGAGCTTCGTGATCGTGTCGGCCTACATACGGGGATCGTCAAAAAATAACACATTAGAGTTTGATCCGTAAATATTTAGGTGTCGGCAGCAATGAGCTGAGTTTTGTTTGTATTATACTGGCGTTGCTGAAGTGACGTCACTTCAGCAACTCCAGTAGGTAGGTAGGTAGCAACCAGTAAAACTCGCTCACTCCAATGTATTTAGATCGGTTTCCAGTTTTTTCGTTATAGGTATCATTCGGACTTTCTAACAGCTTACCCTATTAGGCGTAACGACAGTCATGTATTTTGTAACATAGTCTTGCGTCATATTCAACAACACCAAAAAAAGTGCCACAGTTTACTCGTAAATTCTACATAACATAGTGTTCGCGATGGGGATATATATAAGCTGCCGAAACCCGCAATTTAACGTATGGATGCGCGCAATAGATCCGAGAACGTTCCGCAAACAATGACGAGCGCTGTCGGTAGCAGTCGCTCTATCAAAGGATTCAAGATTTCAAGTATCGACTGTTCCGGGAACCGCGTTATAGCGGAACTGCTGTGGAACTGCGGAAATGTGGAACGCACATAAACTATTTTGGAATTTAGGTGAGAGTGATGAATAATTAAGAATTCAGTGAGCTCGTGATCATTTACCCATAACTTCAGTTTAGGATATGCCTATGGTGGTAATATGGTAAAAAACCATTTATTTATTTTGCTGTTTGCTCGATCGCAGCCTCAACGGCGTGGGTAACTACTGCGGACTGAGATGACTGTGTGGATGACATCTCTCGCCTTTCCCTCATAAGCTCAAGAGTCTCTGAAACATTAGACACCTTGGACTTTCGCTGAGATGGGAAAATCTTATGGGAAACTTCTTGCACTGTGTCGTCTTTGCCACTGTGTCGGTCTTCTGGTCAATAGCTCCCTGTGGTTTCCAGCATGTCGAATCGATTTTGAGTTCCAGCTGGAATCTTTCGGACCCTAAGGCGACTTAGAGCGTGGTGGCCTCATGAGACGGATCTTCTCCGCTTTGCAATTGCAGTCGGACTCGTACCGACAAACAATCGCACTCGCCTTCACCTACGAATACCTCTAGGCCATGGAATCCATTGAATTCGCCATGAACATGACAGGATGATTGATAATGAAATGAAAATAGATCTTTTAAAGACACTTTTACAAGTCAATGTTTTGATATTTTTTTTATGCTAGAAGGCACCGGCATTTCCTAACTGACGACCTCTGAGAAGAAACACCGAAACAAACTCAGAGAATCATGGTCTCTTTTAAAGTCCAGACATAATAATATCAAATATGTCAGTTTCACAATGTAGGGTAATGTCTGAAAATGGCCTTTTGAAGAAAGAGCCACAGCGGCTTTGAGTAGGCTAATTCCAGCCGACGGCACGCATGCATCAGTCATTGTGTAGCTCGACCATATTAGAGGGAGCTCAACAACCCGTCGCACGACGATACCAGATCGGCGGAATATTTGCGTAAGACTAATAAAAATAATCCCAAAGCCACCAGACAGCTAAAACCTGTGAATGTTTGTATATATGTATAGCCTACATAGTACTCACATTTACATATTCTGATAAAACTTACTGAGTTTACATTAGAAAAAAAAATGCCAATAACTTCAATCATTTTGCTATAAAATTATCATTAAATGTCAGTTTAAAAAAAATCGAATGTCAGAATCTTATGTATAATAGAATTTGATAGCCTCGTTGATTAGAGCGGCTCAATCCCAAGCATTTTTATCATCTATATAATCTCTTACTGTATAAAAGCCTTTATAACACAGTTTCTGTTTAACAAAAGACTTAAATTTATTGAGGCTTAGTTCTTGAATTTTGCTTGGGATTTTGTTGTACAAGCGTATACATTGACATTTGAATGATTTACTTATCTTCTGAAGCCTGGTTGCAGGCACAATAAATTTATTCTTGTTCCTTGTATTAAGGTTATGGATATCACTACGTTTACTAAAGAGATTAATATTCTTATGAACATATAAAAGATTTTCATAAATATAGTGAGAAGGAACAGTCATAATATTAATCTCTTTAAATATTTCCCTCAGTGAATGTCTGGGCTTTAACTTATAAATTGACCGAATAGCTCGCTTCTGCAGCACGAAAATAGTTTGGATGTCGGCAGCATTCCTCCACAAAAGAATACCGTACGACATGACACTATGAAAATAACTAAAGTATACTAAGCGTGCTGTATCTGTGTCGGTTAAGCTACGAATTTTTTTTGACTGCTTAAGCTGCAGAACTAAGCCTTTTCGACAACTTCTCTATATGTGAGCCCCACTGCAGCTTAGAATCTAGCGTAATACCCAGAAATACTGTGGTGTCTACAAGATCCAACTTTTTGCCATTTATAAATACACTGGCTTGAACATGTCTAACGTTAGGTGTTGTAAATCTAATACATTTTGTTTTCTTTTCATTTAAAAGTAAATTATTAACGTTAAACCAATGTACCACTTTTGAGACATCACTGTGTACATCGTCGTTAACCGTGTTCCGGCGTTTTAATTTAAATAGAAGTGATGTATCATCTGCAAACAGCACTATCTCATGATTATCCTTTATCAAGTAAGGTAAGTCATTAATATATATTAAAAATAGAAATGGGCCAAGAATTGAGCCCTGCGGGACTCCCATTTTAACTGTGGACCCCAAGGATCTCTTTCCATTAACGTCCACTTTCTGAATCCTATTACCCAGGTGCGAAATAAGAAGATTCAGAGAAGCGTTCGTCACTCCATAGTGGTGTAACTTCCTGATCAAAGTTTCATGAAGAACACAGTCGAATGCTTTAGATAGATCACAGAAGATACCCAAAGCATCGCTCGATTTCTCCCACGCGTCAAAAATGTGTCCAATGAGTTCAACACCAGCATCGGTTGTCGAACGTCCCCTGGTAAAGCCAAACTGTTTACAATTAATAAGTTTATTTTTATAGAAGAATCTTTGCATTTGGTCTAACATAAGTTTTTCGAAAATTTTACTAAATGCAGGTAGCACTGATATTGGTCTAAAATTAGTGGGGTCAGATGTGCTACCCGTTTTCAACAAAGGTATTATTTTGCTATGTTTCATAAGATCAGGAAATTTGCCACTATCTATACAATCATTAAAAATAAGGGCTAAGGTTGGTGCTACAATGTTAATTATTGATTTGACAACGTCCACAGATCCAGTAGTTAGGTATATATCTATTTTAACATGTTGAGTTCTTTACTTACACCTACCAAATATGGACGTAATGAAAAAGTAATGAATATACTTCAATGGTACCTGTTACTTACTACCTATTGCGAGGGTAAGTTACGTAAGATCAGTTAAGTCGAGTCGGTTCTAGTACAATACAGCGTTAAAACTGACAACCATATAAACTATTGGCTGGAATCTGGATCAGTGTGCGAGGATCCTAACCTTACGTTTTATGATCAGTGCGGTCTGTAGTGGTCCTTATTGGATCGGGCGTTAGTAGCGGTGCTTGTTATCGTGCAGAAGCCAGAAGAAGTAGAAGAATTGTTTACGTCAAATCAGAACGTTACATAATTATTAACCTTTCAGAAAATCCTATATAGTTAGTAAAAACTGCATTAAAAATCAAAAAATATAACTTTCAATGCCCAAGCACTATATCTTCTTTATTTGACTTTAATAGCATTTCAGAATCCTTATAACATTAAATTCAGGTATATTGTCCTGAAGTTGACATTTGCACAAGCTTTTAATCGTAGATATGTAGTTGATTGCCCTCGAGATCATTCAAAACCAGTAACCATCTGAACTCTTGTAGCTCTTGCTTTTTAATACTATGCATTGTTAAAATAATGATCTGACAATAAATTTACTGAATAATAGATTAGATACTGTTACCTATGCAAACTTCGTGGAAAGAGTGGTGGGCAGAATTTGATAATAAATAAAATATAATATTATAATACTTACGTTATACTATGAGTTCCTAAGTATTTCATGAATAGCAAAATATAAAGGCCGCCATAACATTAAATATTCATACCATCAGTAAGTTATTTAAATGACAAAGAACCGAAGTCGGCGTCTCCTTAACATTCACTGTGGTCACTGCAACTTCACAAAATCATTTTTTATGTTTTCATTTCCCAGTTCTTTGGAGGGAGGCGATGAACTTGCTTCGGAACTTTTTAATTACGGGTGAAACAATTGCGGGCGTGTAGCGGGGCGGTGAGCGGGCGCGGAGGGTGACGCGCCGATGTATTGTTTAGCACGCCGCGCGCCACCGCCCGCGCCGCCCGCTTCATGTCCGCCATCACCGAAACAGACGGGTGTAGAAGTTCCAAAACTATTATTACTCGTATCTCCTGTGAAGTAAAACCACTGGTTCAGCAGCACCATCTATCGCCCGTGGTTTCTTCCACTTATACAAGCAAATAAAAAATAAAAAAAAACTTTTACCTGTATTATGAGTTCTTTATTGTAACATTCATTATCTGTACTTTTATAGACATTGCGGATATTACTATTATAATCATTATTATTTTACAATTTTAGTACGCCTAGACTACCCAATGTACTTCCTTTCTTCCAGTCCTTGTGCGATAAGACCGCCCATTGTACCTACTCTAACTTTGTCACATTTTATTTTTGTAACTGTGGTGTGCAATAAAGAGTATATAAATAAATAAAATAAATGAATATTATTAATCATATAAATATTATATTAATATTAATAATATATTAAAGAATGTATATACACAGGAGAAGATTCTCGTGCGCCGTATGCAGTGGAACTTCTGTACTGTCATATTCCACGGGTGGCGCCTGTACCTACGTATAATGGCGACAAACTAGGATTTCATTTTGGATTGCGCTAAGCATTAGTTTCTAAGCTGGGCGAAATATTATATTTCAACGTTCATGACCTACTATTCACTTGACAGGCGATGATTAATTTGAACACGCACTGGGCGTCAGTTTTTACTGAAGCCCAGTAGTGATGGGTCTCTGAACAATTGACAATTTATCTATCAAAAGGAGGAGCTGTTTTTCAAGACAATTCATGGCGCGAGTGGGCCTCTGGTAAGAGTCAAAAGAATGTGGCTAATAAGGCTGAATTTGCCACATTGATCCAATGAACTATAAACGTTCCGGCTGGATACAATATAGCATTCTGTGTAAAATAAAAAATGGTCTACCACAGGCTTGAGGCTCCCGGAAAGTAAAGTTGCACGTCTCTGGAGATGTGCAGCTTTACTTTGTGGCCTTGACAGAGATTTTGTCCATTTGCCAAAGTTTAAACATTCATTGCTGTGATTTAACACTAAAATGAATTCATTACATCTGTAATTTGGACTAAAAACGGCAATTAAGATGTAAGTTAGGAGGCTCCGCCAAATAAATTTTGACTCACAGTCGTCTGCTCTTAAGAGCCTTAGTTTGAATTAATTGCATAAAGCTTGGCTGCAGTGGAGACGTTGCTAGTTGCCTTGAACTAAACTGTAGGCCTTTTTTTGAGTGCGACAAATCCTCGAAGATCGGCGGCGGATATGTCCCTTTCTTGGTCTATGGTCGTGACCATGATACCCGTCAACACATTCGTTACAACCTTGACAGGCTTTGCTCGCTATGTTAAGCGAAGGGTACTCCATCCAGTACTACATCCAGTTTCGCCGCCGCGCTGTTTGAGGCAACATCTCGTTCGTTCGCCTCCGCAGTTTATTCGTTTTAAAGTGGTCAAAAGTTAGTGATGTCACTCTTAACTTGTTATTTTGTGTAACTCATACCGTACTCTGTTCAACTTGAGTGTTTTTGACTTTAATTCACGCACTATTAGTAAAGTTATAAGCAAATTAGTCTTAAAATTGTTTGTAACCGCCTACGCGAGCTGCTTGCACCGCTTGCTGTTGCTGTCCCCCTCGCACAGATACTCGCTCGTTCTCGCACCGCTCGCTGTTGCTGTCTATCTCGCACAGATACTCGCTCGTTCTGCTTACACCAAATATGAATTGCTCTGCATGCTATAATGCTATTATTACTAATGATGACGAGGGAGTTCTCCGTTGCTCACGCGAGAATTGTGGTAAACTATATCACCCAATGTGTACAGGCATTAGAAACTTAATGAATGTTGATATCGATACGTGGATCTGCCCTGAGTGTTGTTGTGCTATAAAAAAAGGTGGAGACAATTCTTTTACACCCGTAGGCGCAAAACAAGATCCTAACGTAACACTTCGGAAGAATGCCTCGACTAATTCTACAAGTAATTATGTAGATTATGTTGACAGCAACATTGCATTCATATCGGATATACGTGACCTACGCTCGGAGATGTCTTCTCTTAAAGAATTGCTCACAAAGGCATTGACCTTAATCGGCAGCCACGAGGATAGGTTAGAAAGATATGCTTTGCAAGTAAAACAATTAAATAACAAGCTTGAAAAGTATGAGAAACAAGATATCCAAACTACGCCTTTGCGAGCTGTGCGCGAACCTTGCGCGAATTCGCTGTGCAACACGGATGTAACTATCAAAACAACTGCAGAAAAACAGCAGCCTAAACAACAGGAGATAGGAAATTCTCAAAGCTACCACCAGGCTTCCCAACATCTCCAAACTGATCACGTAATACCACCAATTCAAGCACTGGAACAATCCGTTACTACTGTCGTTAGTCAAGAACATAATACTCAAAGTGACGGAGAATGGATTGAGATAAAAAAGCGCAACTATAGGCAACGCCAAAAACCATTACATGGAACTGCTGATCCTCTGTTAATCAATTTAAAGGCTATGGAAATACGCAAACACTTCCACCTCTGGAATATGGCTTCCGACGTCGATGAAGTTCGTCAATACCTTTCTCAGCTATATCCTACTACTGGCTGCTCAGTTGAAGAGTTAAATGCCCGTGGGGATTACAAATCATACAAAATCGGAGTTCCAGCTGAATTTTACGATAGGATCTACTCTGCCGACATCTGGCCACTGAATGCTAGGATAAAACCCTGGATTAACTACAGAAAGAGCACTTCCAAAATAAATGAACTACAAAATCTGTCACCTGGGGAGCCCTTTCGTAAACCAACTACGGCAAAAGCTTAGTAGTAAAACTGTTAAAGACAATAAATATATATTACACACTTGCTATCAAAACGTCCGAGGTCTGAAAACGAAGCTAGCAACGTGGCGCAACCACCTATCCATGTTAGAGCAAAACCTCGTCGCTGTCACTGAAACTTTCCTGGACTCTTCAGTCTTAGATACTGAACTCGAAAGTGGTGACTGGTGTGTTCTGCGCCGAGACAGAGATACGCCTTGTGGAGGCGTCCTACTAGCGGCGCGAACTCCTCTCGTACTTCGCAGGAGATGCGAGTATGAAACTGAAAGCGGCGAAGATTTGTGGGCGTCCTTTGTGTGGCATGGTCTCTCATTCCTAGTGTGTGTAGTGTATATCAAACCAAGTGCTAGTGATGAAGACTATATGAGCTGGTTTTGCAAAACCGAAAGTTTCATAAATAATATTAAGGGTTTTGTTATTATAATGGGCGATCTCAATTTGAATAGCGCATCAAATAATGTAGCTAATTACTACTGCTACTTCTTGTCATTTTGTTCTTTAGTTGATAAAAATGATATTTTAAATGTTCATGGTGGCAAATTGGATGTTGTATTAGTCCGGGAAGGTTTTCACGAGGTGTCTGTGTTTGATATTGATGGTATTGTTCAGCCGGATGCATATCATCCTCCGCTGGACGTTGAGGTTAGAATTGAATCAGTTCATTGTTCGAATGTAATGGATCCAAGCAACATTAACCCCGCGAAAGATTGGAATTTTTATAAATGTAACTACGACCAGCTTTATTCTTTATTGTCAGTGACATCTTGGGATCCTGTATTCCAGGCCCATACCGTTGCGGGTGCGGTGAATGCCTTTTATCAGATTGTCTATGACACTCTCGATACCTGCATGCCCAAGAAGCATCGTTCTGGGAAAACAACTAAGCGATACCCCGTATGGTTTACGTCGGAAATAACTAAAGATATCAAACGAAAGCACACGCTGCACGCTAATTGGAAGCGCTCTAAACGCCACGAAGACTATAGGACTTTCTCGGATCTTCGAAGTTGCCTGAAACATCGCGTTGCTTCTGCATATCAATCGTATATTAGAAGGGTCGAAAATAACATAAAAGTCAATCCACGTGAATTTTGGCGACATATATGCAGTTTAAGATCTAAGGGTGGCTTCGAGCCCTCGGTGAGCTATTGTGGTGACAGTTACAGCGGTACTGCAGCCGCGGAGGCTTTCGCCAGATTTTTTGCCAGTGTTTTTCTGCCAGATATACCACTATTAGACGCCACCAATACCAACAATGCCGACGTTACCAAAAACAGTAATTATATAAATATTTTTCGGTTTTCTCGTAGGGATGTTTTAGATGGGTTGAATAAACTAAAAGCCAGTAATTCTGTAGGTCCGGATAGTGTACCAGCCACGATTCTTAAAAATCTTAAGGATTCATTTGTTTCTCCACTTTGCCATATATTTAACCTATCGTTAAAAACAGGTTGTTATCCTCTCCAATGGAAAGTGTCACGTGTAACCCCTATACCTAAAACGTCTAACAAAACAGCTGTTGAGGAATACCGGCCAATTGCTATTCTATCGTCACCTGCAAAAGTTTTCGAAAATGTGCTCCACAAACTTATATACGCACAGGTTAAGAAATATTTAAGCAATGCTCAACATGGTTTTAGATGTAGGAGGTCTGTCGAATCTAACTTATTAACTTTAACGGAGTATATCTCATCACAACTTGACAGAGGGCAGCAGGTAGACGTTCTATATTTTGACTTTCGGAAGGCATTTGACCGCATCAACAATGATATCTTGCTCGCGAAACTTAACACCATAGGTATATGCCCTAACCTTCTCCGTCTATTGGCTGATTACCTTCGTGACCGCCAGCAGTACGTGAGGTTAGGAATTTACGAGTCCAACACGTACCACACTCGTTCAGGAGTAAGTCAGGGCTCGATTCTCGGTCCCTTGCTGTTTCTTTTGATGATCAATGATCTCCCCGAGGTTCCTCAACATGCAAGATGTCTTTTGTATGCTGATGACCTAAAACTCTACGCTTGTGTCAACAGTATATCGGACTGTGAGGCTATTCAAAGGGACATTGACCTGGTGAATGATTGGGGAAATGTAAATAAAATGGAATTCAATCCCTCTAAGTGTTATGTCATGACTTTTGGTCGAAGGCGACACCCCATTACCTTCGACTACAAAATAAATGGCTCTTCTATAACTAGATCATCAACCATGAGAGACCTGGGTGTCGTCTTCGACCAGAGGCTGACATTTCACGATCATATTGCAACTGTTGCTAAGGAATCGTTTAAGAGACTTGGTTTCGTTCTGAGAAACTCACGAGACTTCAAGAATACACACGTCATAAGACTCCTTTACAGCACGCTTGTCAGGAGCAAGTTAGAGGCCAGCTCCTGCATTTGGAATCCACACGAGGCCTCTTATTCTCTACTGCTTGAAAAAGTTCAGAAGAAATTCTTAAGATTTCTTTACAAATCCTCTCTCGGATACTATCCATATATGTATCCTACCAAATACTTGTGTGGAAGTCTAGGATACAATATGCTGGACACCAGAAGAGCGTTTGGTCAGCTGTGCATTATGCTTAAAATCTGCAGAGGTATCATAGATGCTCCTGACCTCCACAATGAACTGATGCAGTTATATGCTCCGAGAAACTACCTTCGAGCTCGTCGGCACCGTCCACTGTCTGTGCCCGCATGCCGCACAGTGGCCCGTGCATCGTCCCCTATTCCCCGCGTCTTGTCCGCGCTCAATTGCCTCTTGGAAACCTACCCTGACTGTGAACTATTTATAGACGAATTTAAAACTGTCCAGCGTGTGTGTTTCAGTTTTTGTGAAAACTTATAGCAGTTCTTTTGGAAATAGTGTTATAATGTACCTAGCCTGTTTGTTTCTATTTTTCATCTGTGTGTTAATGTAATTGGTGTAATCCGTATTAACATAAATAAATAAATAAATAAATAAATAAATCAAGGAGCGAGGCCTAGCGTGGTATAGGTCTGCGTTACAAAAGATTCGGATTATTAGTACCTATTAAAAATATTGTGGCTTTTTATCGGGTAATTAGTCAAGCTTTTCTGTAAAAATAAATTACTCTTACGTATACATAATATAACAACCAGAGCTGTATTTAACGTATTTAATGATCACCGAAACACGAAGCTTCGTGTGAAAAGAACGGTTACCCATCCTTAGACTGACCGCTGATAACGCAGCCTGACCCAGCAAATCGATTAGCCACGAGACCCTCACCCTTTTAGCACTTGTAACTGTGCGTAATTAGGTTAGCACGGGAGCCGATTAGCGTCGCTATCACTAGTTATCAGAGCAAACAGAGCGGCACCTCGGTACTCGACTGCTGCTGTTTACTGACATAGAGCAAATATTTGCAAATAGTATACCTAATAGGTACTGCACTAGACTTTTCCATAAAAATATAATATCTCTATCATATATCCATCGAAATCTAATGTCATAACAAATAAATGAGACTTACTAAATCATAAAATTGAATTCAGTTCCTACGTCAACATTTGTAGATTTGTAGATACTCATTAGAAGCGAAAAAGACTCTTTTTGACTTGTAAATAAAGGTCATCATATTTCTCATTATTTCTTTACAAGATGATTGGCTATTTGATAGGACAATATTTTTGCAAGACAGTATCTGTTACAGGTAAAAGAACAGGAAGGAAATATACAAATCTTACTTAACCTTTCTGATGGTTCATTCAAAATCTTATATTGAATATAAAATTAGAAATATTGTTACGAGCTGGGTTCGGGATAAATTAAATGACACCAATTTAAATGACACCAATTGAACCGATAAACAACCAAAACTTTAATTATCTACACGAATACAAAACACAAATAACCAGTAAAAGAGGTGTTCACTATCGCACTGTAGTCGCTTCGTAGTTCGCTTCGGTCTTCACTTGTCCGTGTCCACAATTGAACTGCTCTGCCGGCTTTTTTTTTTTTTTTTATGTCGGACATAGTTTTTATCTCGAGGGAGCTTTAAAAACTTAACCGGACTAGGTGGCGAGGCACCAAATGCCTCCAGCCAGGGGCTACTTATAAACTAAGCAACACAGCTAAGGGCGTCCCCTGCGGGACTCGGACCTCAGCTTAGGGCGTTGCTGGGGGGGCAGCTAGGGATGCCTGGATCTGGATTTAAATTATTTAGGGGCGAATTTAAAGCTACTGGCTCGGCACGGGCCGGCTCGAGCAAGGGACGGGGAGGATTACCGTCAAGGGGTCTTCGCGACGGGCCTCGCCGGCGAGGACGGTATATCGGGCGGCGTTTTTGTGCGTGTGTTTTGAGAGTGCTAGTCACTCTGTTTGACTCCTGCGCTAGGGTGATTTGGTCGTCAGGGTAAGTGAGTGCGTGCTTTGGGCGGCGCACTCTACTTATCTGAGAGGGTTTGTAGTCTACGCTACTGACCACAAGGGGATTAGGGTGAAGGGGGGCCAAATCGAAATAGCGCTTAGAGGTGCGTTTCATTAACTGCTTGATGGTAGGCAGTTTTAGGTCTAAGTGAGTTCTGCCGGCCTCTTAGGACAGCTATTTATATGGCTCAGAAAGTTCCAGAATCGAATAATCCCGAAAGTGCTACAAAAAATACGAGTAGGTACTCGCGTGCCTATTGTTTCGCGGGCGTTGACCTCAGCCTATTGTGTCGCGAGCCGCGTGTCCTTGAGGTATTGTTATAGGCACTTATAGATATAAGTACCTACCTATACCTACGCGTTTCTAGAACCTTCGTGAGCCATCTCAATCGTTCTATTACGTATCCGGCATAACAATATTATGATAGGTACCAATCAGCCCATATAATGTGGTAGTATTCCATTAATAATCTAAGGTAGGGTATAAAAAAGCGGGTGGGGTATGTCAAGCCGGTTCTGTAACAGCAGTTTATGTAATAATGTGGTAAATGTATCAATATTTAAGTATTCTATGGCAGTCGAACCTAGCGACATAGTGTGAACGACGCGGTTGACGTGAGGTAATCGGAATCTGCGACTGACACTATGGAATCCTCTTCATCTAATTTAGTTAACTACTCGCCGCCGTAACGACGTATGTTCTAGTTGGAGTACCACAATAAATAAATCATGAACATTTTGCTCTTACAGTACGTGCACATTTTGATAGACATTAACATTAATAACGTATACAAGAAGCTCTAACGCGAATATAGAAGCACTATGTTTACGCGTATTTTCGCTCGTTTCTGTAAACACAATTATCCCGGCCACACACGAGGGCTCACATACATTTAGCTACATTATCTTCACACAAAAGTAATAATTTTGTAGATCTCCTTAAAAGCGTCCGACATGGAACGATGATTATCATGAAAGAAACATTAAGCATGTTGTTTTGTTTACCCCCTGATGTGATTTGTGTCAATATGGAAGAGTATAACGAATTTTACGGAATGGAAAATTTCCTTAATAATATGTTGTTTTATTGATATTTATTTTCCTACCACACGGCGGTAAACAAGTTTCATAACGGCGCGGCTTTCATGATGGTAAGTAAAAATTATCACAACCGTGGTTCCGGCTCAATTCAAAGATCAGGTAAATGAGTTCCTTTTTTTCTTGTTCTTGCTGCAGTTAAAATGTACTAACAAATTGCCCATGATGGTACTTTAAATTCTTTGAAACATTTATTTGTTGCTATGGGGAATTTTCCTTACTGCGTGGTCTTACCGGGTTACGTTGTGTACTATAGATAGATTGCAGAGGGTGAACTGGCCGTGTTTGTTGTAATAGTGATCTAATTACGTAGGTAGTGGATAACGTAATTAAGTTCCAGTTAATTGTTCACGAATCCGATTTGATTAATTAATGTAACGAAGTGAGGAGTGCCCAAGGAGAGACAGACGGTCTTAAGTCATTCGTATAATGCTACTACAGCGGAGCTGCTAATGTCTAACTATCTCTACACTAACTTGTTTATTACTATATTGTGATGGATCAAATTAAATAATTTCCTTATTTGAGAACACTATAGTTGAAATTTTCTCAATTATACAGAGGTTGGTTTTCAGTAGATACAAAGGTTTTACGCAATTAACTTTATTGTATTTCTGTTTAACTAACTATTTTTAAATCAGAGGTATTAAACACGTCCAGTTGTCGTAAACTTTTGGGTTTATTTGAGCAAGTTATAATTTATAACTAACCAGGGAATAACTTTTTGAAACAGTAGGCTTATTTCAGTCTTTTGTGTGCGTGCTATGTGCATGCAAGAACACAGAGTAATTGATGGTGATTGCTGCTCCACAACTTGCTGCATCGGGTAATAACTACCTACTAACTTAACCTATAAAAAGGAGATCCTCAATTATATAATATATTAATAATAATCATCTGTACCCAGTCAACACACATCCGTCACTTTATGGCGCTCATCATTCGTATATTTCGGTTGTGGGGCAAACACCCGCAACCGCCGCGTAGGCTCTTTCATATTGATTGGCTATAAACCACCTGTGCTTGACACTAGGCACGAGCTGTGTTATTCAAAGCGATCTATTTTAGCTAAAGATCGCAAGTTCGCTGTGCTATGTACATTATTTTTAAATCTACTAAGCCTAACGCAGTTTAGTTTTAATGTACGTCACAAAACTTAGACCTTTATGCGGTCTTACTATTTTCATTTCTTTTTATACCACTAGGGTGGTAAACAAGCATGCAGCCCACCTGATGGTAAGCGGTTACTGTATCCTATAGACACTGCTGACCCTGTATAACGAAAGAGGAATAGCTGGGTTGGCAGTATAAGGGTCAAAGTGCCCCTACTGTAAACACACGCACACTGTAAACTTCGCGGAGCACTGGCAATCTTACTTACCGTTAGGCACATAACACAGCTCAAAGCAGTATGATATGTAAATGTAAACTATAATGTACTTATTACAAAAAATCGCAGAAAGAGCATTATGCGTCCACATAAGCCCAGCTTATTTCAATAGTAGCTTGTGTTTGATATTTCACATTGCTGTCCCCCTCGTGTCAGATCCTTTTATAACAATACGGAACAATAGAGTTGTTTGAACATTAGCCGGCACTAATGTTCCAGATTACGACAAAGTTTAATCAACATAATTGGTCGTTTCGTTAATGGTATCGCACTGGATTTTAATTAATGCTATGATTATTTGCTTTTATGTTTAGGGATTTGCCCATTTGACGTAATAGGGTAATTAAAATTTAATTTAAATGTATAATCCTTCACGAGATCGTAGTGATGAATAACAGCTTATCTGAGTGATGTTGTGGATTACGGCAGAGTTTGGTCACGATTTCTGCGTAGCGCTACGTTGCTACGAATGTGCCTCTACAACTACGCGTAGACGTGAGTCTATGCTTGCTACGAATTTGCCTCTACAACTGCGCGTAGACGTGGGTCTACGCTTGCTACGAATGTTCCTCTACAACTACGCGTAGACGTGGGTCTTTATGCTTTTTACGAATGTGCCTCCACTACTACGCGTAGACGTGGGTCTACGGTTGCTACGGTGCGTTTCTCTCAAGACGCTATGTATAATGTAAATTGTGTGACAAATTTTCCATGTAGTCTTCTCAAATGTACGCGCTACACTGTCCATTCTGTGAGGTTTTATTATTCTACAGGCTTTCATATTTATCAATACTTCATCATGAGTATGAACGCCTTGCATGTTGTTAATATGTATGAATAGACGCGCATTTTTGTGTATAAGATTAATTACTGGCTGCCAGAAAGTTCAGCGCCATCAATCATTTCTGTAATATTTGTGAACGATAGCAAGCTCGCAAATTACTGGTCCGATTAAATTACAAAAACTACATTTTAACTTTACTTTACTGTCTTATTAGTCTAGTTGCACGAAGCGCGACTGCTACGCTAGAAGGTTCGATTTCTAGGTCGAGGGAAGTGTTATTGGGTATATTAAAATTTTCAGTAGCACCTCAGAGTTTGGATTAGTGTCCGGTTAATGGCAATAGGCTCGCCCCCTATTACATGGAACCAAAACATACCGGCGAACTGTGGGTGTGCATTACTGTACACCTGTGCCTATCCTTTCGGAGAGTATTCTCCATAGAGATTGGCACAGGTGTGTGATACACGCCTGTATAGGCGTGATGCTATGTTATGTTCTAACTGATATTGAACCTTTACTAAAACCTTTTTCATTGTAATTACAGTGGCTTTGAAAAATATTTTTGGTAGTAGTTCTCAATTTTGTAAATAACCCGTGTTTAAAATAATGATTACGCCGGCTCAGATCCCAAAGACCGTTTCATAATCCGTCATCTCCACACCGCGGGCGCACCGCGCCGTCAGCTCATTGTCGCCTCCGATGATAAATTAATCATGACGGTACTACCTACTGAAAACAAACTCTTCAACGTAAATTGACTATTAAAAGAATTTCCTGCAGAGAATTATAAACATTAAAGACGTTAGTCGTTACCACTCTGTATAGTAGGTGTTTTTACTTCCAAGCATTAACAGAAGTTTCTTTAGATGATTTTTATTTCGACACTGATAGAAATCTCACCTTCGTGGGTACAACATTAATTATTTTTAATTACCGAATTACCCTCTATTTTTATACTAACTTATTTTTTACATAGTTGTCTCGCTCCCTATTACATGGGACCTAAACATACCAGCGAACTGTTGGTATACAGCAGTATACCTCTGCGTAATTCTTTGGGGAATGTAGACGTGATGGTATGTGACGTTTTTAGTTGTATTGTAAAGGGGAGTCTAGCCACGCACAAAATTTTATTCAAAATATCTGGAAAAAAGTATTTTAGAATGTTTATTCAGATATGTATTGTTAGATAGACCATTTTACAATTCTTGAAAGGATACTATAACGAAGGTTGTCACACTTGAAGATTATTAGACATTTTTGAAGCAGTAATACTGTTATATGTATAAAATATCAAGACCCTTCACCTTGATGGAGTGACTTCTAGAGGTCCATTGAACAACTCAGCAAAACGCTCCACAGTTTAAACAGAGCTTTACAAAAATATTAGCACAGACGACATGAAGTACTCACTGCGAAGAGGTCCAATAAAAACTCGGCCAGTGTGAACCCTGCGAGCTGCGCACTTGACGGTTCTATGGTTCTAATAGCCACTTTCATTATATATATTTATTTTGTTTCAGAATGACTTTTTGGATATTTTTGGACATCACTTAATTTCTGGTATTTTATAAACTTGTTATGTATTTTGATTGGTATAATTAAATATGATTAAGGTTTAAGAGATCACGTCTTTATATTCACAGTTGTAGCACTTGATGTGTACTGATACCGACTTTCCTGATGTTCTAAGATGGTCACCGTGAATCAGAAAGAGCAATGTGTGAAAGAACTCTAGCCGTGTTGAACCCTGCACTTTAACTTTACGATAAAAGTGACCTTTCTCTGAAGACGACCGCGTCCCAGTTTATATATAACATTTTATATGCGCAATAAACATCGTTCGTCTATACGGCGCAATACTTGCAACGCAACACGATATTATTGCAAAACAATAATATTGCAGTGTGTCCGTTCTATTTTAACGTTACATTGTTTGTAACGTGATATGTTACACGTGTTCCGTGTTGCAACAAAATATGGATTTGATGTGTACAGTAACTACATTGATATAGCATTCAATGGAATACGAGGTGATTTGTTGCGCTGGTTTGCATCATACGTCACTAAAAGAACCCAGAAAGTAGTAATCAAAGGCTTTGAATCCACATCCATACATGTCACATCCGGGGTGCCGCAGGGTGCGATATTAGGCCCTCTACTATTTGTTATTTTTATTAAGACTTGGATCAATGTTTCAGATATTCAAAGTTTTTATTATATGCCGATGACCTTAAAATTTTTAGTAAAATTCAAAATAAATCTGATTGTATCTTATTCCAAGACGATTTAGATATTTTCTCGGCATATTGTATTAAAAATAAGTTGAAGTTGAATATCTCAAAGTGCTCATCTATAACATTCACAAAAAATAAAAATATTATAACTCACACATACAATCTAAATAACGCCCCATTGCATAGTCTTTGTGATCAGAGACCTTGGGGTACTCCTGGATAGTAAACTTCACCTGGATCAACACATTGATAACATTGTTAGTAAAGCGTTTCGCATGATTTGTGATGAGATGCATGACCGATTTTAAACGTACTCACACCTTCATTCATTTATACAAATCTTTGGTTAGATCACAGATAGAGTACGCTATAATGGTTTGGAATCCCCTGTACAAAAAATATATAGAAAATATTGAAATCGTTCAACATAAAAAAGCTACACATTATCGTTGCTTCCGAAAAAAAACATCCAACGTTAATTTGTTGAAATATTATAAACTGAATACATTAAGTGACAGACGCACTTTTTTGGAGACTAAGTTTCTTTATGACTTGTGTAATAACAAATATGATAACTCAGAGCTTACAAACAAATTGTTTTATATAGTTCCTAGAACTGTTATGCGGCGTGGGGTGCGTGGGCGGCCGCTTTTTGCAGTGTCTTATCGCACCAATGCGGGTGCCCGCGCACCTCTACGTCGTCTAGCAACTAATTATAATATCCTTTTTTCCGAATTAGATTTATTTTCTTTGTCAGCTAACAAGATCCGCATTGATCTACTTAAAATGATCAACAATAGACAATACTTAACATTAAACTCAAACAACCATTTTTAGTATTATAATAAGAACAAGATTTATTATTTGTTTGATTAGTTAATTAGTAATGTTGTACTCGTGCTCTTCCAAATTCCAATTTGAACATGTAATATGTGGATAACGTAGTGTTACGCACTGATATACTTTATTTGTAAGCCATTGTTAATCATATATACTGTGTAATTGTTGGTTTTTCTTAATAAATAAAATAAAGTTATTTAGAAAAGGAAAAATTGGACCGCGGGCAGGATTCGAACCTGCGTCTTCTGGTTAGGTACACCAGACGCTATGACCACTAAGCCACCGCGTCTGGTGTACCTAACCAGAAGACGCAGGTTCGAATCCTGCCCGCGGTCCAATTTTTCCTTTTCTAAATAACTTTAAAATCTTAGCATGGAAAATGCCAAAAATATACAAAAAGATAGTTACAAGGTAAGGTGGCATCGTTCGACATTTAACTAACTGTAAAGTAAGTTGTGTCGGTTGAAAAGCAAAAACTTGCATTTCAATAGGTGTTACTGACGTCACCATAAAGACGTAAATTCAGTATGGGAAGGAAAAATTCGACATGACGGGTAGGAGTCGCGGTGGCTTAGTGGTCATAGCGTCTGGTGTACCTAACCAGAAGACGCAGGTTCGAATCCTGCCCGCGGTCCAATTTTTCCTTTTCTAAATAACTTTAAAATCTTAGCATGGAAAATGCCAAAAATATACAAAAAGATAAATAAAATAAAATCAAAATCAAAGCACAATTTAATAACAATATCAATATCTTGACACCTTGATGCGATGAAAGTCGCAGTGACACCAAATTGTATTGTATGACGTCTAACTAAATGTTATCGTTGTCGTTGACACAGATGTGGCTTGGCAAAGCAAAGCCATGTCATTTTGAAGACTGGGTAACTCAAGATGTAAAATACGAGTGAATTGAACTATCAATATTTCCTCCTCCAGTCACTTGCCGCGGTCGCGGGCGTCCTACACTACGATTGCTTAGAGCCCAGTTTTCAATCCAGAACTTTTGCCCCAAAGGTTTTCAATTATCCGCGTGTTGTGACTGCCCCATTGCCGCCCACCTTCAGCTTGCTTATATTTTAAGCTATACTGATAACTATGGTTCATGGGATTAACTTCTAAAATAGGTACGTGGTGCGTATATTTCGTGCATAGATATTTGTAATTATTTTGCCGTCGTGTATCTCAGTCTAATAGACTAGTAGCACGAGATATACTGAGGAAGTGGGGGACTTTACCCTGCAGTGGAACTATCGCGGTTGAAAATAACAATTATAGTCGTGCAATGATAATGGCTTAAAATAACGGTAACAAGACGAGAGAATAGTGGAATTAGTTTCGAGTAATTAATAAACATAAATTCGGAATGTACCTAATACAAACGTTAGTGACGACATTACCTATTGGTTATGATCACATCACTCACAAGATATTGTGTACACTAATGTATTTTCTCGTATACCTGCCTGTAGCGTGTTGTGTCTACATCGACACAATCATTATGGTGTTTATGTTCACTGTTTAGTCTGGTATATAGAACTGTTCTAGATACTGAAATAAAACTACTTTTTACGGACTTTATATGGTCACAGGTAGACTATGGACGCTGTAAAAGGTCCCAAACGTCGGGTATCTAGAACAGTTCTATAGACCAGACTAAACAGTGCCACTAAACAGATGAACATGAACACCTTAATGTAATGCGCTAAAATTAATATACAATATTCGCGTAAGTTTCAGAAATCAATATTATGTTCTAGATACGTTATGATACTACAGAATTAATTTATTGTTAATAATAAGATACATAGCTGTATTAAAATAGAAGGTTCGTTGGTAAAATAATTAATATTATGCATACGAAGGTGGGATTTATATCAGTGTCGAAACAATTCATTTAACGAATGCTTCTGATAATGCTTAAAATAATAGTACAGAAATGCTGTCACTTACTATACAGAGTGGTAACGACTAACGTCTTTAATGTTTATAATTCTCTGAAGTAATTTCTTTTGATAGTCAATCTACGTTGAAGAGTCTGTTTTCCGTCGGTAGTGACGTCATGATTCATTTATCATCGGAGGCGACAATGAACTGACGGCGCAGTGCGCCCGCGGCGTGGCGATGTCGGATTATGAAACGGCCGTCTTTGAGCTTTGAGCCGCCGTAATCATTATTATAAACACGGGTTATTTAAAAAATTGAGAACTACTACCAAAAACATTCAAAACCACCGTAATTATTAATATTCCAAAATGATTTTAGCAGAATTACGAATTTTATATGTTTAAGCACATTTTTTTATCATGTACCTTAAAGATATGACCCAAACGGATAATACCAATCAACACCTTGTATTGGTTCTGATGCAGAAGAAGACAAACATGGTTTATGTTTGTATACTAAAATTTATCACTCATCGAAGAGAAAGTCTTCGAACCGCAAACCTAGTGTGAATGGTCCGTTTTGAATAAACCAGTTTGCGTTTTGAGTTTGAGTTACGAAATATAACCATATGTACACAGAACCAATGTTTATTATGTATATCCATTACTGGTAGTGTGGCTGAACGAGTACTGGAACAGGACAAGTGGCGCCCCCGCACGGCGAGCAACTTTTAATTGGCTTAATACTACCGTGTCGCCGCCGGTTCCCGCTTACCACACGTTTCAATTTACTCGGTTTTGATTAAAATTCTCTTGTTATGAAGGATGCTGTATGTGTCCACGATTACACAGAGATATGAAATCTTGCCATCAGATAATAAATAATAACTACTCCAGATTATTGTGGAGTTTAATTTTGAAAATACTGACAAAAGAACCGATAGTCAGGACATTCAAAATTTTGACTATAAAAAGTGACTTTTTAGAGGTAACAATTTTTGACAGGTTTTGACACTAAATCTAGACCTTAGCAACCAGCTAAGATACCTAATAGTAAAAACTTAAGGGGGCTTCCGAATACTGCTCTAATTCGGAGACGTAAAGAATTTTTAATTAAACGCGATAAAGTCTCTTTCCTCTATCCAGGACTCCGTGGTAACAGCCGAGCTCCGCCAGACGCCATGTTGAAATGGTAGATGATTTCGGATCAACTTAAAGAAAAAGTGAATAAATTGGATTTAAACAGAGCGTGGCTAAATTGAAGGCTCGATTCTCTTCGACGAATATTGGTGTCGATTCTCGTACGTTACTGATTTTATATTATTAAATTTTTTCTTAACTATTATTGATTTGTTGTACTGAGTAAATTATATACGAATACAGGTGGAGACCCATCACCTACTTAATTTTACAAGAAAGACGTACTCGTAAAATGTAAAGTAGCTGTTAACTAGTAACTTTAACGGGTATAAAATACTCGTAATCATACTAATATTATAAATGTGAATGTTTGGATGTTTGTTTGTTTGTTTATTTGTTACTCAATCACGCAAAAATGGCTGAACCGATTTGCATGAAATTTGGTATACTGATAGTATTTTTTTATTTATTTTATTTAAAATTCTATGCACAGTTGGTACAAAGGCGGTCTTAATGCCATTAGGCATTTTCTGCCAGACAACCTTGGGGTGATGCAGAGACGATAAAAACAGTAGATGCACTAGAAAATTATAAACATGATAATAATACACAACGATTCATAAAAATAAATATGAATATATTCATAAATATAAAAATAACATAATAAATACAAAAAGAATACATATATATATATATAATTATATATATATATATGTATTCTTTTTGTATTTATTATGTTATTTTTATTATTTTATTATATACATACATATAAATATATATATGTATATATCATATAGTATGTGACCGGGAATACAGTAAAGGGTACTTTTTATCCCGGAAAAATGTCGGAATATCCCGGAAGTCCCGAAAAACGGATATAGGAGAACTACTTACGGGATTTGCATAAATTTCATACACACATAGTATGTGACCGGGAATAACACATAGGATATATTTTACCCCAGAAAAATGTGGCAATATCCCGGAAATCCCGAAAAACGAATATCTTAAGGGATTCGAATGAAATTTCATACACACATAGTATGTGACCGGGAATAACAAATAGGATATATTTTACCCCAGAAAAATGTGGGAATATCCCGGAAATCCCGAAAAACTAATAGCTTACGGGATTTGAATGAAATTTCATACACACATAGTAAGTGACCGGGAATAACAAATAGGATATATTTTACCACAGAAAAATGTGGGAATATCCCGGAAATCCCGAAAAACGAATATCTTACGGGATTCGAATGAAATTTCATACACACATAGTATGTGACCGGGAATAACAAATAGGATATATTTTACCCCAGAAAAATGTAGGAATATCCCGGAAATCCCGAAAAACTAATAGCTTACGGGATTTTAATGAAATTTCATACACACATAGTAAGTGACCGGGAATAACAAATAGAATATATTTTACCCCAAAATTATGTAAGAATTCCCAGAAAACTTATGTAGGAGACTTATTTACGGGATTTAAATGAAATGTTGGTACTAATAGTTTGTGATTGGCGCTTGAATATTGAATACTTCTTTTTTCGGAGCAAAGCGGGAATTTCCCTAACATTGAGTACTTCTTATCCCATGAATAAAATCCGAAAGCAATTGTGTTACTAAGTCTAGGCGTACGAAGTCGCGGGTAAAAGCTAGTATCAAAATAACTCGCTAATTTCTCTAAAAAGTAGTACTTCAACTATTACTTAGTCCGTTTCTCAAATCGTTAAAATTCTTGAATTTGTAGCGTTCCTTCGTGTAGCATCAATTTTATATTTATTATGTTGGCGTGATTACAGCGTTGTTGGTATTTAAACAAGTATTGATTCTGAGAATGAAAGCTCTGTGAAAGTGTACTGAGGAAAAACTTTCTTATGCCTCAAGTTATTATTTTTTCCATTAATCCTTATTTATTTATTTATTTATTTATATATACTTTATTGTACACCGTTAAAAATACATTATATGAGGACACAACTTAATATAATATACAATGGGCGGCCTTATCGCAAACAGCGATTTCTTCCAGGCAACCTTTGGATGGACATATCGGAACAGAACTAGAAATGGGGTTTACTTTGGTGCAGAAATTTAGAAAGACTTAAGATATACTTATATTATAATAATAATAAACATAATATATAACATCTATAATATATACATATATAAATATATATAAAATTATAAACAGCAAGAGGAGCGAATGAACTACGATGAATAAGTGACATTGTTAAAGAGACAAGAAATGTTCCTTCACAAGCCTTTTGAAAACTGGTAATGATTGTGCTCGCCTTATCGACACTGTCAACGCATTCCACAAACGAGCAGCCTGTACTGAAAAAGATTTATCAAAAAAAGTTGTGGAGTGCATTGGCATCTTGAGTCTCAAGTTATCCGATGACCGTAAGAATCGGGTGTGCGTGTCGCCAAGGAACTCGAAACGTTCTTTAAGATAGAAAGGGGTAGAAGGTTGAAAAAGTACATTATAGAGCAGAGAAAGAATATGAGCATTCCGGCGAAGGCGAATTGGCAACCACTTAAGCTTAACTCTGAATTCTGAAATATGGTCATATTTGCGTAAACCAAATATGAATCTTATACAAAAATTTTGGAGACGCTCAAGTTTATCGAGTTGCTCTTCAGTAAGGTCAAGATAGCTGACGTCAGCATAATCAAGGATGGGTAGAAGGAGTGATTGAACAAGCGCAACTTTGGTCGTGATAGGCAGGAAGTTGCGTAGCCTTTTCAGACTCGCTGCAGATGCATATAATTTACGACTAACTTCTTGTAATTGAGTGGTCCAGGAAAGATGTTTATCGATATATATCCCCAAGTTCTTAACTTTATCACTAAAAGGGATTGCAATATTGTCAAAAGAAACTTGGGGAAGAGTTGACCAGTCAATTCTTGAGACGGTTCTGGAACTACCTACCACAATAACCTGCGTCTTCGCGGGGTTAACCGTAAGTCCATGCCTCTTACTCCAGTCGCCAATACAAGCCAGATCTTTATTTATAGTGGAAACCGCTTGTGACAAGTTTCCAAGGGGAGCCCGGCAGTAAATCTGCAAATCATCAGCATAAAGATGGTAGGAAGAAAGTAATTTATCGGAAATAGTGTTTATGAAAACTGCGAAAAGAAGTGGAGATAGAACGCCACCCTGTGGAACGCCGGCAGAGGTATTGCTCCAAGAAGAAAATGATTCTTCAATGCAAATGCATTGCCGGCGGCCGAACAGGTAACTACGAAACCAGTCAATCACCGATGGAGATATGTTAATAGAGCGTAGAATACCAAGCAAAATATCGAAATCAACGGCATTACTAAAATCTAGCAATGCCATTACCGTTAGATTCCCAATTTCCATGCCTGATCTGATATCTTCCGTAACATTGACAAGAGCTGTGGTTGTACTATGCCCTGGGCGAAAACCAGATTGAAAGGAGTTAAGGAGGTTGTTTGTGGAGAGGAAAGAGCTTAGTTGATTATATATTAGCCGTTCGAGGACTTTGGATAAGAATGGAACAATGGATATGGGACGGTATTCAGAAAAGGATGCTGGGTTGGATTTTTTTGGTAGTGGAATAACTTTAGCATCTTTCCATGTACATGGGAAGACGCCACTAGAGATGGAAAAATTCAGGATATGACAGATAACGGGAAGGATAATGTCAAGCACAGGGAGAATCATGTTACGGCTGATACAGTCACTACCAACTGCGTTGGAGGTAATTGATACAACGCCCTTTTTAACATCACATGCGGAGAATACACTAAATGAAAACGAGGAATAACAGGGGGTGGGAAGAGATGAAAGACAATTCAAAGTGTTAAGTTTAGTTGTCATATCAAAACTAGACGAAGTAGTAAAATGTTGATTCAGTAGGTTGAGATCTAATTCTTTAGGAATGGTTTCTTGGCGAGATTTCCCGACCCCCATTGATCTTAGAAATTTCCAGACTTTTGCTGGATCTCCGTTTTGAACAGAGTTGTGGATATGTTGGCGTTGCGCATCCCTACACATCTTATTGCATTGATTACGAATTTTGGCATATCTTTCTTTATTCAAATCCGATGATCGACACTTGTACTTTGATTTAGCCACCGCTTTCTTATGAATTAATATTTTTATATCGTCAGTGAGCCATGGCGATGGTAAATGCTTCACTTTAACTGCTCGAACTGGTGCGTGTCGGTCGTACAGATCTACTAGTGCAGTCGTGAACAAATTGACTTGTTCGTCGACTGAAGAGGAGGCAAAGAGAGGAGTCCAGTCTATATGGCGAGCATCCTCGCAAAGGTCATTCAAGTTAATAGCAACAAAGTTACGCTGCATAAGAGTTTTGGGTTTAATTTTAGGAAAACGAATTTTATAGGAAAGAAAAATGAGGTCATGATAGGAAAAAGCATCCGCTGAACACTGCCCGTGCTTAGCAACGCGATTAGGAGAAGAAACGATAATCAAGTCTAGAAGTGAGGGATTAGAATTGGGAAAATGATGAGTAGAATTAAGCGGAAGAATGGACAGATTACAAGAATCTAGTAAAGAACGTAGGGAGGAAGAGCGATAATCTTGCTTAAGGAGACAGGTGTTAAAGTCACCCATGATTATGCTATGACTGTAAGAAGGGATTAACGTCTCTAAGATGCTTTCAAAAGAAGAGAAGAAATTGACACGTAAAGAAGGACAATAGTACACACCAAGAAGTAATTTTGAGTGGTTTATTTCTACTTCGAGAAACAGATGTTCTCCAGCATTTGGTCCTTATTTCTGGAAATTGTAAAAGTTTAATAATATATTTGTCGGATAAAAACCAGCGTACCTTCAAATGAATACGCGATCTAGACCCGGTTCCCTGTTCCTTATAATGTGTACATGTTTTAATAATATGCCCACATAGGTACACATAGCGAATGATCTCAAATTCTACCTCTTATAGAACATGGATGGGCTGACTGATGGATTAATATATACGAGAGCAGTCGAATTTCACCTTGTTGAAGTAGTTTCTAACCTTAGGCCTAATCGTGCAGTACATACATAAGAAAAGATCAACGCGCGCAACACCCGACACAACTAGTTTGATATAATGCCCTTCTTGAGCTTTTGTAGATCATATTAAAAAAGGCAAGCATTATTGTCATTACATTAATTGAGTATTTTTTTTTACTATACTATACGATTTCATATTGTACCATACTAATTACTTTCTATTTGTTTCGAGTACCTTGACTCCTTGGTCTAGTGGCCAGAGGCGCTAAATCGTTTCGCGTCTGGGTTACTTTGTGTCCGTTAATTGTTAATTGTAAAGACCCTTGCGACACAGAGCTTGTTACATAATGCGGGAGCTGTCTTTAAAAAAACGATCAAGGTAGGTAGTATATTTATGACGGCCATTACAGAATCTGTCGCAATCATATCTGTTGCGTATGTACGACTTGCCGTGTATAAACAATAAACCTAGCGTGTACTTGTCGTTTCTCTCAATGTAAACAAACAGAAAACCCATCTGCGTAGCTAATATTTGTACTACAATAAAAAAATATGTGAATACGGTAACGTTGGCAATACGAGCGCGTTTCTAAGCGTAGGAAGTAAAAAGAAGCGTAGGAGGCGTAAAGTCAAAGCCACTTCAGAGTGCCCTATGACACGTCATATTTACTCTAACTCACAGTGAGTTATAATGCGCTGTATAAAAATATGCACTAGTAATCATATTAGGATAGCGTACACGTAGGTAGTGTGTCTATATTCAAGAAAATTTGTGGTTGTGAACGCTACGGGGAAGTATGGGCTATCAAAACCCTCTAACCCGTAGAAAAATATTTTGTTCTAATCAGGCTATTCAAGTTATTCAATTATTTATAGATTGGTTTCTTTGGTTGTAAGTCATTTTATCAGAACAAGTCCTAACTCTGACCTAGATATTTTTATAATCTTATATGTTTTTAGGAGTATCTACAAAAAGCTAATGTATAAATATTTTGAGATGAACCATAAACAACATAATTTTGTTTCTTTATGATAGTTAGCTTCATTCATATTAATATTATAAATGAAACCAATTCTGTTGGACTTAAACCACTGAATAAATTTTTGGTGTAAAGATAGATGGGACCTCGGTGTAGGACATATACGTTACTATTTTTGAGATTGTAACAACTTTTGATATCAAGATTATATTTATAAAAACCATAGATAAAAGAATACGTCGAGAATAAATTATGCGCTTACAAGTAAATTAAAACTAAATAACAACCGTGTCGGCTGATGAACACCATTTAAACTTTTCCTTAAAGCAATCCCAAAATTGAGATGTACCCGCAGAATTTATGGTACCAGAACATACTGTTAGTATGTTAGTACTGTACTACTTTAAGTAAGACTTGTTCAAGTGTGTTCATTTCCATGAAGGGATCCAGCGACCGCTGGACCTCAGCATATACAATAGAGCAAGGAAAGGCAAGTGCGATTTTTATTCGGTACGAGTTCTACATGCCCTGCCATCTCAAAAGTTTGCCTCGGAGAAAGTAAACAACCTGCTGCATAAACCACATGACGTTTCGTATAATCACGAATGAAATTTTTAGAAAAGTTAAGTGTTTCCGGGACATGAGAGGCAAAATGAAGTTGTACCTCCGGGGGCTGCTGGAGTAAACAGAGGCCAGAAACGTGCCGCAAATACTACACTGTCAAGGTCACACGAGAACGGCACGTAGGACGCACTCACACCCGGCGGACAGTTGCAGAAATACCAATTACTTTAAATAGTCACCGGTAACGTTATATCCCGAATTTTTTATTAAAAGTGTTTTATTGGTTTCCATGGTTGCGTTATAAGTTCCGGTTTCCAATTCCCGAAAAATCAAGCTCTGAACCTGACAGACAACACTGACTTAGGTACGGAAGCATCGGTATTGCCACCAAGATCATGCGTTTTTTTTCTCATTGGGGTTTTGTGAAATCTCGGATTTATGCGAATAAACCAAAAACAATACCTGCTCTAGCTCAAGGTCGAAATCCTAGTCGAAATAGAAATAAGTTATGAATGAGATACAGCCACATCTTTGTTAAAAAGTCATCGAAAACATGAAAAGAGTAATCATCAGCCTGTCATCAGAGCCGTGGGGCCATTTGCCAGATATTTTATTGTATAAATAATCGGAACATGTCTTCTTTATAATGCTGTAAATATTTTTTAAACGAAATAGTGCACTCTTATTGAGACTCCCTACGTCGTCGTCGTCGTATCGTGCTAAGTGATCCCAAATCGCTAGTCAACGCTCACCTAGATATTTTCAAGCCTTACTTTTAAACCAAACTTTATATTTAAACAAAAACCAACTTTATCATTTACTTTACGATTTTGTCTGAGAGTTTACTACATTGTGTATTAAGTTGACCTTCTCTACTATCTTCTTGTTGCTCGAAACAATGGACTTTCTCGGAAATACTAGGATATATTCGGGCCCCACTAACATTTTAGCCCCGTGTTCACTCTATGTGAGCGGTATCATTTTCCGTAGCTAGTGTTCTGAAAATGTCAGACTTTTAACGAAGTGAAGCGAGGTTTAAATGTCATTGTGCTATGACCCTTCATTCATGGTTACGGACTACAAAGGCAAGAGTCAAACGTGATCACAATGAGGCATTGCATGAAGTGTTTCGGTGGCCGAGTGAACACACCCTTTTGTTTCAAAGTCAACGGACACAATCTTTATGAACTTAGGTCCAGAAAATTACGCATAATACGTGCTTATAGTGGTATATGCGGTACACTCATTTAAATGCAGTTATTTATTTTTTACGGCCAACTTAAGAATGACTGGTACTCAGAGTTACCCATACAGTCCTTTCCAATTGACTCGTGATCAGCTTCCGTCTCACGCTTTAAGCTGGAGGATGACATTATATACCATTCTAAATTATTAACTGACTTCAAAAAAGGAGGAGTTTCTCAATTCGACTGTATTTTCAAATGTTTGTTACCTCAGAACTTTCGACTGAGTGCACCGATTTTGATGATTCTTTTTTATTTGAAAGCTGGTGCATCACGTGTGGTCACATTTCAATTTGGTCCAGTTCTGACAATGGCATCCATGCGAAAACCATAATTATTATAAGTGTTATTTTTAAATACAATGCAAGGAAAAGAAAGCCGACTTCTACGGTTTTCTTTTCCTTAAAAGTTATAAATCAAGAAATGGTTTTCTAAAAAAATATTTTCTTTCCCCATGATTATATTCCACCCACATATAAAATATGTGGGGATAGGACCGGTTGAAAAAGCTTTCAAGAAACACTCATTTCTAAAAACAATTTTTTTTTACTATCCGCGATATGTCCCAAGATTTTGAGACTGTTTATAATTTTGTAATAATACAGGGGTTTAATAAGTTATTATCAGCTAGTTTGTTATCTGTGGGCGGTAAACATAAATATTTCAAGGTATTCATTATAAACCAGACAGAAACTAAATATAAGTATGCTCGAAGTTAAATAATAATATAATAATATTTTTGGGACATTTTACACAACACCATCTAGTCCCAAACTAAGCAGAGCTTGTACTATGGGTACTAGACAATAGATATAATACTTATATACTTTTTTTTTTCACATACTTATAATACATAAGAAACACCCAGACAAACACAAATACTCATGTTTTATCCACACAAATATTTGTGTCCTGTGGGAATCGAACCCACGACCCCATGATCAGCACTCGAACCACTAGACCACAGAGGTCGTCATAAGATACTCATTCAAAATGTTTAACATATAATAATCACATGTAATATTATTAAAGCTAACCGTAAATCTCATATAACTACTAAGTAGAAAATAACATCTTCATTGATCTAGTCGCTCAATGTATGTAACCACCTAACCTATATCAAATTTAATAAAACGAAGTTAGATTGAGGAACTATGTCAACAAGAGATGAGGAACATTGTGTTGTGTCAGCTTCTTGTCAGATGTGATCTACAGTCCCTCAGGCATTACCATAGGTAAAATTCAGTGAGGTCAATATAATGTTCACGGCTAGTACCAACATTTACGATCTTTAGTTACTGAAATATTTGTTATATGAATGCTTTTTGATTATAATGTTCGTACATAACATCAGCGTTTTATCGCGTTCACCGTACTCAGTTACAAACTATACACATTGCGACCAAGTTGTGCTATTAAACTGCATACAGAAACCATAAACGCCCACCTATGAATGGGATGCATAAAAACCCTATAGGAAATGGCCGAAGTTAGCCGGTCGTTAGGCAGCACGCGGGAGACACCGCGCGGCGACACAAACCTCGCAAGCTCCTGCGATTAAGTCGCAAGCTATTGTTGGCACGTCGCCATTCAAATACGCGTATTTAGTTAGGATTTACGTTCAATTATACTGTCCTTATTCGTCTACGCATTACGACAAGGTATTGTTTCGACATCAAAGCCCCGTTCACACGGTAAATCATTGTTAATTTCGGGTGTTCGCTATATTCCGGGTCGTAAATTCGAGTCTCCTTTGGAGCTGATCGAATTATGTGCTTTTAGTCACACTAAGGCGTTCTATTAGCATTGTAATTGTGCGACGAAACTAATTGAATTTCACTCTTGTACTCGAAACCTGGTTTACACTTGGGTTACGGAGGACATTCTATAATTCTGATATAAATAATACATGACATTTTTTTCTTGAAAAATAGTGGATAGGTAACAATTTCTATTTTTTTACTAACAACACAAAAAAATACCTTTTAATTATTATTATTAAAAAAAGAAAGATACCTGAAGCAGGTGGAAAAGTTCTCTTTTTTGCGACATTATAGAGGTTCCTATTTCATCGATAATATCAGCATAATCAACAAAACGACTAGGTTCACGACGAAGATGCGTTAGACATTTATTATTCATCCGTGGAGGTTCTTTGAGTGAAAGACATTTAGTACGCTACCTACCTTGTAAAAAAATTAAGTTTGAAATGTTGCATAAGTAATCTTTTCCCTTTTTTAATTATTTTTATGATACTAAGAATTAAGATACAAAGAAAATGGATTAAGATATTAAGAATTTGAGTAGAATGTGAGACCAATGGGAGTGATGAATCATTAGAAGTGAGACGTTACCCTATCGTGTCTCGTTTGTGTCAACTATATCGGATAGCCTGGGTATCATTAAATTTATTTAAACGATCTCATCTTAAATATATCAGTTTGTTTGCTTTTAAGTTAGACCTACAATAATTAACCTCTAGACCTACAAACCTGTCGGGTAAATTTGCTAAGGACGACACTCGAATTCGTTACAAGAAGCTGAAGCTAGTTGTCCGGCTAGTCCAGCACTCATCGAAGATGTACATAGTCTTGCTATAAATACAGAGTTAGTGTTTTGAACAACAGTAATTATTCGCCTGTATATCGAAGCCGTTTCCCGCTCTTGACAGCGCTGCCCATCTGCTAATAACGACCAAACTTGCGAGTAGTATCTAAACGACGGTTCTACAGTTTATAACTATAGTGGGTTTAACTGTGTGTTGTGTTTGGAAAAACAAGTTACGAGTTGATAAGTTATTCCCAAGCAAACGTCGACCATTGATAGTGAGAAAGATTAATTATATTATATGTAGGTATAAAAAAAACAACATATAATAAGTTCTATTATTTTCTGAAATCGCGAACAAGATACACTTTCACAAGTCAATGTTTGTTTAGTACCAGACGGCAACTGGCGACGTCTGAGAAAGAAACATGTAATTTTATTGAAATTACTACAAACAATAATGTAATATCATATCAATTGGTCAAGAACGGCTGAAAAGCATTTAGCGAATAGAGAGGTATATCGCACAAGAAGCTCACATACATTCACTGACAACAGCTTGTAGTGTACCGCTGTGCGGTGGCGTCTCACCTTGTCAGCTGAAACATGACATGGCGGAGCGTGACATGGATGAATGGCGACACGTTATCTTCATTTATGAGCAGTCAAATGATTGAAAACGGAAGATAAGTAGATATGTTTAAACGACGCAATTAACTTTTTAACTATTATGACTTAATAATGACTTTTCAAGAGTAAATAATTAAACCAACGGTATAAAAAAAAATCAGACAAAACAACAATCAACGAATATTGACTTTGGTACCGATTTAAAATTACTTATTAACACTAAAAATGATTACCTATTTAATATTTTTTAAATTATTTTTTATTATACTTATTCAGTTTTTGATTCGGTCAGTTTAATTTTGTTACATTTTAAAACCTACTTAGTTACTTACCTTCCTTACTTCTACCAATGCAAGATAAAAGTTATCATCAAGATAAATAAAAGAAGACGAAACGAGGAAGCTTCCGTTAACCGTTGAGGAGTTCTCTTGCTTGTCTTCCGTCTTCATCAATATATCAACCCTAAAGTTTCCATTATGTTGCAGTGTCATCAGAACTACTTATGTGTGTTAAGTTTCAAACTAATCAGTTGACCGGTACAAATTCAGTACTCAGCTGAAAAAACACCAATTATTCTGCTCTTAGGGTTACATTTTTTCCATATTTTAAAGGGACCACCTCAGGAGCATACCCTTTCAAATATATTTTTTATCCTTCCAGTACTTTTAGACGAAAATATCGATGACGTACATAAATACAAAAATACAAAAGAATCTCGTTTTTTCGTCGGTTAAAAAATAAAGCTTATAAATGTTATGCTAATCAATTCGTCAGACTAAGATACAATCTTCTTGCTCATCAGTGTCAATGTCAACACATTTTAATTTTCAATTATTTTAGAAATACCCGTTTCATTATTAGATTATTACTAAAACACTTAAGTTTATGAGACACATATGTAGATAAAAAATACTGGCTCCAATAACACGTATCGTGTGAATGAACCTGTAATGTAGTTATAAACGCACCGAGCGCGAGTGGTGACGCTGACGCCCGGTGCCAAAACAACGTAAAAATGTTAATTTCGTTTTTACAGCTTCGCGAATAAATATGAAAGTGATACGGGACCCATAATGTTTATGTCAAATTCAATACGACTGAACGGATACATCGTAGATATGACGGACGGTTTCAACAAATTGCTACTTTATTACTGTGAATTACTTAATTTTTTTATGAATTGTGACTTGGTCATTGATTAGTATTTTTTCCTCTTAAAAATGTATGCAGGATAAATTGAAAAGATCTGTGTCGATTCAAGTGATGTGATGAGACTGGCGTCACTGCATGTAACAACATTGCTTCGATAACGCACACTGAAGACGACCTCTAGATGTCACACAAAATATATAAAAAAAAACAGCAGGTTGATAACAAGTTTGATTGCGCAGGATACATAAAGGATTATTTTGTATCGTAACCTGTAGAGGATTTTTATAATAGGTACACCTCGTTTGTCATTGTTATAGAGTTTTAAATTCAAAATTTTTAATTTGACACAATACTTACAATCTTGAAGTTTCTTTTAGTACCACTTAAACCAGTAACGGTTTGTATTGGTGGTACTTCACTAATATTATAAGATATTTGATACAATATTCCTTACCTTATTACGTAATCTACGGCGTGTACATAAGCACCTACACCTCTGCCTAACCCTGCGATGATACAGGCGTGACGGTATGTTATGCTATGATGGTACCTAATACATGGAACATGAAATTTATTTTCATTTTTCTTTTTCCAAATAGGTACAAGTAAATACCGTCTGGGGCTCTTGCTTTCACATAAATATCTGTCCTTCGTAAGTTATAGTTCATAAACTTGTTCACTTGGGTACACTCTTGTGTAAGGCGCGCTTGTGGCCCTTGCGGCGATCAAAATATGTACCATTAACCATATTAGCCAAAATTAAAAACAAGTACCAGTTTGTAGACATGGATTATTTACTTAGAGATCTCATCCGAGAAAAATACTAGTGTATAAAAAAAAACTTTGTTTTATATCTCCACACAATAATCCGTCAACGTAATTATAAATGTCTGAGGATATAAATATGTATACAAGTTATGTTCTAGAGAATAATACACCTGCTTAAATGGATGAAAGCCCGTAGCAGCTACTATACTAATATTGTATCACCAACATATTAAAAAAAAAACCTATTCAAGGTTATTTTACTCAAAACTCACGGTTATAACTCCAATAATTATAGCCGTGAGTTTTGAGTAAAATCACCTTAACTTCGCATAAAAGCAGCTGGTTCCCGTAAAGTAAAAAATTTTTGACAGAACTTATTTTTTTATACCTTCCGGACCTCATTTAGATAACCTTCTCCATAACAATGTTTAAAAAACATTCAGGTCAAACTGCTTAATAACACACAACAAAAATCTATACTCTAAGTTATATCATATTAAAACAGATGTCTTGTTTTCACGGACACCTTTATACTACGTAACTATAATTGTTTAATAACAATAATGGTGTTTTAACTTAAGAATTGATAAAAACGCTGTATCTGATGAATTTTACGACACTTTTGGCTACATCCTCCGAGTGCGTGTAATAACTCGGCTAGACGGAAGGAAAGCTGCATTCATGTCACATTTATACTTCGTTATTATTTTCATCACTGACTGTCGTAGCATTAGTTCTGCTCTCTCAGTCAAATTGATATGTTAAATTGTGTGAAATAATAATAATAAAACTTGCTTATCAAATAAACATGCTTAAATACGCAATACAATTTAAAACATTCTAAGTTTATGATGAGTTACAGATATTAATCATTAGATCCTGGAGGGATCCAGGGGAAGATTGAATTATATTTATAGGTGTCGCCTACTGAATAAAACGCTTCTTTCAGTGGCTTTTCGAAAAGGTCAAAATCTTCATGTTCTGCTGTATACATATACAGCCTGGCAGAAAAGTATCTAATTTTAGAAGCCTAAAACACCCCCTTAAATCTTCATATCTTGTACTTACCTACGTACAGTATAAACGACGTAAATCCTCCCTTTCAAGTTCCTATATCAATTGATCGTTAAAAGCGTTATCTAATGAAACTGTTTTAACTACCAAACTTTAATAATTACTTGTCTCTTCAATACGAAGCTATTTTAGAGATAAAAGGTATCATTATATCACAGATGTCCTTTAAAGTATTGAGTTTAAGCTGTGCGCCAATTTTCAACCTACGAAAAGCAGAGGTTATCAATTAACTCTTCGGGGAATATAGGCGAGATAATAATTATGTATTCATGTACTTCCCTACCTTACTTCAACAACTTTAGATTTAACTACACATAAGCTAAATCTAAAGTTCTCATCAAGATAAATGATACCAGCCCAAACATGAGGTAGCTAGTAAAAACCGTTGAAGAGTTCTCTCGATTGTCTTTCGTCTCCATCACCAGATCAAGGGTAAGGTGTACTTAAGTACCTCATTATACGATAGCCATAAACCTAACAATACCTCGATAATTTCACATTTTCAACCGACGAAAAACAAAAAACGGATTTGACATGTATATATTTTTTTTATGTATGACCACGCATAACTTTTTACTGTGCAGTCCGATTTTGATAATTCTTATAATTATTGGTAAGGGTATACCCTAAAGTTGGACCGATATAAATTTAGAAAAAAAAAACCAACCCTAAGGGTAGGAAAACAGGAGATGATTGATTGTTCACTCACTGATTGTAAGGTATTACCACGCATAACTTTATACAGAGTAGTCCGATTTTGATCATTCTTTTTTTATTGGATAGGGTATACCTCGAACTAGGTCCCATATAAATTTGGAAAAAATCCCACTCTTAAGTGATTTATTGTTCACTCACAGATTTTAATGCTGAGTTGTGTATTATAATTAAATCAAAAGTAATCATAGATTAAGCATGTTGTAATTAGTAGATTATAGCCACAAAAAAATATAAAATAAAACTTTTATCTATTTTGAGGAGTCCGAATAAGAGGGTCCGCTTCTAGAATATGAGGCCAACTTGGAGCCCAATATACCCGATGCAAAAAGATTTTATTAAATCCACATTATACATGCATATTCATAATTGAAAAAAGACACCTTCAGTCAAACAAACATTATCATAGTTCTACTAATTTACGACACAACCTGAGGAGTACTTACATTACATATTTATTTTCGTATATCTAAGTAACGCATACTGGATTTATATGTTATATATATTGTATCTCATTCAGTGAACTATGTTCTTTTGAGACATAAAGTTCTTTAATCGATCGATATAAGACAATCGATGATATATTAGTTAAATTTCATTACTAAAGCTTTAGATTGTTCAAAAACTTTACCTTCTAGTTTCTGAACGTACTGGAATAAATTATACCCAATTTGTGACGGGAGCTGAGTTTGAATCCGGTTCAGCTCATTAAAAGTTATGCTAGTTTTGATAATACAATACAAACACCGAGGGTTGCGCAAATTGTACCTTTGATTCTGGAAGACGTACTGCGGGCACAGAATAAATGGGAGAACTAGAACATTATCTATTGACTAACGATACTACTGTATGTATTTAGATGGGGACAGCTTGGGGCATCGTGGTTGAGTAATATTTTACACAGAGCTATTATTAATGTAAAACAGCTTAAAAGTGTAAACAGTTACTAGATAATAGCAGCAAGCTACAAATTGCCGTTTTAAGATCAGTTTGTAGGCTTACTGTTAGACGATAATCACGTTCTAAGTTTCACAGCGTTGTATTACGTCGGGACCAGCGGGCAAGGTGACCTTAGTTGGAGCATTAATTTACCGTGCCGGAGTAGGAGGAGGCAGATAAGATATTGTGTTTTTAATTAGAGGTGCGCGTCGAGTGGCGCCTCCGAGCAGAATCGTTACCATGACTGACGGGCTATCATGACTTACGCACGAGGACGCGATGCTCTGATAGTAACAACATCATTAATTAAGATATTGGAGAGCTCCTATCGTCTACCGATATATCGACAATAGTAGTAATAACCCCTCTTTTGCAGTAGTATGATTCTAGCGTTTACTGGTTAGAGCACTCGTCTTAAATGTGCTTAATCAAATCACTATTCTGTAATTTAGTAACATTATATAACCCGATCAGATAGCAGTTAGTAATAAATACAAAACGTTAAGATATTGTGCGAACATTACCTGCTTTTCTTTCGTCTCAACGATTGGAGAACTTAATTTATTTGAATGTAGCAAAAATTGGCACAATAATATCAAGTATTGGTTCATTGAAACTGTAATAAGTTAAGCTCTCAAGTCTATTGCGTAAGTTCGAACAGAGTGAAAAGTAACCAGAAAGTGGGTCTCGACTCCTGGCGGCAGGCCAACCACTGGGTAGCGAAAGAAAATTAACTCAATATGCACCGAACTATATCGAAATTTAAAAAGAAACTCCAAATGATTTTGTCAACAATTATAAAGGAACCTTATGTCACAGAAAAAAATGTCTTCATTATTTTGTGGTAAAAAAATAATATGTATCAAGAGGCTATTATATAGAACAAAAAAAAACTTGTTAGATCGTAATAACAGCCGTTACATGTTACGGGCAACATGTTCATCTCTTGTAGGGCCATTGCTAGCAATGAGCACAACAAATGTATTATACGTCATGTCCATTATGACATTACTTTTTATTTAATAACAAATGTTTTCCTTTTCTTTATGATATTTATAATAAAATGTCATTTCTTTCGTTTCAGATTAACTTTCCATCAAGCGGATTGGATTTTTTTCTTCAAGAAAGCTGTAAATGTGATGTAAGTATACATTAACGGCCACGTGACATAACATAACCACTCTCACGAGCACTCTCATAACATTGGTTCTATTTATGGGTTTTAACAATTTTAGGACTATTTGTACGAGGACTATTACTATGTATTAGGACTATTTGACTATTTGTATTTATTCAAAGGCATCGAGCACCTTTTGGTAATGTAAAAAATAATTATTATTATTAAACATTAGCCGTATTCGGTTTACTTTGACTGATACAAAAAAATCGATCTTAAACTCCTGAGAGATCTAATCTTCACTTCTCCGCACCAAATCAAAATAATTTTATACAATTTATACGAAACCTTACACAAACTTTTTTATCGGGGAACTTTCGCCTCGGTTCGATATCGTCAAGATTTCGCCTGTAGCCATTCAAAGCGAACTTATCAAATAGTACTCGCGTTTGACGCCGGTTAGAACCTTTTATGTCATCGGTGACCGGTCACCAGCCACAGTTTGGCCCAGTTACAGTAAATCATTCGTGAGTAGGGTTATCGAACGCTACGGTTTTAAACTTGTGGGTTTTGCTGAATTTCAAGTATTGCACAACAATGAACGCTATGCTGTGCCGGAATTTCGAAACCCCCTTCAACTCCAGATGCACCCGGTCAGCACAGTTTACCTAAAATATTCTACTACCGGCAACGGAATTCACAATCTTTCGTAATCTTATCCACAATGTAGGCATTAATCTATTTTTATAAACACTACTTTAACTGTAAATTATTTGGAAGCTAAACAACATGATTCAAACAAATAATCGTCGCTTTGAAGACAATGTTACAGACATATTTTTGGAATTCAAACTAGTTTTTCCACGATAAGTAGGTACTCATTTTATTTGAAGTAAGATGATAACCCTATTTGTGAGGCTTTCGTAACGAATCCTTTCAGACAGTTCTGTTGTAAGAAACCCATCCCTGTCATACGCTTATGAGGGTCGAGGGCAAGGAAACTCACCACAATGGAAAGCCGCAGATCTACGTATACTATAACCAGTTCGTTACATTTTATGTAGGTATTGTGACGTTATTTGTGTATTACATACTTGTGGCGTGAGACTTACGTCTCGTACGTACCACGAGTAAAAAGTGGACTCAATGTCAGATTGTGTTAATAGATAATGTTTTATTTTAATAATTTACTTAACTGCCTCATTGGTTTAGTGGTTGTAAGTGTGACTGCTATACCTATACTATTTTAAGGTATTGTTGAATATTCGCGTTACATGAAAAACAACTGTTATTAATATTACCAGTAGATTTACACTAACTTATAATAATGATGTCTAGACATTAGGATTTCTAGTTTACGATAATATTTGTAATAAAAATGTGGTTGTTTTTATAATGCATTTATAAAAACAACCACATTTTTATTTTTAAACAAAATATTTGAAAAGCTACTCATAAAATTGGTTCCGCCTAAAACAATATCATAAGATATATAAAAGATGCAACAGTTTCAGGGGAAAGCCTCAGGTGCGGCACTCTGCGTAGCTCCGGTTAAAAGTAGGAAGTTCCTTCAAGTCATCTTTTGCTGAGTTCCAAGTGTAGGGAAAACATTTGCTGTCGATGTTTTATTGTTAGGGAACAAACTTGTTCAAGAATGTATTTAATAAGGGATTTCATGTAATTCAGTCGCATCTGGTGGAATTGGATCCGGATTTAAGAGAGTCAGAAAAGGATAAGACGATGATTTATTTACTTTCTTTTCGCTTTTTTTACATAAGCCTTTCTAACTAAAGAGGCGAGCCTTTTCACAACTATATTGGGGTCGACTTCCAGTCTAACCAGATGCAGCAAGCAGTAGTTTACACGAAGCGACTGCCTGACTGAGTATTATACACGATGCAACCTCCGCAACCCAATTTCTGGCCTCAAGATACCTATCTATATTGTCCAGAAATTGGATCAGTCTATACTGATCCAATTTCTTTCTCTATTCTAGATGTATTAAGAATGGTCACCCATCCACAGACTGAACGCATCTAGCACTGCTTAACCTTGCAATTTCCTTATTAATCACTTACGTAGACTGTAGAGGTCCACTTTCTAAATTTGGTTAATATAATATTCAAACAAGACGCAAAGCTCTATTTTCCAAAGTCTTTTAAAAGTTCTTAAAGTTTTCCTTCAATGCCGTATCACCGGTGTTAAGGCGTAGTTCACATTAGTGGCGCGTGTTCCACTAATGTGCGCTAATAACGCTGAGTGCACAGCGTTGTCGCTCCGAGCGCGCGAAGCGGAGCTAAGAGGAGATTATGCCTCACTTATCTTAGCCGATACCACGTGGTAGGTAGGTACAGCGAATAATTCAACTAGTAACAACACTTTCTATTTGATTGGAATTTATATTATCTACCTGATTGGAAGTCGAAGTCAAGCACAAAAAGCGTGGCAACGTAAGTGTCGCACAGCACTGGTACTGGTCCCCCACATGGACTGCTGAAGACGGACACTGTGTTTGATAAATATTATCTACCCCTTTTATTCCTGGACGATCTTAACACAAATACATACTAGTGATTTCCTTTTCAGTGCCTTTTCAGTATAATTAAAATAATTTCTAACGCTCAGACTAGGATTGATGTGTTGACCTTCTGTCCTCCCTTATTTAACACTACCTGTAAGCGTCGTTAATAAATGCTAATCTGCGGCGCGTTTTAATTAGTTGCGGTCACGAGTAAGATCTCCCTAGATACGCGTCAGGGGGTCGGCAGCACACAGCTCGTTACCCGACAGTGTGTACACAGTTTAAGCTCGGTTACGACCACTGTCATTAGCCATGGGTTAAATGACGGGTGTTAGGGGCTTATATAGGATACAGGGCGGGAAATCTTAATGGTTATCATTATATCCGTTACGTAATTGTACGTCATCTCATCAGCCTAGCTTTAATTATTCTGCTTTATTAAATTAATACTGTGGCTAAAAGTTAATACCCACACAGTGTTAGTACCTAACATTAAATTATTTTGTTGCAACTATAGGCATAATAAATTGTGTTCTGTAGAACACTATTAAATGTCACCAGAACAATAATTTAATATAAAAAAGTTTTTAAAAACAAGATTTTATTTAAATTCGCTACAAAGAATAAAATAACAATTTATATGATACAAAAGCTTGTCGCGGGATTGTGTCGTATTTACTTAGTTTTTATATTTAATTTATTTTTTACTTTTTAGTCATCGTTGGATAGGTTTCTCATTCTGTTCATCTCATTCAACGCATCATTGTTCCAAGGTCGTTTGTCTCCTCTAGACAGGTTGCAAACCAATGTTGTTGACCCCTATCTCGCTGAATTACACCGATGCTATAGACACGAACAATTCGACCTCAATATTATAATCGAGGACTCCAAAAACCCAAACACACCAAAATTTCAGACGGATTGTAGTAACGGAGTATAGATCGCCATCTTATTTTTTTTTAACTCGCATCCGTATCCTCAGCAAGTTCTTTCATTTGATTCCCATTTAAAAACTTAGTTCGCCATCATTAAAATACCGCCTTATGGGATTTAGAGTGACGTCACTTAATGTTTTGAGTTATTCTCAGCAAGACCTTTAATTAGATATCCATATTGTAGGAGTGTATTAAAAATAACTAGTCCGCCATCTTGGATATTCCACCATGACGTCACACAGCTAACCATGCATTATCATCCAAACTAAACGTCCAAGCTTATTCACTTATACATATATATACCCTGTCCACGGTTTGTTAACAAAGATACTCATATCTCGGCACATAAATCCCGATATAAAACGCTATTTGATATAAAACTTTGTCCAATATTAGCATCGCGTAAACAGAATCTAAAAATTATATATAGGACGGGAAATGACCGGGCTCTCCTTTGTGATGTCGCCTCGTAAAAAATATGGCGGATAAGGGTCCAACGCCTTGATTCGCGAAAAACGTCAAACATACTCTTATTATCGGAAAAGATATTAACGCAGAATGTGTACTGTTACCTTTATGGGGTCTTTTTGAGATATCTAATTTATTTTTTTATGTGCACTCTCCCTTAAGTAATATTTTTAGGGACTTGTTTATTATGCCTAAAATAGCTGCTCTAGCATCTTATGGAGTGAATTTCATACCCACAAAATGTGCTTCTTCAAAAAAATACTATATTTTAGTTACTAAATAAATAAAAAATTGAACATAATAATACCTATTTCGGCTACCTTTCTATTTCTATTAAAATCATGGTGGCTGGTGTAAGAGTTTCTTATTATAGAATTTTTAAAAAGGATTTTATGAAACCGTATACCCAATATACTTAGTAATACTTAATATTATGTATTATAACACTTAACGCCACTTGTCAGTCTTATCAAACTTTAAAAAAAAAGATAGTTAATAGATTAGGTGGCATCGTTCGACATTGAACTAACCGTAAAATAAGTCATGTCGGTTGAAGAAGCAAAAACTTGCTTTTCATTAGGTGTTAGTACTGAAGTCACGTAGTAATAAAGACGTAAATTCAGAATGTAAAGGACTCGCGGTGGCTTAGTGGTCAGCGTCTGGTGTACCTAATCAGAAGACGCAGGTTCAAAATCCGGCGCGCAGTCGAATTTTTCCTTCGTTATAATAACTAAAATGTTGTTATTTTAATTCAATTTTACAAGCTTTTAATCAACTCGCGATGTATGTAACAATGTCTATTCGGGTGGAATCTTGCAATTCAATTTTGAAGCAGATATCTTCAACCGATTGAGCTGAAATTTTATACACACATTAAGTTTGGATGATAATTCTTGGTTGCTGTGTGACGTCATTCTAAATGCGACACCCAAGATGGCGGAGTAGTTATTTTTAATGCACTCCGACACTATGGGTATGAAATGAAAGGGCTTGCTGAGTATAACTCGAAAAATAAAGTGACGTCATTCTAAATCCAATATGGCGGACTAAGTTATTTTTATTCATAAAAAATATTTTTTAGTTTAATACTTATCATCAATTTAATAATGACACTACGCGGGAACATCTAGGCAGTTCCCGAACTTCTGCAGAAGAAACGATTAATAATAATTGGTACGGTATAAATGACTCAAATAATTCCCAGCATTTAATTTCTCATTATGTTTCTGGATTATCCTTCTGTGTGCTATGTTATGTACACGAGTTCATGAAAGTGCACATTACGCGGTGATGCGGCTGTTGTGGCTCGCTCCAAGGCGGGCGGCCGGCCAAACTGGCCAATAACTAGATACAGGCTAATTTGGGCTGATATATTATAGAATTGTTCCTGTTTTAAGGCTTTCGTTTGATAATGTAGCTTGAGTAACACTTCAGCTGGAAAGGTATAATATTATAATAGCTTTTTTTGTAACGCAAATATTTTTGCACAAGTGAACAAAATCAGTTTTATTTTCGAGATAAAATGTAGCGTATGTCCTCTCCAAGGTTCAATCTATCTCTATAATTTGTATCTGTGGTCTAGTGATTCAAGTGTCGGAATAATCACGAGGTCGTGGTTTCGATTCCCACAGGACACAAATCATCATTGGTTCAACAGCCGAGGCGTAAAAACAACAAACCGACAGACCGAAATACTTTCGTGTATGCTATTAGATGGACACGTTCAAATACACAAATCTTACAGAATTTCAATTATTATAGTTCTTAGACTTCGTAACCAAATCACGGTTTTGTTCAAATTAATCAAAAATAAAGATTTATAACGACATATCATTCGAAACCAACTTCTGTTCAATTCAAGCGGGAGGCCTCTGGTATTTAACATGCTGACAGTGAAGTTATTCAGAGACGTCGATCATAACTTAATAATTTAGGTTGTAGTTTAATTAAGGCGAATGTTTCGGATTGCGTTCAAATATTTTGACAGACATTGACGTAGGTACGAGTACACTAGGTACAATTAGATCCTACTTATATTATTACAATTATAACTAAAATAATAAAACCCCTTTAAATTGTGTTGAGGGACTTGACGCTACTCAACTAGCCCATAGGCTAGTGTCTGATGGTATGAATTCATAGATTCATACCACCCAGACTCCTTCATGTGTCGGAGAGAATGTGAAGCAATTGGTCTCGTTTTCTTATACAAGCACCTATCACAGTTGTCAATGGTAGTCAGAAGGCCGAAAAGCTTGACAATCAATCAGGGACCGTACAACCCCCTTTATGAGTTAATTCAATTGAAAGTGTTACCCGTTGATTCGGTTACCGTATGGATGATGTTACCTCTTCGTTCCTGTAACCTTTTCCTAACACCAATGAAAGGGTAACCCTTTCAATATGTTAGCCAGTGGAAGGGGTTACCCTTTCCTTTAAGGTATCCAATTGAAGGGGTTATCCTCTTGATAGGGGCTTTCAGGGTTACCGTATGGTTATCATCATAATTTACGTTGTTAGGTAGGGTGAGGAGACTATAAAATAATATTTTTTTTGGGGAAATTTACATAACACCATCTAGTCCCAAACTAACCAGAGCTTGTACTATGGGTACTAGACAGTGGACATAATACTTATATACTTTTTTTTTGTAAATACATACTTATAATATATAGGAAACACCCAGACAAACACAAATACTCATGTTTTATCCACACAAATATTTGTGTCCTGTGGGAATCGAACCCACGACCCCATGATCAGCAGTCCGGCACTCAAACCGCTTGACCACAGAGGTCGTCAAAATATAGAAATTTCTCTTACAAACATCTGGAATTGTATTACTAAGTAGTTTCGTTCATAAGGCTTGATCACGCAGTGCCCTATATCGTATAATATTTGGTGCTCGATTCTGTAGGTAATTAAATTTAGGTAATTATGTAGGTATACAATAACAATAAAAAATTTATAGAAGCTATATTATGATGGTTTGATCATGATGTAGAGAGAATGGATGAACAGAGATTGATAACCATAGTCCCGTATTTATCGAGTCGCTGTGATCTATTTAGCTCAGAGCAAGTGGCAACTAACACGTGCTAGCTCAATGCATGCTATTTTGAACTTAATGCAAGGTTACTAGAGATCAAATTAGTGTTTGGACTCGGAAAGTGTTACCCTGTTACAGTGGTTGAAGGGGCAACCCGTTCGGAACGGCTTACCGTTTAATAGTATAACCCGGTAAGAATTTAAACAGGTAACTCAAATGAAAGGGTTTTGAAGAGGTAACCCATTGCAGCGGCTTACCGTTAAAAAGTGTAACCCCTATGAATTGGCTTTTCTAACAAGACTATGTAAAAACCCTATCGAAAACCATTTCAACGGGTAACCAAAATGGTCCCTGCAATCAAATTATCTATGGCCGGCCCCTGGGGTCCTGGACATAGCTAGGTTGTAATGATAATGATGCTTTAATTTCCGTTTCTATTGTTGTAATAAGACAGGTTTTATATTATTCCTGATAACATAAAATCACAAGAAATTATAAACGGAACTTTTGAATAGTACCTACTAAGGTACTTCTTGAATACCAAGGATAAAGTGTACTATCAGTTGCTCACCCCTGTAGTGCTTATACGGTTAACATTCTAGGTTCCAATACCTCCTTATCTTAGGCAGAACATCGCGTTTTGTAAGTGCAATTTACATATGGTGTGTGTTTATCGTGGTATAAATATTGCGAGACGTTTACGGCCGGCGCTGCCAAGGCCCGGTGCATCCGCGTCGTGATGGATGGGTGCGAGGGCCGCGGGGAGGCCGCGGTGACTCAATGTTTAACTAATCCAATATAGAGTGTATAGTACACTCTATATTGGATTAGTTTGGAGGCTGAACTGTGAGCACTATTTGGAGAACTTGTTTTGTTTAATATAAACCTATCTATACTAATATAATGAAACTGAAGAGTTATTTGTTTGTTTGCACGCGCTAATATTACCATTTTACCAGCCTTAGGAGTCGAGCAGAAAGAAAAACGTCAGGACCGTGCACAGCTAGTTAGAGATGAAGCCTACAAGTATATCATATGTTTTCGCAAAACTATATATTAAGATAGAGAGCTCTTATCAGTGGCATCTCACTAAGGAATGCTTGATTTCAAACCTAATAATTACAAGTATGGTAAAACGTAATAAAAAGCATTCATGAACTACCCTCAAGTTGGCAGGCTGTCGTGATTACATTCTGACATCAGACACTGTTAAAAGAGTGAGTCAGAAGCGTACTTTAGGAAGAATATTATCAATTTTGTAATTAACGACGTTTGTTTATGGTCTAGTGATTCGAGTATCGTACTGATCACGATGTCGAACGTTCCATTCCCACAGTACACAAATATTTATGCCATAAACAATAACGTATTTATGTTTATTTGGGTGTTTCTATAAATGGTACTAGCAAAATATTTAGGTTTAGGTTTAAAGACATTTATTCTCATTAAAAACAAACAGTCACTTACATGAGAACATTATTGACATACAAGTAGAATATTATAGGGTTGTCGTTCATACTCTTATAATGCATTCGTAGGTAGTCCTAGTACTTAGTATACCGATTTTTCGTACTGGTAACTGGTTGTTTAGTATTTTTTGATTATATATTCAGCGAGTTTTACCTTGAATGCATTGAAAGAGTTTACATTTTTTATTGTTGAGGGTAGGTTGTTAAACAGCTGTGCGCCTTCGTATGTTAACATTGATTTGCCGTAGTTTGTTCTTATCTTGGGTAGAACTAAACAACTGGCTCGACGGGTACTGCGCTTGGACGTTTGTTTCAACCGTATGAAGGATAAGTTAGTATGGAGTGAGCTGTTTAATATTTTTCTGATTAGAATGCAGGTGTTATAAATATACAATTGTTTTATGTTCATTAATTTTGTTTCTTTGTATATTTTGTTAGTAGGTGTTAAATAATGATAGTGGAAAAGAATTTTTATAATTTTATTTTGAGCAATTTGGAGATCGGCTAGGTTGGTTTTGGTTGCGCTGCCCCATATTTCTATAAGGTATAAAAGGTGAGGCTTGACTAGGGAGTTATAAATGGCAATGCGGATTTGACGCGGAATACACCTAACGATGTGTCGATATTTACTTATAATAACATTAAAAGTAGAGTGTCCACTGTATGAGATTAATATAATTTATGTATCTTCTTCTTCAATTTAAGAGCTCAGCTCTTGTCGGTGGAGCAATCGCCACTGTTCTCTATCTTCAGCTTTCCGTTTTACCTCTTGATACGACACGATCCCCACCCTTTCCTTCACGTGTTCCACAAAACTTCGTCTAGGTCTTCCCCTTCCTCGTTTTCCTTCAATTTTACCTTCTAGTATAGTTTTGAAGTAGTCGTCGTGTCGCAGCAAGTGGCCAAACATCTTTTTATTTATGTATATCATTGTAAAAATCTCTTTTCCATTTAAATTAAATCCATCCATCAAATTTAATTAAATAGGTACATCTGATCCAAGGCAATTAATCAAAAATTTTACAATTTATTTTTCTGAGCCGTCATCAATTGAAAAGGCAATAAGGCCCTCTAAGTAATTAACATATAATTAAAAGAGAGGACATCCAGGGTCTCGAATTCGGCAAATAATTCGATACAGATCACGAAGGGTCGGTACTAGTGAGTAATTTTGTTTAAGTTTCTAATTTCACTGAATGGCTGCTGGTGAGATGATACTTAACAAGGACGTTTTATTAAGGAAACATTACATTAATTCGTGTAAGTATCGCACGGCCTTTGTTCATTAGTGAACCTGATGAAAATAATTTATTATTTTTTAAGCTCTTATTCAGATTCTGATTCACTAGAGATAGCGAGGTCGGAGAGCTAGTTACACATGATTGCTAGGATTTTGTCACGCGTATTAATTGAATTTTTCCTCATGTTTAAATCGTTTAAATTCATGTTGTTACACCGGTGACAACCATATCTATGCCACTCACGGGGCAGTGGTGAGCGGCTAAATTTTAAGCTGCTGCACGGCTGTTCCGCTCTACTAAGAGCTGGAATTTTATTATTCATAACGATTATTTGAGAGTGAGACTGAATGGATGTCCGTCTGAAAATTTATCTTTTAATGACAAATGCTTATGATTGTAACGTTTGATACTTTTCCGTTTATCAGTTGTAATGATTTGATCCTACACTTTAGTGACCTAAAACATTGACAACAGGAACATCAGCTCAATTGCCTACCCTTAATCTCTTATATTCTGAGAGAAGATTCGATCCCAACAGAGGGACATTATACGGGTTGATGGAGATGAATATTTGTATGAAGTATAGTATAGTGTGTGTGTCTAAAAAAAATCTTAGATCTCAATTTTATTGATTAGCTAGACCCTAGGTCTAAGGATTTTGCTTTATTAATATTCCAATCAGCTTAGGTTACATACGTATCAACAATACATATTAATTAATTTTGAAACAAAAAAAAATAAACCATTTACAAACACATGAACAGTAAATTTCAAACCGACTGCTTTGCGACTTTGTCATGACTTACTTTTGTTTGTTAATTAAACTTCAGAAGTCGGCCGCATCTCTTCCGTCTTTCCGACTTACAAACTTAAGTGCAGTTGTTGTAACTCGTTAACCGTATTTATTATACAATAACATTGTAAACTGATTTGTGAAGAGGACAGTTCGGTTAAGCATTGCAGTGCAATATTATAATACAGGCAAATTGCAGAAATAAAATTAGGTATCATATTTTATAGCAAAATATGTATAAAACAAAAAAGTAAAAATGAAAGTAAAGGAATGCGTCATTTTTGGCCCTTTTCAACATTGTTCAACAGTGATGAGTTTTATGTCATATGAAAGCTCTTGAAGTGTACTTTATTTCATTCTATGGCAGCTAAGTTCAAATCGAGCGCGAAAGCGGTTTTTTTAAATCTGTTTTATGTTGATTTTAAGTTATAATTAGACGTCGGTCAGTAGCTATTAACTAAAAATATACTAAAAAGGTCTGTTGGAACACTCCACAACTGCACTACAGGAGTAGGTACGGCCTTGGAGTATTCCGGACGGGTGCAGTACTATTGTAAAACAAATGGGAATTCAAGTTATTCTATTGCCGGAAGAAAACGGCGTCTATGGTAGCGTTCATAACGATGTATGCTAATCTGCCTCATTAAGATTTTCTCCAGCCAGATTCATTTGATAAACTTGCTAGGTTAAACGCTAGTGAAAAATCTTGGGATGGTGGTGTGAACGCGATAGAAACATACCTAGAAAACAATTTAAATGACTTAGAGCCATGCAATATTCAGCAAAATAATGTACCCATGGCTACTTAAGGGACGTGTGCAGTCACGACACTTTGGATCGAGAATGTATTAGGTATACCTACGTTTTCATTGACCGTGACCAAGTAGGCAAAGACGCCATTATATTTGTATAGATGCATTTTAAAATCGGCTGAGTATATTAAGACTGATCATGTTATGAAATTGTGACGTCTAGGTGACGAAACGGATAACTGATCTCGGCAACGGATACCCGAAACCAGAAGACTACAGATTACTTCCTTTTTTATTTTATTTGCGGCTGTAGTATCACTGCGACTGCAGTCGGCCTATTGTGATCTCCACTCCACTCGTTGCGTTAGAGTTCACCGCTAAACCTTGCGTCTACTATACACTGCAGGATTTGCTTAGGGGTGAGGTCTTTTAATTCATCTGGGCTTAAGATGTGTTTTCCTAGATGAACACTGCGCTTGTATATTACGGACCCACATTTTCCCAAGAAATAAAGTAGCGTTTCATCAGCCTTCTCAAAACGCCGGTAGTTTAACGTGTCACTCAGCTTTAGGTTGAATAGGTGCTTGTTTAAGCAGCAGTGCCCTGTTAAGGCTCGTTACAATACGCAAGTTGTTCCTATTTAACACTGGGACAAGGTTTGTGTGTCGTTTATTTATAGGCTTTAATCAAAGCTTCGGAGTGCACCATACCTGGCGATTCCGTCCACAGCTTGATAGCAGTCTCATAGCATGAATCCGTGGTGGTTCTTAGAGCAGATACTTTTGGTATTCCACAAAAAGGCTCGGGTCCCTACTGCGTACCACTAGCCTCCGCTCTAGCGAAGGCTAGTAGTACGCTCTTCCTTCCTCTTAGTGGGCTAGCCGCCTTTGTAAACCATGTCTTTGAAGAGTAAGGAATGTACGATGCTGAGGAGAACACAACAGATCACATTTGGTTGAAGTATTGTTGGCTATGCCTATTTGTGAAAAACTCCCAAATCACAATCACTCCTGAAAAAGATTGTACAAGACCAAGTCAATATTAATCTTTCTTTAATTAATTATCATTTTTAATTATCTATGTGAAAAAATGCGCATTACATAAAATACCTATGTCATGCACATTTTTCCATTTGCAATATTATTTTTGGACTACGAAAACACCAATTTTGCGCTGGAATTGAACTTAGCTGCCATATAATGAATTAAAGTACACTTTATGAACTTTCTTAAGACATAAGTTTCATCACTGTTGGACAACTTTAAAAAGTGTTCATACAAAAGTGCCCATGCTCCTTTCATTCGTAAACAAAAAAAAAAGAGGAATAAGTATATTGAGTTGGGTTAAGCTATCTAGTATCATTTTCTAATGCAAAGTGAATGCTATTACATAGTTTAATTACAATGGCTTTTCAAAGAATCCATTGTATCTGTAATAAAGTAGTCATTGCTCCCAGCATTTACATAATACATCTGCAATACTGCTTAAAAACGAGAATGAAAACTAAAACGGAATATTTTACAGTTCAAGCATTGCATTTAATAGCTATAAATTGTTTTACCTACAAACTGTAGAATTTTCTTTGTTTTAAAGCTCTGAAAAACTATAAACCTTAATCCACCGCAAACTTTGTTCGAGTTTATTTGTATTTGTCATGACACTCATGACAATCTTTCTTCGTAAAGTAGTTCATTACATTTTTTGTATTCTGTGATAATCAGGGACCGTACAACCCCCTTTATGAGTTAATTCAATTGAAAGTGTTACCCATTGATTCGGTTACCGTATGGATGATGTTACCTCTTCGTTCCTGTAACCTTTTTCTAACACCAATGAAAGGGTAACCCTTTCAATATGTTAGCCAGTGGAAGGGGTTACCCTTTCCTTTAAGGTATCCAATTGAAGGGGTTATCCTCTTGATAGGGTTTTTCAGGGTTACCGTATGGTTATCATCATAATTTACGTTGTTAGGTAGGGTGAGGACTATAAAATATAGAAATTTCTCTTGCAAAAATCTAGAATTGTATTACTAAGTAGTTTCGTTCATTATGGCTTGATCACGCAGTGCCCTATATCGTTTAATATTTGGTGCTCGATTCTGTAGGTAATTAAATTTAGGTAATTATGTAGGTATACAATAACAATAAAAAATTTATAGAAGCTATATTATGATGGTTTGATCATGATGTAGAGAGAATGGATGAACAGAGATTGATAACCATAGTCCCGTATTTATCGAGTCGCTGTGATCTATTTAGCTCAGAGCAAGTGGCAACTAACACGTGCTAGCTCAATGCATGCTATTTTGAACTTAATGCAATGTTACTAGAGATCAAATTAGTGTTTGGACTCGGAAAGTGTTACCCGGTTACAGTGGTTGAAGGGGCAACCCGTTCGGAACGGCTTACCGTTTAATAGTATAACCCGGTAAGAATTTAAACAGGTAACTCAAATGAAAGGGTTTTGAAGAGGTAACCCATTGCAGCGGCTTACCGTTAAAAAGTGTAACCCCTATGAATTGGCTTTTCTAACAACACTTTGTGAAAGCCCTATCGAAAACCCTTTCAACGGGTAACCAAAATGGTCCCTGGTGATAATACACTTATACCTAAAGAGCAGTGACAGCCTAGTGATATGACCAGATTAGACTGCCTAGTCAAAGTAAATGAAGGCACGCACCTCTTATTTTTCGAATTCATATGCGTATTAATAATTAATTATCACTCGCTTAATCGGTGAAGGAAAACATCGTGAAGCACCTGCATACCTTAGAGACTTTTCTCGACGGATTGTCTGCCAAGCCGCACTGGGCCAGCGTGCGTCCCTCCCAATCTGAGAGGAGACCCTTGCCCAGCAGTGGAACAATATATAGGATGACGATGCTGACTTCTCAAGAATCTGATGCTTCATTCATTTATCTCTAACGTTTTTCTGTCAAAATATCTTTCAAAGATTACTTACCTTTATTACAGCCGCGGGCCTCCTCTGGCAGGTCCATAATAGTGCAAACCTTTAACAAAGAGGAAGTAAATTAAGTCGCTTATCCCGTAAGTTAGCTGGAGGATCACAAGGTAATTATAAAAAACCAGATCATAATCGGTATTTGCTTTCTACAGTCGAGTAAAAATATGATGCTGACCTTATTCATATTTCACATAGCTGATAGCTTTATTTTTAGCTACACCCCACACAGCAAAGCCCATGTACGCATAATAATGCATATATGCAGTGTATCCTCGACATAATCCCACGGCCGCATCACATGACACGTGCTGAATGTCATGGAGTATTATAAACTGATCATAGCTGACATACCTAACGCTAAAGCGATTAGGAAAATATTGTGTTGAAGGAGCAACTAAGGAAAAGACACAAGCAGTGGAAGTTGTGCGAAGGATTCCACACACAGAAATCAATCTACCTCATATGAAAAAAAGCAAGAAAATCGTGTATGATAAAACGTACCTATATATAGCGTTTAATTTCAAACATGATCCAACGAGGTAGGTATATCATCAGTCAGTTTTGATGTGGCACAGGAAGGCCCATCATTATTCATCGCACAAACAAAGCCCATAGCTCTAAAACCTATTACATAATTATCTTCTGTAGACTGACGCAGAATACTATTTGTGAATAGAGAACCCTGCGATACAGTAATACTTACCTACATTTATATAAAACTTTATATTATAGATAGGTAACTGCCTCACTTGGCCTAGTAGTAGCAAGCCCGAGTGTTATGTTAGAGATCCTGGGTTCGAACTCGGAATTTTAAGAAGTAGAGCATCGTGAGAGTAGTTAAATTGGAGCTCCCCGACTGGGGAACTACCTCCGCCTTGCAGAAAGTCGAAGTGAAATAACAAAGCTTTGAACTGTGTTGTGTTCGTAACGGTGAGCAAGGTAGCCAATGCTCCACGAGGAAACGTTGTGTTGGCAGTCATACCCCTATACTACCACTACCAAGACAACTATTCTTTCGTTTTACAGGGTTAGTAACGCGCAAGTGATACCCTTGTGTGTCAAGCATCTATAGGCTACGGTAACCGCTTACCATCAGGTGAGCCGTATGCTTGTTTACCACCCTAGTGGTATAACATAAAATAAATAGAATCTCTTTCTAGCGTACTGTCTTTTTAAATGTTGTTGGATTTTTCGAAATTTTCAGTAGGAGCTCCGAGTGTGCCCGGTAAACGGATAATGGCAATAATTCTGTTGCATGACCTAAACATACCGGCGAACTGTGAGTGTACATTTTAGAACTAACCCTACGAGGAATACAGGCGAGATGGTATATTATGTCATTTTAGAATTTAGGTAGGTAATTAATTGTTGCTATTTGCGCTTTTTGGCATAAACTAAAAGTTGTAAATTAAACTATTTTTCTAGAATCAAGTAAATTGCTGAGCCCGCATTCACGGTGCCATAAACAACAGCATTACGTATTGTGTGCGGCGCTCGTTTATATTTGCTACGCGGCCAATATTCGCATCGCCCGGGCGTTATCTGCAATGGCGCGGGCCGCCCAGGGCTGCCCCACATCACTCACAGGGCTTATACGAGTAAATAGCCGTAGTTTTTCATTACAAATCCCAGTATTTTTTTAAAGTTTGACTTACTTAAGTAACGCTAAACTTTGTGATTTTATTAGTGTTAACTGTTGATTGGTATTTTTATAGTTTAACTTTTAAAGTCCGTTAATTATAGTGCTATCTCTATTCTTTCTAGTGTCAATATCAAACTGAGTTCACTCGTAACTCAAACCACTTTTATTTTTCAATTTGAACTATATTGGAATTGGTTTTTGATATTGTATGTTTGACGTAGTAGCCGCATTCAAGGTCTTTATTTTTCAAATAACATGACATTGGCAATGCTAAACATTCCTATCACGTAAAGTCCCACTCATACCGTTGAGGAAAACGCACGTTTAGATAAAAGATGTGACAGATAAAGTGGCATGAGGCAGTCCTATTCAAATTACAGATAGCGTGAAATATTAACGGTACGATTTCGCTTTAAAAATACTCAATCTCACCTGCCGGGGCCCGGATAAAGCTCTATGACACGTGCCTGGATAAAACCAGCAGTTGTTAGCAAAATCATTTTATATACTTGCATACTGTAACAGTCTTAGATTGCGTTAATACCTGCGCTCAGAGTTGAAATAGCCGTACAGTAAGCGTCTAATGTTAACCCGCCGGAGAATATAGACGTATCCTATCATGTGTATGTAGGTACAGCTCGACGATCCTAAAATCTTCATACTTATTAAAATCCTATTGGTAGCGCGTAGTTTCACCGCGGAACAGGTGGTAGAGTGTCCATTAAGTAACTAGTTTTCTTTAATGGAGTTGAACAACTTGAGCGATAAGCCGAGATGTAAGAGTTTTGTTCACCCGTAATCTGTGGAGATTTTCTGCAGAGATTCAGAATGTTTCATGATAATAAGTAGTTACGGATAACGGTCACTACGACTTGTAACTTCTTTTTTTCAATTCCAATAGACTGATGAGCTGTTATGAGGTTAAAATGATTTAAAATTTTTATAAAGTACAAATATTTGTAACACGTTAATGGTGTATTTCTATCTTCAAAGACCAGTTTTATAAAACAATTAGCCGAGATTTTCGAGAGAATTCTTAGAAGTCCACACATGTGTATTTCCAGTGTGCACAGAATCACAAATGCTTGATCTTTTATTACTCCTTTCATAGATTTATTATTTCCTACAGTTTTGACTGGCACAAAAATTACTCCTTTGAAGCCAGCAACATGTCCAATACACTAAATGAACCATTGGAGTGTCGAGAATCAAGTTATAACAAATATTGCCAGCGGCTATATTTAACTCAGTTACATTTAAAGTGTAATTCATTTCCGATATTCACTCAAATAAAGCAAATTGAAATGAAAATGTATTATTCCTATCAATAAACAGTAATTAATTGTTAGTGTGATGAAAATGTAAAGCTTCGTACCTATATTAATAAATAATATTGGAACCGTTTTTTTTAATAATCGTAATTGTAAACCAGGACAAACAATATCAATAATTATGTTTAGGTCAACATTTTGTTCATCATGATCCTTGTTCCTATAAACAAATTAATAACAAAACATGACGTGGACGGAGTAGTGAAATGGTCTCACGACAATGGCATTATATTAAATACAGATAAGACTAAATTAATCATAATCCATTCTCCGTATGTATGTCCACCCGAAGTTTCCCCACCTATATATACATATAGTTTCTCATGCATTCATAAGGATCAATAATGTAACTGTAAACCATTAGAACGAGTTAAATGTATTACTTACCTAGGGGTAAAAGTCGATGAGAACTTATCTTGGTCATACCATATAGATTACATTTGTAATAAACTTAGAACGCTAATTGGTAAATTTTACCACCTAAGCTTTAGTGTTCCTAGTAGTACCCTTAAATGCCTTTATTCAGCCTTGGTAGACCCTATACTAGGTTACGCACTCGACTGTTATGGACTTACTTTCAAAACTAACTTAGACAAACTAGAAGCACAACAAATATGATTTTTAAAATTTTTAGTAAAAAAAAAACGCGAAATCTCTGTAAAGGCGACTATAAAAAGTTGTTTAAAATATGTAAAATTCTACCTGTAAGTTTAAAACATAAATATCTTCTACTTGTAAACAGTCATGGCAGTTGGGAGCGTTACTCATTAGTTTCACACAAACACGGCACCAGATCGGTAACACAGGCTAAATTTGAAGTCCCCAGAGTAGGGAACTACTACGGTGACAGAACGCTGGACAAACGAATACCTTACCTTCTCAATAGATTGCCTTTTAGTACGAAATACGAATACGAAAACGGCATACGAAATGAGCCTAAAAAAAAGTAAATTTGCAAAATTGCTTAAAGAGTTCCTATTAAAATGCCTTTAACAGGACACCTATTTTATACCTACTACCCACCTACCATCATTCTTTCTGATACATTGTTGTTACCATTGCAGAAATTGTGTAATTGTAGAATTACTACTAAGTTTTAAGAGCTTCAGTTAATCAGGTTTCACGCCCGCACGGCTGGGCTGACAGGTGACTGTCTGCGAGACGACTACGCAGTAAATCGACAGAATCAGATATCAGAATGGCCGGTTGTCTGAGCCGACTTAGCAAATTCACGATACACAATGTAGGTCTACCTATGATGAATCGGTGAGCGTGAAGCCAAACCTTTTTTTATAGTACGAAAAATTCTCATGGTTCGCCCGCCACCCGGGGAGGTGGCAGAGTCGTCATGTCGGACTCGTACCGACTAAAAACCGCACTAGCCCTCACTTGCCCTATAGTCATGGCCATGGCATCCGCGAAATTGTGAAGCCAAACCTGTATACTGCAGACGTGTGAACGCTCTATTCCAGCCTTTCCCAAAGTGGGCGATAACGCCCCCTTGTGGGCGCTGCAGGCCTAAAGGGACCCAGAAAAAAAATTAGGGCGTTGTGTAGAGGCTTGGGGGGCGATTTGTAATTTCATCTAGCTAGGAGGACTCTTAGACACCGACGGAGCTCTCGACCCTCGATTACAACTTGTGAACATCAACTAATTATTAAGAGATTGCTCAAACTCGGTTCGATATTTATCTCCGCGTAGTTTATTAAACAACATCCGAATCATCCTTCACATTTGTTTTTCGACAAACATAATCGATTCTTTTAAAGAATCGATTATGTTTGTTTTATTTTGAATAAAAGATACTCTGTCTAAATACTATAAAGTTTTAATAATCATTCTCATTGCTAGGTGTAGCTCGTAAGAGTTAACTTTAGATCTGAGCGTTGTGTACTACCTACTGCGCTCAAGTCTCAAGTTAACTCTTGCGGGTTATAGTAAAAGTCTCGTTTAGAATGAATGTTTAATCTCCGCTAATATAGCTCACAATAATCAATTAATCTAATTTGAAGTAATAGTGGTTTTTAAGCAGGTGTAAAAATGGGGGCGCTAAAAAATAATTTATTCTCAAAGTGGGCAGTAGACAAAATAAGTTTGGGAACCCCTGCTCTATTCAATAACACATTTATTTGCTGATTTATGGCTCAGAGTAGCTGAAAACTATGTACTTAATGTGAGCACGGCCTTTGTTTAAAACTTGAGGCTTCGATCGATCGACAATATTGTCTGTTAACAGTTTGCCGTAAATTCACGTAACATTTTGGGTATAGTCGAACTTTTAGTTTTTAACTTTAAATTAAGTCGTCGTCAAAATTCAGTTTTAACAGCTCAACCCTCTCTGGCTCTGGCTATGTCATTAATGCAACATAAATTAATTAATTACGTTATATACAATTTTTGCTACGAAATACTGCTTCGTAGCAATATCGTAGCACTTGCTACAAATTATTCGTAGCAATTCGTAGTAGTCTAGAATATCGAAAAACAATTTGTTTTGTCAATTTAAAATAATCTGTTACCGTCACTCAGAAACCTCAAGGTTATTACTATGGACCCGATGAAATCAGTTTTACAGTACAATAGTTTTGTAGGACCTATAAATCTATATAAACCTATAATATAAATTACCTATAAATCAGAATTAATTACATCCCGCGATGAATACCAAAATAATTTGTCTTCAGATTATTGTTCTGTTGTTTGTTTTGTCATAATACCTACCTACTGCCTAAGAGCAAGTAAGTTAAAACATTTATCATACGCCACCAGACGGCCTCTACATAAAATGAATGTGCCCTAAAAACCTTTTGCTACAAACAAAATAAAAACTCATCGCTCATTCTGTTTTAATTTAATTAATTATGAGGTAAAATGCATTTTGTAGCTTACGCCTAACTTTGTTACGATTAGTCTCATTGCGAATGTTTTAAAATATGGTTATATTAAAAATTTATTTTAAGTTTCTTAATGAATGAAAAGACTATGTTGTATGTATGTGAAGTTGTTACCTTTGACTGCGGCTTAATTCTGGTGGATATTGTATTTTATTTCGCGCATTCATTACCACAAAAAGACTATTTATTTGAATATTTAGTACCAATATAGATATTTTCATTAAACTATTTAATTCTTTGTGGCGACAATAAGTGACAGAAATAATTTAGAAAGAATATTGTTGTATCTTTTCACATTAGGAACTTTTTTAAGGATAACTTTTATTATTTTGCAATTTTGAGACGTTAGTGGCGTTTACTGTCGTGGTTTATTACTAAGATATTGTTCCTAATTACCACCTCCTTTTGTTTTCCTTTCCCATACACACGTTTTTCCTAACCACTTTAACATTGGCAGAATTGTCGACATCGGCATCAATTGCCATAGAGAAAGAGAAATAAAAAAAAAAGTTCCTAATTGCTATAGTGAACTATTATTGTTTGTTGTAAATGTTACATACATTCCATTTCTTAGGCATTTGGTATGTATGAATTCCAAATGGCATATAATATATTCAGCAAAAAGAATGCCAGGTGAGAGTGCGTGTATATGTACAAAGGAGGATCTAAATATAATATGAAAAGGGTATTCTCTGGTGGGATATTTGGAAAGAATGCTGGAATGGCCGGATCCGTACGTTTATGTGAGCGCGTACGCTGCAGCCGTGAAAAGGGTACAATGTACTACACGGTCGAGTGAACTGCTAACGTATGTCTCTGTGTGCGTCACAACAACGACATGATGGCCATGGATCTTAGATAATTATTATTATCATACTGTAGCCTTAGGTGTAACCTTTGTCAAATCATAACCTTCTTTCAATTGCTTCGGGGGAAATCCTTTAGTCTGGTTTACTTTTTCTTTTTTTATGACTGGAAATGTTGTTACCAACCTTACTATTGCAGCTGAATTTATTAACAAAATATAGTAGATACTGTTCACGGTGGCACCTGTTGCTATTTCTTCACATATACCAATATTAGCATCTGTTGTGAATAAATCGACTATCCGGGATTTCCCAAGGGCGTACTTCTTTATTCTCCACATTATCGTTTCGTGTACCTACGCTGAATAATGTTGGGATCTATTCGCGCATAAGCATCGATATTTTAAGAAATACCAATACTGAAATGTTTTATATTAATATATATGTATATTTAAGTAAGATACATAAAATAATATCCGCAGCCCGCATCCACTACTTTGTAGACGTGGTAAAGTGAATTCTGAATGCCATCTTTTTACTTAGTCAGTTAAAAAAATACTTATTTTAGGAGCTCACTCATTTTACTATTTTCAATGGAACTATGTAACTAAATATTTACATAAAATATAGAAAAATGACTTTACGCTCCTAATTTGAATATTTTCTTTCTAGGTGATCAATCCATTGTCCATCGGTCTTGTTCTGATCCAACAAGCCCCGATGGCCAGCAGATGTTCAGCCATCCGTCACTGTCAGCTCGGACGTCATGTGAATAGGATGGCTGTTGACGGGTTTTGTTTCAAGATTCTCTAATTTATACTCTTCAGTTATTCAGATACGTAGCCTTGTCTAAGAAAATGTGATGCCGTTGAGTGGAATGTTAACAGAGAACAGGTTGAAAAAATGTTGAAAATCGGTATCTAGATTACCGATGTTGATTTTAATAGTTTCAATTATTTTTATATTACTACTAACTACCGCTACGAGTGACAATACGAGTAGGTACATGCATGATTGTTTTTACATACTTATAAGTACTGAATCGTCAATAAACCCACCAAGGCAGCCAGACCTCCAAGTAAAAAGTTCGTAATGATTTACACTCCTCTTTGGAAAAAATACGTAGTTGAAGATTGTTGCATAAACTCCCGCTGAAGGCACTTATTATTAGTTTCAAGAGTTTATAAAAGTGGAAATATATAATTGCTTGTTAGAAGTTTGTGTTTTGAGCATCGGCGCCGTACACGACCTTGACCGGACCGGTCGAGTTGATAAAATATTATAATATTTTTAAGCTTCAGTCCACATGGAGCTGTCTGAGTGAGCTACGAGCTTCTACATATTTCTCTTATAATAAAAGTCATCAAGCCTATAGGATAAATGGCAAATTTTACAGATGAAAAAGTTCTTCACTCGAGCATGCTATCTGAATCTGACTAAACTTCATCGCTGTAGCATAATTTCAAAATCAATTTTACCCCAATGAGCAAAACATATTTTATCATGTTATAAACTATCTACGACCCCTGTGGGCTAGCGGTTGGAGTGCCGAACTGCTGATCATGGGGTCGTGGGTTCGATTCCCACAGGACACAAATATTTGTGTGGATAAAATATGAGTATTTGTGTTTGTCTGGGTGTTTCTTATGTATTATAAGTATGTATTTACAAAAAAAAGTATATAAGTATTATATCCATTGTCTATGTACCCATAGTACAAGCTCTGCTTAGTTTGGGACTAGATGCTGTTGTGTAAAATGTGTTATATTATTATATTATATTATTATCTACATCAACATTTTGATCTATAGAAAATGTCAAACAATGCAATCAAAATGCGATATTATTTGAGCATATCAAATACCTTAATCCACATTTGTTATAAATCATTCTAAGTATTATATAGGTACAAGCCGATACTAAAAACCAATTAAAAAACAATATATTACAATATTTGTGTGTGGACAGTTTTCAGTCATCCTTAGACATCATTCATACACATGTACTTTAAATGTTAAAGGTTCGTGAAACATCTTAAACGTAAATGTCATTTATAAATGTCAGTTAGCTAGTGGACGTGTTATTAAATTGAAATTCATTGGCAGTCGCTCACCGGGAGTGAATCGTTTTACATGATATTTGAATGTTATATTAGCTGTATTTAAATAGAACCGGTTCTATTTAAAGACAGCTAATCTAAGAGAGTAGAGTAGAGTAGTCGATGCAATTCTGCGTTTATGTTCGACGCTAGTCTTATGTAAAATGGTGACAAATGAAAAAACTGGTGTCCTCGTGCGCAGGATTTACGGATTAATATTTTCATTTTTATGAAGATAAACACAAATATACTTAATGAAATAACTTGTACCTACGTACAAGTTCGAACATTATACGTAGGCGGGTATCCGAGTACTTCCCACGCACTTTCTATTTTCCGGGGATATACGGGATTTCAGGCTGATAGAAATTATTGTTAATTTTTTATAAATATTTAATAAAGAAATGGTTCAGCCTTGCATGATATGTTTTGTTTAGTGCCTCCCACGCACCTTACTGACTTTGGGGTGCTAGAGCTCGAGGGTGTATATGTACATACCCGCGCTCATTTCAAGGAGTCATTAAAATAATACAATGGCAGTATTTTTTCTCGCAACAGAATTAATAGTGTAGTACCACCCACCGAATGGTCAACTTGAGTGTCATAACCGTATCATAAAGGGTTCCTGTATGAATGACGTCACTGGCATATTACCGGTCCTTTAGTGTTAATACGTCTCCGCCTTCGCCTTTGTTCAGCAGTATACCTCTTTTGGTAGAAATGATAACGACGGTAATGGCATATTATGAAAAAAAGGATCGACATATTCTCTGTTTTAAAATTCTTGTATTTTATTTGTAACCAGCTACATAACGACGCCGAATCGACGCATTTGAGATATGGTGCTGGAGACGTATGCTGTGCATACCTTGGACTGCACACAGGACGAATGCATCCATTTTGAAGGAACTTAAAGGCTCATAAGTACCTGCCTTCAGACAGTGCTGCAATACTTCGGGCATATTTTAATTTTTAGAACTTAATAGGTGACATTGCTAACATTATTATTTCCTTCCTATTGTAATTATAGTGCTGTATGTTTCTTATACCGCAATAAATAAATAAATAAATATCGCCCTCAAACCACCCGACAATTTGGAGAAGCTCATGCTCACCGGAAGGTGGAAGGAAAAAGACCCAGAGGACGTAGCCCAAAATGGTCTGACCAAATTAAGGAACACCTCGACACTAAGATCTCAGACGCTCTTCAACTGGCAAAAGATCGCCATAAATGGAAGATGATCTTCAAAAAGTTATGTCGGGTACATCTCGACGCTCAGCAATGAGACAACGACTGAAGGAGGAGGATATAATAAAATAAATAAATAATAGTTTCTTTCAGACTTGGTGGATATTTATAAAGACTATTTGATCACCGAGTATAATATGTGTGTAGTCTGTACATACAATCATGAGCCGTGCCCCGCTGCGGATAATAATCCGCTCTGACCCAACACAACACGATAAAAGAGAACAGAAATGTCACTCCTATCAACAAACAATTGTGTGCATGTTTAATATTCACATACAGGTAAAAATGCTTGTATAGTTTGTTTCGGAGCCCATTTAAAAAAAAAATCCTATGTTTCAATAAATTTATTGATTAATTTACCAGCGTGCAGCGCACACTGGACAATCAGCCCCACTGTTAGCTTGCCTAATTTACCATAACATGAATTACTATAGTAGAGCTCATCTTGATAGTGATATTAAAATCGAAATAAAACTAAAAAACCCTTGGTATTTTTAATATATTTAAGTAAACGACATTTTCATGCTAACCAGCAAAACCGAGACTAAAAAAAAGGAATTTCATAACTTTTCATATCGATAAAAAACAGGTCTGGAAGGTGAATATTGTGTTACGTTGAATACCTTCTAATTCATAAACCTCTGGATTGTTGTGCACAAGGAGTTATTATTAATTGACGCTTTCATTCTGTTCTATAGATTTTATCTCTTAGCAAAGTTTTATTTATACAGTACCAGTTCAACATTCACACCAATGTGTGACAGTTTGTAAATGAAATATGATCTCATCACTTTGCGGAGATATTTTTTGGAGGATCCAATGGAAACTGCTATACACTGACTACGCCATTTAGTGTATACTGTAAACTTTTGAATTGTGAAAAGTACTAGCAAAGAGCTCGTTTTTACTTGACTACGAAAACCAACAGTTTCAATTTAACCATTGTGACGATTAGCTTTAAGCATTTCCCACCTACACAATAAACAGTGTCAGACGAAAATAGATATGCGGCTAAAAATCCAATCTTTCAACTGACGAATCTTGAACGCCAAACGAAAGCAAGTCTAATAAATAATAATGTAAACACTGTATAATATACGAGGTGTGGAGAAATAACGTTAAATATTTACGAGCGCTCACTTCGGTGTGAGCGGCGGCCGCGCCCCTAATCGATCAGCGTCCAGTCGCTAACCAATTTATAGTTTATAATGAGTTTAAACAGAACTAGTGAGGCGCTAACAGTGTTGTGACTGATTACAATCAGATCACTATAATATTTCACACATATTTTTTTGTAATTTAAAAGACAACAGACATCTTTATCACATTATATTGAAGTCGACTTCCATTTTTTACATGGAACGACTGCTATCTGAAATGAAGTGCATGGATAAATCTATAATCCACCCTGTGGGTTTCGACACCGCTAACACAATGGTCAAATGACACTTCACTTAACATTTACTAATTAAATTACTAACATATTTTTATTGTATCCAGTAAATGCTCTTTTGAAATATAATTACAGCAGACTGCTTGCAAATATTATGTTGGACGCAGAAACTAAAAGCGTTCTTAGAGCCAATTCTATTTGCTACTTAATTACTGTTCGCAAACTAAAATAAAAAGATATTCTGTTACTTTGTACTGTATAAGACAAAGTGCAGAAAATCCACCTCTGGAATTCCATCTTGTATTGTAAAAACTTATCTACATTGCATTTTTGGTTCATTTTCCGGAAAATGAACCAAAAATGCTCGCCAATATGTTTATGAATATAAACTTTGCTACTTATTGGCCATCAATAAAGTATTCATATTTAAAAACTTATAGACAATATAAGATATGGAATGACGGCTAGCAATTTGATATTACTTTCATGGAGCATGCATTCAGCACATAATTTATATAAATAAATTCTTGGGCAATTTTACACAGCACCATCTAGTCCCAAACTAGGCAGAGCTTGTACTGTGGGTACTAGACAATGGATATAATACTTAAATACTTTTTTAGTAAATACATACATCTTAATACATAAGAAACACCCAGACAAACACTTATGTTCATCACATAAATATTTGTGTTCTGTGGGGATCGAACCCACGACTTCGTGATAGCAGTCCGACACGCGAACCACAGAAGTCGTCATATATTTTATTATAATATAAATGTTAGTAATTCTTTAAATAAACTTAATAAAAAATATTTATTTTGCCTCCTTTATTTGGTGAAAGTGATTCTTCTGCAGTTAAGTATCCGTTATGCCTTTGTACCACAAACACTTCTTGAAGAAGATTTTCTTATAATTGATTTTATTTGAAACAAAAATTAGTAGTGGTGAAATAAATAAGTACTTAAATAATAAATTTGCGTTCATGAGAGATTGTCTGTTTTCCAGTTCTAAATCTGCCAAGACGAGCGCGAAGCAAACACTGCCGTACCATCCTTTACTGGAACCATTTCGCCGCATTTTCGGGCCCCTATTTGAGAACCTCTGGATAAGACCAGAAAGCAGAAATTTTCGTCATCCAGTAAGCTATAATTACATACTTAAAATCCAAAATTTCAAGTCTGTAGGTCATTTAGTTCCGAAGTTAAGCTAAAGCAAAGTTTCGCATTTATGACACTCGCTCACTCACTCACTCACTCATGATCATCAAAATAGTACTAGTACTTCCCATAAACTCAGAGAGCTGAAATTTGGTACAGAGTTAGGGTTTAATGGCCACATAAAGGGAAAACTATAAAAACTAGGATAATCGAAGATCTGGAGTACCTGGTGACCCTGATTAGACAACACAAGAGCCCAACCAAACTTTTAGAGATATCGACATATAATAAGCCCACGTTTCTACAAAAAGAAGTGAAATCCCATCAAAAACATTCCGTAAAAAACTAGCCAAGTCTCGATGGAGCTGCTTGTTTATCTCTAAAAAGTAATTAAATCTAGACAAAGTCGTGCCAAGTCTAAGGTTCCTTACTGCGATTTCTTTATTATTTATAGTTAATGTTGTGTGACTTGGCCGTTGACTTGTACCTACTAACGTATAAAGAATGTTCAAATTGTATTCTCAACGAACATTCATACTACGTAATCCTCTGTGTACAAATGTGTTGAACATTCACCTTTATATTATTTGAATTTACAACAAGGGTACAAGTCAACGGCCAAGTCTCACAACATTAACTGTAAATAATAAAGAAATCGCAGTAAGGAACCTTAGACTTGGCACGACTTTGTCTAGATTTCATTACTTTTTAGAGATAAACAAGCAGCTCCATCGAGACTTGGCTAGTTTTTTACAGAAAGTTTTTGATGGGATATATCTATATCAAAACATAATGAGCCGACATACATAATGTATTCACAATTTAGGATACTACATGTATTACTAGTATGCCATCTGGGTCGGTTACCTCCATAAAATCAGTTGCCAAATACCGTACATTGCGGCTGTCGTATTCAGCCAATAGGAAAATACGGTTGGCAGTATAGCAAGCGACCGTATGACCGGAGAAGCACAAGTTGTTTTCGCTTCGCATACCGTAAATATGTCAATATTTAAATCGGATATTTACCTTCCTATCACATTTTCGTTTAATTTTAGGCAGGTAAATCGACCAGGTGTGTATAAAGCGCCCGGTGTACGAGTACTTTACCGGAAGGACGCAGGTTATCCTGATATCGTGTTTTTTTCACAAAAATATAATACCTTTAAAAATATTTATCTGCGTTAAATATAATAAAAAATCTTGCCAAATCTTGTCCAGCAATTGATCTTTCCCTAACCCTACAGGCGAGATGGTAAGTATATAATATGTTATTTTTGCTAACGCTACACACAATATTTTTAAAATCATTCTTCCCATCGTTTGTCATTAAAGCGTGGCCGTGGTGCCGAACTAACGAGTAATTATACTTGATGTCCGGCGGTGCATTAACCTGTGACCTGTATTATAGCAATTTGCAGCTGCAACGCAAACTATAATGTTCATTAGCTGCCACCGTTAGCACTCAATGCCGAGTGCATTAACACTTGCCGCTGTGTATGTAGCGATGTATAGTGCGCTAAGCGAAAATGTTGTTTTGTACACGAAACTTCATTATGATGTTGTGCACCTCGTAACCTGCTAACATTTATGACCCACAGGTATGTTCTATACCAAGCGATATCTGACACTATATCTATGGAATAGAGTTTGTTATTCAAAGTTGCTGACGTCGCTGTAATGCACAATGAAATTATCATGAGCGTTTCATTTGTGATATTGTTGATATTTAACCTTTTCTGTACAATGTGATATTTGTACCAGATATGGTATCTTGGTTCTTAAATATAATTAAATATTTAGTTCATAGAATAGGTACTGTGTTCACAGCACAAATAAATATTATGATTGTGGGCAGTTAAGTGATTTTGATATATCTTGTACTAGAAGTTGTCTGCGGTTTCCCTCGCATCCCAGAGGGATGAGACAAGAAGTAGCCTATGTTCTTCTCAAAGGTCTATCCATCTCGCTACCAAATTTCATCGAAATCTGTTCAGCGGCTTAGGCGTGAAAGCGTAACAGACAGACAAAGTTACTTTCGCATTTATAGGTAATAATTAGTAGTGAAGCAGGGATTAACTGAATACTGAAACAGATGTACAAACAATCAAACATTTATTTACAACATGCATGAAAAGCGTGAAATAAGGCCTGTAACATATAACGTTATAAGTATGCTGCGGTTTAATTTGTCGCGCCACAGCACCCGCGCCTTTGACCGTTAATAGGAAGCTATGAAGCTGCTAATAGACTTGCTCGCGGGCGACACGCGCGTTGCCGCGTGAATGCGCGAAACCGTGCGGTACAATAATCATTAGGTATCTCTGTGTGAACTCGGTATGTCTGTGTGAACCGGGTGCTACAATTAATAAATAGTTTATAAATATTGTGTTTCGTAAAAGATACTATTAGCATGTATGAAATTAGGTGCACGTTTCCAAAATGTGGATCCTATGGAGAACAACCGGCAAGCAACTGGACGGGAACTGTTTTAATACAATCGGTTGTTAGACGAACGCAAGAAGACACAGCTTATTTAAGATGTGCGTATTTTCCGTCTTGGATATCAACCGCTGATGAGTCAAGTCGATTAATACCGACTAGATATTGCTGTCAGCGTTTCAAACGTATTTTTACGAAAATGAAATGGCTAAGTAATAACTACGCTAATTATCCGATCTCCAAGGTAAAGCAGCTCTAACTGCGGTCAGTCTGTGGATGGATGACCATTGTTAATACAACGAAATTCCACCGTGCCTCGGAGAGCCCCTAAGAGCACGTAATGTCGTCGGACCCGGTTGTCATACGAACAACTACGACAATCGTTACTGGTAGTCTGAGGGTCTACTTCCTATCTCCGTCAACGAAGTTACGAGCCGTTCGAAAGTTCTCCGAAACTTCAGAGTCCGATAAAACAAGTGTCAAGTTCAATTTTTTTTGATTGGGTTTAAAATAGTCCAAAATCTAGGCATGTTTATAAACATAACAACAATAGGAGGTCGTCAACCTCGTGTCACAGTTAATTACTGTTCAGCAGCCATCTCACGTAAGTAGGAACTACCCTCAAATTCGTTAACTAAGATACATTGATTCAATTTGTCATAGTACCCTCGTAGCCCCCTCCCTATACGCGGCTAATATAGTCATTTATCTTATTTGTGTAAAGCTGCACATATTTTAATTAACACTCATATTATGTTTGTTATTCAGACCAGACATTGTAGGTATAAACGATGAGAAATATAATCGTAAATTTTATAGACATCTAGAACCCAAGTAGGTATACATATTTTATGATTTTTTTATAAACCGTTTAAGCTTATGTACCTATTGTATAACTTAAAACTGCACATTGGAAAATTAAATAAATAACTGTTCATTATCAAATAACTAACACAATAGCGTTCATTTAAAGAAAATCAATACCTAATAATATTATCCTACCAATATTGTTTACTAGTTTGTTTCGTCTTTTACTTTGTGAATGCAATATAGGAAGTCCAATCACACTTGATACATTGCCAATGCATATAAAACGAAATATCCAGTGGGTATCAGCAATTCATTGCGGCGTGCGGCCGCTGCAGTCTGCGTCCACTCGGTGCGGGTCAGGCGGGATATTTGCGGCGCGGCGCTACCACCGCACCAAATTGAAATATTTATCGTTAGCGACACGAGCGCGCGCACTGTGGCGATGTGTTTCCAGCTGTGTCTCAGTGAAGTGGGTGTTACTGTCAATATGTTGGGAAAGAAGTTCATTTACGAGCTGTGACACAGCGGTAATGTCTACATGTCACATTTTCTATCTATTTAAACAGCCGGTAACACTCACCATCGAGTAATGACCTGTTCTCCATCCTGCCACTGTTGTCATCTTGTACAAGTCACCCTTGCCATTATTCCCCACTGACTTAACGATATCATATCGACCATCGGGCTGCTGGTCTGCTAGATTTTCAATGTGATTATGATAAATATAATGCGTTGATTTTTTCAAGTAATATTATTTTGCACAATAGGTTTACTTAATGTTAAAGGCTATGAAACATAACCAATTTTTAGTTGATCACCTCAAAGGATAAATAATATTAATTTACTTTATGCCACAGACATAATATATATTTCAAGTAAGTAGTTCCGGATACAGTTATCTCTATAATAAACCGTCACAACCACTATCACTCACAGTCAGAGCCTCATAAAGAGGAATCGTATAATCACAATGTAAGGATAATATTTCCGTCCCTCTTTCTATCCTCAACCTCCGTCCTCCTTTGTACGTGTAATGTCCGGCCCTCAATCACGGTTGCTGCGGACTTGACTCTTATATTGAAAATGTTAATAGGAGCCTACATTTTTAGAGCAAGTATTATTAGAACGATACCCGGTTGGTGACCGTTAAGTTTTTTTATAATATCTTTCACTTATCTTTAAGATGAGTCGACACAAGAGCGTGTAGTGTGTGTGAGTGGCGTGTACGCGAGAAACGTGCGCACCTCACATATCTGAAGTGTTTCAGCCAAATCAAAAGATTATTACTCATGTCCGTTATTATTTATTTTAGCGGGAAATAAGTAATCGTATTAGGGTGATCCCACATATTTCATTTCAAACACACCTTGTGTTGAATTAAGCTCTATTTTAATGATATAAGTTCAAAAAAATGTACACTTAACTCGTGGAAATTTCTGGAAAAATCATAAACTGGCAGAGACACAGACAGTACATTATTATTCAGTCTATCCCGATCCATCCATCAATACAAACCGATCTAATTTAAACAATACACAACAAACATTTCTAAAACCCGCGACGGCCTATTAAATCACGATGTAATTCGACAGTGAAACATGGACACTGTCCAGTCTAGCCCAGGTACTTACCTACCACTACTGTCTAGCCGTCAGACAGATACTAATGGCACTCCTTAGCCTCACCACAGACTATACCGGACCCTTTTTTAGCCATATATCGGCAAAATAATATTTATACACAACACTCATCGACCTGAAATATCACCCTTGTCGAATGACGTTATCCTAAACCTTTAAGTAACAAACATAATTTTTTTTTTCGATTCTCAAGCTATGCAATGTGCCTTTGCAGACATTAGACACATATTATTATGAATCTTACTTTAAAATGATCTATCTGTAATTAGGTACTCTCCCATATAATTATAAAATAACCTATTACGGATATTTTGCAATAAAGCTGCAATCTATTCAAAATATAGTTACTGCCGCAAATTACCTAATTACCGGGTCATTACCGCCATCATTCGGCTATTATCGGCCATCAGTGGGACCGGCCACAATATATCGATTTTATCAAACGGCTAGTAATATTGAACGGCAGATAATTACGTACAAATCCAAACATCGTGCCTATATGAAACTACAAAAGTGGTACTTAAAGCAATAATCTATTTATTAACTTCAAAAATAAATTGAACAACTCTAGTGATTGTCATATTTTTGTAAAGATAATATTAACATATTCTATTACGGATTTTATCGCGTCATTTTAATATTATTAATCCCGACGTGTCAGACCCTTTACAGCGTCCATATTCACGACGATCTAATCTGGTTACAATTTTCATGCGTGAATTTTACTGCCTTTATACGCGCATACGGCAGCCGGAGTACCTGTAGCCAATTCAAATATGCTTCAGAATGTTTGAGGACTACTTGCAACCAATCCAAATTAACTAAAGAGAGAGACTCAGGCCAAAGCTATATAGTACGCATGATTGAATTTTATAAAATAGGCTTATGAAGGAGAACTTACGCAACTTGCTCACGTACTTTTTGTAAAAACCTACTGAAATAATAGACGCGCCTCTAGAAGCCGTGCCGTTGACAAGTTTTCATAGCAGACCAAACAAAACTGACAACCGGACAAGTACAGACAACATTTATTTACGGGAAACGCTAGTATTAAATACAAGCGGCATTAATTAATGTTAAGCGACCAATTATAGTTAACCAATTCAAAAATAGTTTAACATAGGAGTAATTCAGAAAATCGAAGTGAAAAAACACTGCTTTGAGGTGTGTTGTGTTCCTCACGGTGATCAAGGTTGTCAGTGCTCCGCTAGGAAACATTGTATTAGTAATGGGGGACTTCGACCCTTAAACTGTCAACCCAATTATTCCTCTTTCATTTTACAGGGTCAGCAACGCGCAAGTGATACCGCTAGTATTACGAAAGTCTATAGGCTACGGTATGCTTGTTTGTCACCTTAGTTAAATAAAAAAAACCTTAATCTATTGTGTATTGAGAACTCTCAGGATATAACTATCGGGAAACCATAACTAGTGAACTTGTTGCAGCGGTAGGGCAAAGTATCTGGTTTAACCGCGGTTATGTTACAAAGACATAACAACCACTAGCTATGACAGAGCGTAAGGAATCTAGAGTAGGATATGACGCAAACAGCGATCAGAATAAAATTCATACAGAATGGTAAAAGGCGCGCATCGGCTGTAAATATGTAGGTGAGAATATTGTTTTATTTTATTAGTAGATAGCGTAAGATAGATGTAATTTTATTGATTAAAACCCTGGATCGCAGCCTAGTCTTAGTGTACCTTTTGTCCTGCTCTCCCAAAGTAGGTCTAAGTAGTAATAAAACAATACAAAACGTCGTACAGTTAGATATTTAATTTTTATGATAATGATTAGTCATTTTTAATAAAAACAAGTGAGTCGCATCGGTGCTGCGTTCTGTTTAAAACGCAGTGGTCCTGACCGCACTATTTGGCGCAGTATGTTTCCTCGCGCTCGTTATTATACGACGAGGTATCATCTCGACAATGGGACGGCGACGCGAGTTCGCACACCCCACTTATATCCGTCACAATGGGTACACAATACACTAATATATTCCCGCCATTGTGGCCCAACCACGACGTGTATCTTGATCATCCCAGATAGCGGTGAGTGACGTGATGAATAGGAATACACGGGCACGCGTCAATTGTGTTTACTTGTATTGCTGATAACAATTTTCCGTTACCTTGCTTACACGTCTCATGATATCAATAATCTTTTAAGGATAATTTATGAATACCGACTAAAAACTCGACACATCAGTTAGCCTAAACATAAATTTGATTAAAGAGTCGAGTTGGTATGCTCGTACAGTACAAAACTACTCGACTAATCACAAAATTGGTTCACAAACTTGACATCAGGCGACAATTGAAAGTCTCCTTTTGAGGAGGGACAAAACTGTAACTGTAACCCACTAGAGTCAAAACTCAAAGCGTTTTTCATTGTAATCGTGTTTTTATGGATATATTTCTTCTGAAGCCGTGAAAAATATAAGAAACATTATTAATGTACCCACAAACATCCGAAGCTTAATCGAAAAACGGTTGCAGAACCGCCGCGCCGCGCCGCCTCCTCGCAACAATATCAAAGGGAAAGGAGATGATCTATATACTTTATGTATATTTTTTGTAATCGGAAATATTTTTTGGTCCTTGGGGCCGCAGATCGACTATTCGATATTTTGTTGGTCTTTTCCCACGATGATTGACTGTTTCACTTCCCGCTTTTATCGTGGAAATTCACGGATTATTCCGTATAATCTGAACGTCGATAAGGAAAAACAGCAAACCATTGAAGATGTATTATTATGGTGGCGCGAGGGTGTCATCATCAGCTACTATAGTTTTGAAATTAAGGATCATTTATTTTCTAGTAACATGACCATTCCACCCACAGACCTACAACGTACGTAGGTACGTACGTAGTTTTGTATATTATTTGTAAAATATGTTAAATTATTACGTAAACAACTCATTTACAATATCGATACGGATTAAGAGTTAAAGCAACATTAAACAAATTACATAACCATATAATAACTAAGTTCTATTGCCATACAGCCATGTCATAGAAAGCGAGCCTATTGCTTTTTACTGGACCACTCGACACGAATCTCAAATCCGAGCAGATTTAGCGGAACTAGTTATCGAATCCAGGAACTCTTAGAACTTAGAACGCTTAGTGCTTAGTAGCCACACATGCGAGCACTAGACCGATGAAGCAGTTAAAACTACAAATAAAGAAAATATATATTATGACTTTTAATTTTAATCTCGACGGCTATCATAAATAAACAGTTTATGTTAATAAGTGGGGAGCTGCTGCTTGGTTTGTTTTAATCTCAGAGCTGTGCCTAATGAGGTTTGGATGCGCGAACAGCACGCGATTACAATAATAAATGAGATCAGATTGTGACCGCAATCTTTTTGTTTTCTAATGTGTTTCATGAATATTTTTGTTGGTAATTTTCATTTCGAGGGTTAACCATTTTTATAATAGACCTTACATGAATTACAAAATTTGCACAGTTCAAAAAGTTTTAACTTTCATCTACCAAATTGTAAATCTTGGGTAGGTAATATGTATTTAAATTTGTTGCCAATGTATAGATTTAATATAGTCTGTATTGTTTCTTTTTTTTATGGGATAGGGGGCAAACGAGCAGACGGATCGCCTGATGGTAAGCGATTTCTGCCGCCCATGGACACCCGCAACACTAAAGGAGTCAAAGTGCGTTGCCGACCTTTAAAAGGGAGTACGCTCTTTTCTTGAAGGTTTGAAGGTCATATGGGTCCGGAAATACTACAGGCGACAGTTCATTCCACAGTTTAGTAGTGCGAGGCAGAAAGTTTCTAGAGAAACGCACAGTAGAGGACTGCCAACCGTCCAGATGATGTGGATGGAACTGCTGTCGCGTGGAACGATGGCGGAAAGTGGCAGCAGGGATCAATCCGAACAATTCGTCTGAGCATTCCCCGAGGGATCAGCATTCAGCATTTATTTATTCTGATAACATGATAAGCAAGCACCTACCACGGTATTCGGCAAAACAGCCTAAAGACGCCAGGAACACCACTAAGATCAGTCGCGCGATGTCATATTATGGCCAGTAATTTCACTGGCTGCACTGCACATTATTGCTTAGTGGCAGAATGTTCGGCAACGTAATATCTACATGAACACTTTCAACCGCCAACTCGCAGAACGTGAGAGATGGAGCGTAAAATTTCTCAATAACGTTCTGCAACGGAACACATTGGACGCGTATTGTGACGTCATAGATGTTCGCGTGTTCCATATAAATTGTACATGCATGGCGCTGAATAAAATATGTGCAACGGACGCGAGGATCAGCGGAGATTGTCGAAGATCGCCGATGATCCGTGAACCGGTTACCACATAACTTTATATCGGGGAATTTTGTAAACCATAAATATTGTGAAAAGTTATTGCATGTAAATGTCTTTGTATGTTGTTCATCTTTTAAATGCCTAATATTTCAAAGGAACCTTAGGTCCATCTCGTTTGAGGCCATCCTATGCTGCGCTTTCCAGTGCGTGGTCTCCACTCGAGAACTTGCTACACTTCAGCTTGCTAATCCTTTCAGCGATGTCGTTAGCATTGGTTCTTCTACGAATCTCCCTTTTTCTGATTCCGTCACGTAGAGAAATACTAAGCATAGCTCTCTCCATAGCTCGCTGAGTGAATTTGAGCTTTCTTATGAGGCCATAGTGAGTGACCACGTGTCTGTGTCATATGTTATCACTGGTAACACATACTGGTTGAAGTCTTTTATCCTAAGGAACTGTGGAATAGTTGAAGTTGAGAAGTTACCCGAACGCCCAGCCGAGTCGGATTCGACGAGTGACGTCTTTCTCGTAGTTGGATCTACCTAGTTTCCTAGGTAGATATACTCGTCAACAACTTCGAGAACAAAGCTCCCAACGGATATTGAGGGTTCAATATAACTTTGTCATGTCCATGTTCATTTTAAGGCCTACCTGTTAAGAAACTCTGTTGAGGATTGAGCATTGTGCTGATCTCATGCAGAGATTTGCCATTTCTACGATATCGTCGGCAAATCAAATATGAGTGATATACTCGCCAATGAATGGTAAGAACCACAACTTATTCAATGTAAACAACGTATTCAACCGATTGGAATTATTGAAAAAACAAAATAAATATTCTTATTGTGTAGGTATTTGTTCACTAAAAAAACTTCATTAGTAGACAAAGTTACTACATCTACCGTTAGATAAATTTATTTGAAGCGTTCCATTTTTTATTATCTTGTCCGTTGAATACAATACTGCTTTAATAACTCAACGTTTATATAAATCATTGTTTAGCTTCAATTTATTCGCGTAGGAGAACACTGCTTATTGGTAATTGGTTTGTACACAATTCTATTTCTAAGCCATCCTAATCTAATACAAGCTGATGTCCGTTAACTTTGCTCGCTTCTTTGGTTAGTAAGTGCTTTATAAATTGTATGAAATGTTTTAATCGTAAAAACCGATTTCTCTTATTTAACGCCATGACAATAGCAACCGTCATAAGAGGTAGAATACTCGTCAAATACTTTAATGAAACTTTTTCAAACCGAGCCACAAAATATAACCATAATTGTATTTATATGAACACCAGTTTCGTTTTATAAATAAGAAAGTATTCGATGATCCTATTAAAAGGTGGCTGAGACAGAAATCCGGGCTTATTTGCAGATATTCTTCAAAGTAAGCGGCTTGTCCGGAAATTGGAAATAAGACAGTTACCCGCTGCCGCCTTAGCAAACAGTGTGGCAATCTTATGTTTTATATTCTCCTATTTCTAAATAAATTTGTCTTGGCTTTATACAGTGTTAAAGATAGCATAAAATATAGCGGTCTCTCACTGTATTCTATAAAAATTTGAAGCTAGCTAGAACTTTTAGCAGGGCACTGAATCAAGAATTAGGCTTGTCAGTCTGTTTTAAATGTTAAATGTAGAGGCACACACACACAAGTCTGCCACCCAAAATAATCCTACAGTTTCTTCAGGAAAAACGAATGTTTTAAATAAAATGCCTTACAGCCCGTTTGAAAGTCAAAGCAAGGTTTTCTTTAGGTATTAGAACAATATTACAACTTAAATAAGAAAAATAAATAAGTTTTAAAAGCAAAATGTACAAAGATTTTTTAGGCCGAATTGTTAATTTTTTCCTTAAAACAGGGCTACAGTAAATTTTCCCCTTTTGGCGAGAAAATGCGAGGTTCGAAATACTGATGAATCCGATTCATATTCCAATTCAGGGCAAAATTAAAAAAAAAGTGTGCGGTAAGAGTTCATCTTTATATATAAAAGAAAGTCGTGTTAGTTACACTATTTATAACTCAAGAACGGCTTTACCGATATGGCTGAAAATTGGTGAGGAGGTAGCTTAAAGCCAGGAGACGGATATAGGCTACTTTTTATCCCGGAAAAATATCGGAATATCCCGGAAATCCCGAAAAAAGGAAATAGGAGAACTACTTACGGGATTTGTATGAAATTTCATACACACATAGTATGTGACCGGGAATAACATATAGGATATATTTTACCCTGGGAAAATGTGGGAATATCCCGGAAATCCCGAAAACCTAATATCTTACGGGATTCAAATGAAATTTTATACACACATAATAAGTGACCAGGAATAACAAACAGGATATATTTTACCCCAGAAAAATGTGGGAATATCCCGGAAATCCAGAAAAACTAATATCTTACGGGATTTGAATGATATTTTATACACAGATAGTATGTGACTGGGAATAACAAATGGGATATATTTTATCCCAGAAAAATGTGGGAATATCCCGGAAATCCCGAAAAACTAATAATCAAATCAAATCAAATCAAATCAAAATTTATTTCAAATAGAATACACAGAATGGTTTTGCGGTGGTTACTGCACTAAGCTCGGGGCTTGTATCGCAGATACCATCAGAGTTTAACAATTCCTATTTTAACATTGTTGTATTATGGACTCCGTAGACATCATAGGCAAGTCGCAAAAAATTAAAATAAATTAAATTAAAATTACATTAAAATTAAGTTAAATTCAGTTACAATTATTAGAATTGAACGCAAAAAAGAAATCGGTGACTGAAGTAACAAGATAAGCTATGTTTTGTCCGTGTTAGTTAGTGTATCAATTATATAAATATATATATGAGTTTAAGTGCGTTTATGTGTGTGTGCGTGTGTGTGTGTGTGTGTGTGTGTGTGTGTGCGCGCGTGTGTGTGTGTGTGTGTGCGTGTGCGCGTCTGTGTGCGTGTGTGTGTGCGTATGTGTGTGTTCTGAAATTGAATGTCAGCTAATAGTTAAAATGATATTCTCAGTTTCAAGATATGAATGATTCCTTAACCAGCTTTTTAATGTACTTTTGAATTTACTCGTAGGTAGGTTTATAATTTCTTTTAGAGTGTGGCATACTTTGTTGCAGATGTGTGGGAGAAGAAAAGTGGGTAGGCGTTTTATGAAAGTCGTCTTTATAGCAGGAACGGGGACCCGAAAGACGCGACGGTTGGTTACGTGCGAATGCTCAGTAGAACTTAAAGTTTTCTTGTGCATCGCCATTGCTGCTTTTAGAATGTATATTTGGCGTACTCTAAGAACTTTGCATTCTGAGTATAGATCGTCTGTGGGAAATCTGTAAGGTTTTTTCAGCATTACCTTCAGGACTGCCCGCTGAGCCCTTTCTAACTCAATCATTTTAGTTTTAATCGCTCCTCCCCAAGCCAGGATGCAGTAGTGTAGTAGGGATTGGGTAAGTGCTTTGTATACCATTAATAATATGTTTTTAGTAGCACTTTGGCGCAGTGATTTGAGAATATATATGGTTTTTCTTACTCTTCCCGATAGATTAGATATATGTTTTTTGAATGTTAAATTTTCGTCAAGTAAAACCCCTAGGTACCTAATACAATTTATGTTACTAATTGTATTGCAGCTACAGTGTAAGGTGTGGGTCAGATCGCAAGTATGGATTTTGATTGGTGGCAGAAACATAGGCCTGGATGCAAGAGTTTTGTGAAAGGCTACATACTTGGTTTTTTTATAGTTGAGTGTTAACAAGTTTCTATCGAGCCATTTGGCGATACTTGCCATATCTGTTTCGGCGGCCTTAAATGCACCAACCCATGAGCGATTTTTGAAAATCACTGCTGTATCATCTGCGTAACATACTACTTCAGAACCACTGGACAAGGGTATTTCTAGAATGTCATTAATGTATATGGAAAATAGTGTGGCTGCCAAAACGCTTCCTTGTGGTACCCCGACGCTTATTGGGAGCGGCTCGCTAATGTGCTCTCCAACTTTTACTCGCTGGCTGCGATTAGCAAGGTAGCTGCGGAACCATTCCAATGCTAGTCCTCTTACTCCCTTCCCTTCGAGTTTGCGCAGTAGTATGGGGACAGACACAGTATCGAACGCTTTGGCGAGATCGAGGAAAATACCTACGCAGCATTCGTTCCTATCGAGAGACTTAGACACTGTGTCCGTCAGTAGGACAACTGCGTCCTCCGTTGATTTGTTGGCCCTGAATCCAAACTGTTTATCTGATAGGAGATTATTTTTATTTAAAAAAGAAGTGAGACGCTTATTTACAATTTTTTCTAGCAGCTTAGAGAAAATACTAAGCAAGGAAATGGGTCTATAGTTGCTAGGGCTTTTTTTGTCTCCGTCTTTATGGATGGGAGTGACGACTGCTAGCTTCCAGCACTGAGGAAAGACTCCTGCAGCTAGACTTATGTTAAATACATGTGTTAGTGGTTCCAAAATCGTATTTATGATTGTTTTAATTAAGATCGGGGTAAAGCCGTCTAGACCAGGGGAACTATCATTTTTCATTTTATCGATAAGCTTGTTAACTTCAAAGTGATCTGTAGGCTGCAGGAAAAGGGAGTCGATGGGGGATTTATTTGTTCTGTAGTCTGTAGCTAGGGAGGCTTCAGATGTGTTAAGCTTACATAGTGTTTCATTGGCCAACCTTCTGCCGATATTTGAAAAATATTCATTACAGCATCTGAGTGATGTCATGGGGTCTGTTTGGATTGTAGTTAGCTCGATTGCGTCTGAACGATTGTTTGGGATATTGCAGATGTTTTTTAGTGTTTTCCAGAGCTTTTTGGGGCAGTTTTTGTTTTCTTGTATTTTTTTATTTTCATAATCGGTTTTTAATCTATTTTGTAGGTTATAGAGAAAATTGCGATATCTCTTGTATATCACTTGGCATAGTGGGTCATGGGGAATTTTCCTAGCTTCACGGTGAAGTCGATCTCGATTTTTTTGGCATCTCATTAATCCAGGGGTGATCCAGGGTTTTAGAGAACGTTGGGAGCGTTTAACCGCCTTAAAAGTCGTGTTTTCTTGGACAATTTTTTCCAGTGTGATGCTGAATTTTGAGGCTGCTTCGTCGGCGTCTTTTATGCTCGTTATATAAGACCAGTCAATCGCTTTCAGAGCATTCGTAACCGCATATACATCAATCTTACTGATGATACGTCCCCTTTCAGACATGCGCTTGGGTTTTTTATTTAGAGATGTGCTTAACAGGCAGATGTCGTGATCAGTTATTCCTGCGCTACACACCATTCCCACCGCAGAAGTTGGGTTTTTTATGAAAATATTATCTAAGCAAGCCGAGCCCCTAGTGGGTACATTAATAGCGGGCAGAAGATGATGACTTGCTAAGAGACAGAGGTAATCAGAGCATTGGTCACTTAGAGTGTCACAGCAAATATCTAAATTGATGTCTCCTGCTACTATGACAGTGTGATGGTTATTTAACTTTTTCAGAGTGTTGTCTAGAAATGTAATAAAGATATCCGTGCTCTTAAATGAGGGGGATCTGTAAATACCTATGATTGTTGTCTGATCATTTATGCTAAGCTTGAGACAGTTACATTCGCTACAGAGTGGTTCTTCAGCCGTGGCTAAGCTCCATATGTCCTTTACATAAGCTGTAACGCCACCACACTTGTTTATATAATTTTTAGTATGAAATGATTTATAACCCGGAATCTGGGGTATAATTGAGTTATCGGTGAGCCAGCATTCAGACAATATCACTACATCTGGGTAATATTTCAAACGTTTCAATGCGACAAGGAATCCGTCAATGTTACGGTGGAGACTTCTGATGTTAAGAGTTAAAACTTTAAAACTGACATCATGTTGTGGCAACATATCGCAACAATCCTCCAGACTCTCAAGAGTATGACAATTAATGGTAAACGTTTTATCTATGTCTTCACTAAGGTCAAACATTAGTATAGTTAGGGAGCTGAAAGGTAAGTTGTATTTGAGTTAAATGGTCTTTAGTACTGTTGTCATTTCTTGAGAGCTCTGTGGCCTGTGTGAGTAAATAATGATTATGCGATATTTTATATATATATTTTTTGTTGTATTTTAGATATGAGGTAGTGTATGTGTGTGTATTTTGTGTGGGTATTGTTGTGATCCGTATAATAGTAAAATTAGTACCGGTATATCGTAAGTATTTGGATGGTTTAGTTGCGGGCATGTTCGTCGGCTTGAGTTGGTCCCAGCTTCTGGTCCAGGTCTTCAAGAGATTGTATACGTGTGGCGGGCATTCCTTCAGCTTTCTTAATAAAAACAAAGCCGTTGCGCACCCAGCAAAATCTGTATCCGTGTTTGGCCGCTCTAAGTCTCGCTTCAATAGCTTACGTGATTTGAATGAAATTTCATACAGTACACATAATTAAAAATTATGTGAGAATTCCCAGAAAACTTATGTATGAGACCTACTTACGAGATTTAAATGAAATGTTAATAGTTTGTGATTGGCGCTGGCATATTGAATACTTCTTTTTTCGGAACAAAGCGGGAATATCCCTAACATTGAGTACTTCTTATGCCATGAATAAAATCCGACAACAATTGTGTTACTAAATCTAGGCGTACGAAGTCGCGGGTAAAAGCTAGTCTTTCATATTGACAAGTCTGTCATTTACAAAAAACAGTAATACTTTGTCATTTTAAAATTAAACGACAAAGAATAATATGATACATAATATAGTAACCCGCAAAATAAATCAAGCAAATTTCACATATGCCATTAGTTATGAGGCAGTTGTATATGTATTACTTAGGTACCTATTTCTAATGCCGCCGTCACATATTATATTTTAAAGTTCCATTAGTTCTAATAGAGGTGTTCTAAACGGTTTTGGATAAATCCCAGTCTCTATTAATAATAGTGTATAAGAATAGAAAAGATTACAAATATCGAGGCTCATTAAGCTAAAACCATTAATTACTCGTATATAACAAAGAAAGAAAAGATAGTGAAATAACATTATTCATTTACGCAAAGCAATTACCGTTATGTAGCAAGTCATTCTTATATAATTATATGTATAGATTACCTGATACAATATCCTTTACATTATTACCAAGAAAAAATCTAATAGAGCGTCAGACAGCCATATCAATGCTAAAACACCCTGAACGTCTGAACCTAAAAAAATAATTTACTTTGTCCCAGACTTTTTCCAATAAAACATGAAACGTTAAATTTGTTATTTTTTTCTTTAAAAAATCCTGAAAATCTTGTGTTTCAATAAGTCTTGCCAAACGAGACAACTGCTGGCAATGTTCTTATTGCAAACCCTGCACTTGGACTCCTTATTGAAACTAACGTTTAATACGAATCAGGCAAAACTGAAACCTATCTATACAACTTTAAGTCCATTTTAAATTAATCTTGAATATACATATTTCACATTGAAAACTGAACTTAATGGTTAGGGAATGACAGTGTAATATCTTCTGCAGTGGATATATTCCAACCGTATGGACCTAGGAAAGTATGGTCGTGATTGCGAGGAAGATGGATTAAGGCGGGAGCGATAAGGCCACGCTCTGAACTTGGATGTGTCAAAGTCGTAGTGCAGGGCCAGGATTTATTTTTAACTACGGTCATAATTATGGTCTAGGTTTTATACTTAGTCACTAGTCACACTTAATCAATCCAGACAAACCCAGACAGTTGATTTTATACAAGTACTAACCGAAAATAAACTTCACAGCCGCGTCTTCAGCCACGGCATCAGCAGGGCAAGAGCGTCAAGTGATTGATGAACATGACGGAGCTTATTGCTAAATGAGTCGAGAGGGGAACGTAAACGCCAATGATTGTTAAGCTAAGCATTTAGAAAAGTGGTGATGGGCTTGAAGTCAGCTAATACTGTCTGATTTTTTCATCAAAACTTAATGCATTTTATAAAATAAAAACCACAACAACCAGAAAATGCGACCTGGATCTAATCACAATTCCATGTAGACACCAATATCGGAAAGTATCCATGGAGACTCCAGGGTGTATTGGAGGCGTATAATATAGTATTGAGTTCGTAACTATAGTTACATTAAAACTGTCGCCAATAGTTATATCTTCAATGAAGATCGATGACATAGGTATTCGACTGGGCGATTCATTCGTTGGCTGCGGGTGGAAAGTTCATTCCACACGGGTATAATGTTTGCATTTTTTTATTTTACTAATTTATTTCAATTATAAGCAGTGATAGCCTAGTGATATTTGGTCCATTGGACTGCCAAGTAAAAGGTCTCGAGTTCGAATCCAAGGCCGACTCAAGGTCTGACTCTGACTTTTCAAATTCATGTGCGTATTAATAATTAATTATCACTCGCTTAAACGATGAAGGAAACATCGTAAGGGAAGCTGCATGCCACCTGCCGTTCCTACGTCTCACTTCGTTCGCCTCCGTCACTTTCGGTGTAGTAGAATGCCCAATAATATCCTGCACACGTACTCTGCGATGTCAGCGGAAAGTGCATAAGCTTGGTCGCTGTTGTTCCATGGTTATGTATCTATGCCTGTATATGGATGGAGGATATGCCACTGGATGTTAAACGCTTCAAAAGTCTTTCAAACAAAATAATTTAATCTACCCGCTGATCTTCCGCAGGAATTTATAATATATTTTCGCGCCGTTTTCACTTTTGGTTGAGTGGGGGGACAAACATAATGAGCGAGGTGTGAATTTGAATAATTTTATTCATGGCGCGACTGCACGTGGCGCCCCCTAGCCGGGCCGAATTATTTGTGTAAATGAGGTTTTTGTAAGCAATTTGATTTAAAAATCTTTCCCTAAATACCAAGAGCAAGTATAACATTATGTTAATGTTATAAATAAGCTCTCTATTAATAGATATTGGAGTTTAATAAGCTACGGTTATCCCGTTATATGTTATAGGACAAAGGCTATCCTTCTACCGTTGCTCTAGACATACGACTTTTTTCGAGTGATTCTTCCACGTCTCTTTATTTAAAGTTAATCTACAGCTGTTGTTATATGGATTCCTCATGTTACTAAACTATGTTATCCTCCCGACTAGCAACAAACCAGAATATGGTTTGTGTCAAAATCATGCAACTTTTTTATTGGCTTTTGTTCCAGGCTTGAAATATTTTGAGGGAAAAACTAACTCGATAAGCGCGTACGCAGCATGGATACAGATTCAATGTTCTAGTAAAATCAAATCAGTTCGACGTTCAACTCAATAACACGCTTAATATTCACCGCCATTGATGTTATTTCGTGAAAATTTTTAGCCAGAATATATTTACTTTAACAGGTTTACCTACTGTTTAACTTAAACAGGTAAAAGGAACGCTTTTGAATATAAAATAAATGTCTTTTATAAAATAAAAATAAATAAAACAGCAAGCTTCGAATTTGCAGCATAAAATATGTATGACATTCATTTCACAAATTCCCACAAGCTAACACAATTTGAACTTGACGTAAATATCGCAGAGATTGTAAAATTAATAAAAAAGCTAAAACTAATGGTGGTTACTCAATTTTTTATATATTTAATAATGGTTGTTCAATTTGAATCATACTTGTTACTCGATCAAACGTAACCGTGTATATTTCTCAATTTGCATGACAAGTGCATGTTATACGTGACTCACTGCAAATTACATTATGGTTTGAGTATTCATGGAAGGTAAACTTGATCGTGTGTACTTACCTAATTTGTAACCACCATTAATATAAATATATACTATACCATCTACTTCATACGCTTAATAAATCTAATATTATTATTTCTTTGTTGCAGATTTCATCCTGATGATTCCAAAAAAGTTGTCACTTTATAGGTCAGTATGGAAGGCTAAGCTTGACCTATTCTTTATAAGTTGTTCTTTTTTGTTTCATAGACATTTTCCAGACTTCAAATCAGGTTCTCTGAGTATATGCAGACTGCCTAAAAGTTCGACAATTCATCAGTCTTCCAACGTTACATATTAGAAAATATTAGTGGAAAGGAGAAACCTATTCATTGTTTTCCTCTTAAAGATTTTATTACACTAAAATATGTTGCTAATAATATAAATAAATTCCATAATTAAAAAGCCCGGGTCGAGTAGCACATTATCACGCTATGGCTAGCCTGGCAGCCGGCAACCACATGCATAAAGTGTATCATATTCACGCAACACTGTTCGGTAAGTCGTCAGGAGACGATGAGCAAGCATGCATCATCAGCATGGACGTTTACGGCCAATTATCTTACTCGTCCATTAATTATAATGCCTTCCATAACTTGCAAACATAGACCTGTCTTCCTGGAGAGTGTTCATTATTAGCCTATATCTATCTATCTATATACAGGGTATGACGCAGTAAATAATATACAACCTGAACGTGAGTCACCTACTCCAACATTTTGAAAAAAAAAGTAATTATCTCATGCATAATTGACAAGATAGTCGTTAATATTTTAATTATTTTCTTACGGGGTTTTCATTTGTTACGTGAAACCTTGTGTGTAGGTATGTACCTACACTAAATAAGGTCCTTAAACTTCGAGAAAATTTTTCTTTCAAAACCCTGAATATGAAAAATCTGTATCAGTTTTCATCATTCAGTCATCTCAGTTGCATTAAATGATTAAATTCCATCAATACCAAAAAACTATTTTCAACCGAAATTGATACTGGAGAAAACGAAACAGCTGCACATAAAAAATCTTTGCTCGTAGAATTACATTATAAATTCAATAAGAGACGGTCCTAGACCGTAGGGCTGCCAGCCTTTTATAACAGTTTTTATTGGCTACTATAATTGAAAACAAAAAGCGCATTTTTCTTTGTTAGCATTGAGTTAATAAACCCTTAGGTTCCACGGAGTAAGTTTTTGTTTTATGAATGGTAAGCACCACAACTCATTCAATGTAAACAACGTATTCAACCGAATGGAATTGTTTTAAAAACAGAATAAATATTGTTATTGTGTATTTGTTGACTACAAAAACTTTACTAAAAACAAAGTTACTACATCTACCGTAACCGTCTAGATAAATTTATTTCAAGCGTTCCATTTTTGATTCTCTTGGCTGTTGAATACAATACTCCTTTAATAACTCAATGTTTATACAAACCATTACTTAGCTTCAATTTGTTCGCGTGGGAGAACACTGCTTATTGGTAATTGGTTTGTACACAATTCTATTTCAGAATCGATCTTTATTTTTTGTGTGCAGACGTCACGTTTGTAGCAATTGAAGTATAGTAGCTAGTATACTTTTTATTTATTAGATATGGAAATCTGGATGGACATCACAGAACTGTACTAGCTAGTAGTAGTGTTTACTTAAAGTTTGAAGCGAAAACAATTGGATTTTCGAAGTCATGTGAGAAATAAAATTAATTAATTGGGGAATAGAAATAAAGGGTAAAGGGAAGCACCGTGAAGACACTAGTCTAAGGCACCTGTACGCGCAAAGTACAGATTGAAAACCCCCACCAAACCAATATGGACTATAGCCTGAACCTCTTCGCTACAAGACGAGTCCCGTGTCGAGTGGCGTGTCGAGTGAACTAATAATAGTTAATAGATACGGTACAGGGCTGAATTATTCTATCATGTCGAAATCGTCATGGAAGCTCATCACCCAGAAAGAACGCGAATTATTTATATTTCCAAAATATAGCATCTAGTATTACCTAAATGTACTCAGTACTTTTTTTGGATAACGAGCGAAGGAATAAGATATGAATACCCTGGGGGACTGCACTTATCACGTACCAACTTTATGCGTTAGATTCAGTTAGGTATTCGCGTAACTTTGGAAGACATTTTGGGCTTCCGTAAACTATTGTTGAAATGGATCACCATCTGAGACCATTTGTAAGGTGAGAGCACATGTAACACGAACTTCTAAAATTTAAGTGACTATAACTTACTGGATGGGCGCGGTCCACTAATCTAAGTGTCTCCTATGCCTGGAAGCGACAGCGAAATATTACGGCGACCCCGTCGTTTACATTGGGTACCACATCTAGTTTTATGGTGATACTGGTGATTATTTATATTACGTATAATATGTTACTTGGTTTCTTAAGTGGCTTTACTATGACAGTAAATATCCTATCATACTATAGTTGCACGGTTGTAGGATATTACAAGGGAAAAAAACTAAGTATTTTGTTTTTCATTGACAACGTAGATACTTAGTAACATTCATCTGTGTTAGCATAACATAAAATCTGGCTTTTGGGGGAGGTTTAAGATAATATTAATCTATAAAACAGTAATTCCAAGACTAAGATGAATTTATCGACACCTTATTAATTTAAACTCCATCAAGCTGTTTATGTACGCATTATTATTACTAATGCACACATTTATAATAATTAATATGCCTACCAAGAACATCATCCTGCCTCGTTTGGTTCAGTGCATTCAGGATATAAACATCTAATATGTAGCTTGCTTACTAAATATTACTTATTAACCTTTCATTGAAGGTACATAAAACAAATTTTAGTTAAATGGAAAATAAAGCCAATGTAATAAAGTTATCTCTACAAGCCATTACAAGCCACATTTGTACCGTCCTTAACTTGAGTAATGTCCGCAAATTTGTCCGTATGAACGGGACTGAGAGAGTTAGGCACTCTGCGTTATTGCCCAATGGGCCACAAACGCCCACCTTATCGCTGTCTCGTAAACATTTGTATCAGAAAACGATAACTTTTTGTCATTAGTTTTGATATCTACGTTGTTATAGAATCTTAATAATTTGACGTTTATTTCGTCTCGAGCTTCGTGTCGTGTATGAATTATTATGTGTAGTATTATGTTATATTTTCCAGTAGATTTTAATAATCGAAATGCAAAGGGCAATTATGGGAATATATCATGCCTACTTTAAACGTAATCCCACTTTGGATTTTATGCAACAGCGAAGAATAGACTAGAATAGCGTATGCGATTTCTATACATTGTTGAGCAAGATGCTTCGTACATTTGGCAGATCGTATAGTATTTGTAGAAGCGTACATTGAATTGCATTAGTAGAAATAATTGTTTGAAAACATTTCAACTAATATTAGAAATGTGGGTGTTGTATGTTTGTTATGCTGTACGATCGTAACCGCTCGGCTGCTATTGTGTATGATACCGATGCTGGATGAAATGTTGTGTTACAAATGTTACTAATGTAGAATGATGTTGATTAATGTTTATTTCATCCCGCACTAGGTTGATATTATAAGAGAATTGCATTCACTTTAGAATTAAATAAAGAAAACTATGCAGAGGAAAATAGTTTACTCTTCATAATAAGAGAACTTATTTTATTGAGATCAAGATTTTGAGTTAAGAAGTCTGGGTAGGTTCCTGAGCTAGAATTAGAGCTATGAATGATACGTAATAATATAATAGATTCTTAAACAAAGACACCACATCGACCTACCATGGGGAGGCGTAACACTAGTAGGTACGACTTACAAAAATAATCTGCTCATTACTAATTCTATCTTCGCACCGTATCTAACCAAGTATCAGGCAGGTATGCCAAAAAAGGCACCGATTAGAACTGATGACGATTTGGTTTTGTGACGTTGCAGAGGAGGAAGCGCCGAATACAAAATACTAAGAACCGCTGCGGCAAATCTCTCATACGGAGCCCAACGTGAGTCTGTGCCGCGAAGCCGAACACTTCCGGTGTACATTTCCCGCCTGCACTATTTTTGCAAAGGCGGATGACATGGAAGAGTACATGCGCCAAAAGACGAGGTACATGCCAAGAGTGGTGCTACTGGAGTAGCGCCGTAACGTCATCTTTAAGGCGTTCGTGGTGCGAGTACCGAATTGCTTTCTGCCTCTCGTCATGGAAGAAGACTTTTGGCCGCAGGGCGTGCCGTTCCGTCGCTTCCGCGGACAAGTACCACAGGACAGCACAAAGACAATTAGTACAAAGTGAATTGTTACTAACATAGGTTTGAGTTCTATATAGGTACTAACACATTTTTGTATTTACTGTATATAATATTATGTATCTATGGGCCATGGATGCCTGAAATAAATGACAAAATAAATAAAGTATCGCACTATAGGTATGTAATAATAAGTTTACCAGCTTTGCTCATATTTGTACCCGAAAAATAATCCATTAGAACGATCTAAAACACTTAGGTCCGAAGGGAGTATCCGATATTAGATTAGCGTCTTCCAAAATATTTGATAAATTTATTTATCTTTCTCTGGAACAACGACGCCAACGAGTTCACAAAAAATATTGCATTTTTTATTATATAGTTGAATTTGGGACCCAATAACATCTTGATTAAATGTATCTAAGATCCAACTTGTATCAAAAGTATGTGTGGCCTTCAAATCTATATCGGTCTACATTTTCAGAGCTAACACTAACTACCTATCAATCTAAGTAGATTCCACTATAAGTACACTACATAAACTATGATTTCACTAGCACTACGTGCATCAAAAAAACAAAACGATCTTTCATTTTACTTTGATTCTGTCTCACTCTGTGCACAGTCTAAAGGCAAGATGCCATTATACTATATCAATATAACTATCACTACATAGTATAAAACAAAGTCGCTTTCTCTGTCCCTATATCTATGTATGCTTAAATCTTTAAAACTACGCAACAGATTTTGATGCGGTTTTTTTAATAGATAGAGTGATTGAAGAAGAAGGTTTATATGTATATAATACATGTATTTTATTAGTACATTGCACCCGTGTAAAGCGGGGGCGGGTCACTAGTGTAATATAGAATAGTGTATTAGTAATCATAACGAAAAGCTGCTTACGATTTCTTTAATTATATGTATATTTATTTGGTACATTTTACATGGCACCATCGAGATTCTAAACTAAGCAGAGTTTATAATACTAGAAACTACTTTTTTGTAAATATTATATACAATAAGCAACACCCAGACAAACACAAACACTTACGTTTATTACATAAGTAAATATTTGTGTCCTTTGGGAATCAAACCCATGACCTCGTGAACAGTCCGACACTGGAACCACTAGACCACAGATGTCAAATGATAGCTATAAAGTATTTTTGGATGTACTGTTAAATGTAATGTATATCAGTAAGGTAGATACGCAAAGCTGTATATTTAACCTATAGTATAATTACTATCCCACTGCTGGGCAAAACTATATTAAAATGAAAATTTTGAATAAGCCGTTAGTAGCCATTTTTTAACACAAATTGTTGTGTCTTGTGGTGATAAACATTTTTATCCAGCGAATATGACTAGAACTAGATGCATGATAGACGTTTTTTTATAAGGAGTGCTTATATTGATTTCTGATACTTACCTACACGAATATTATACATTGAAATTGATATTATTAATCCCGATGTTTCGGAACCTTTACAGCGTCCAGTCTACCAGTGACCATGTAACCAATATAACGCGATAATATCCGTAAAAAGTAGTTTTATTTCAAGGAGTGCTTACTTTAATATTCCGTTGCAAATATGGCATTCTATGTTATATTACCGACAGTAATGTGGAGTCCGACCTTATTTTCCTATACGCAAAAAATAATCTAGCGTCGTCCCTAAAAACAGCGTATAGTTCAAAATTAAGGTGACGAAGATGACACAAACACTAATCGAAAAGGGGACACAAAGATCAACAAACGGGAAAACAAAAGAAAAAGTAGGAAATATCACAAAGAGCCATCAGTGGTGGGTGACGCTGGAGTGATGTGCTCTTTGGAATCTGAAAATGTGCGGCAGTTAGGCGACGTCATATTTTAAAAACTGAACTTATTACAGCCACCGGCTTGTGCAGTTCAGCTGGCTCATTCTAGCCAGATAAATACAGCTATACAGAATACAGCTATATCATAGATTAGTGTTTCCCATAGATTGACCTCACCTGCCATCTCATTTGGTTTGATCTGCTATCTGATCGATCTCTTCACTTAATATTATTACTATCTTTACTATTGGATATCGTTTCTTAACGAGCTGTGACAACTTTCAGTACCTAGATGCCATCTGACCACCACAAACCGAGTGCCCAATATCAATGCGAATACCTGAAAGCCTGCTTTTAGGTTTGACTGTCCGCAATTAGAAACTATTAGTACACCGTAGAATGTCATTTTTACGACCTCCTGGAGGGTCACAGACCCTTAATGAATAACAAGGACTAACGGTGATGGTTAGATAAGCTCTCTGAGCCAACGGAATATTGACGAGTCAACAATGCGTATCCATAAACTGACCGCGGCTGACCAGCCTCGCCAATTTTATTTTTTCATTTTTGTATACTACGAGATTACAAAATATAGCCGTTTCCTTCATTCCAATTCTAAACAAAATAACAAAAACAAAACATTCTATTCAATTGTGTCTACCCACGGATCCATGGCTGGCGATCTTAAATCAATTTAATGGTGAAAGTGATTTGCGCACAAATCACGTTTATGGCCCGTCCAGCTGCGCAAACACACGCCGAGTATGCGCACACGCAGTGTAATGGGAATTATGCGTGGTTTTATCTAATACTGATATTGAATGTTTTGTTTTCATAGTTTCTAAACTCCGTCTATGCAGTGTAGATACACTGCATGCCACTATGGTATCCATACAAGAAAGTGAAACTTGTAGCCACAGATATGTTATTTATAATGTTTCATTGTTTGTTTTTTGAGACCCCCCCATCCTATCCGAGCCGGAGTCCCTCAGGGCTCCGTGCTCTCCCCTCTCCTTTTCACGCTGTACACCAGCGATATTCCAAAAAGATCCAAGTCGCAGTTGGCTCTATTCGCTGACGACACGGCTATATATTATTCCGGCATCAGCCTAACAAACATCACCAAAATTCTCCAATCCTCTGTCAATGCCATAGGGAATTGGTTCAGGAAATGGAGAATAGAGGTGAATCCCTCCAAGAGCGCGGCGGTTCTCTTTCACAAGAGTTCCGACCTCTCCGCTCAAGCCCAACCCATCTCCCTCTTCGGCCAACAGATCCCTTGGGAAAAGAAAGCCAAATACCTGGGCGTGGTTCTAGATTACCGACTTACGTTCCGAGAGCACATAAAAACGGTGCGTCCGCGCGCCGCTTTTGCTCTAGGACGTCTACATGGCATGCTCAATGCACGCAGTAAACTCTCCCTTAAATACAAGGTGAGAATTTACGTGATGTGTATTCGCCCCATCATGACCTATGCGAGTGTCGTATTCGCTCACATAGAAAGTCCCGCTATCCATAGGATGCAGACCCTCCAAACCGATTTATGCGCAAAGCCACGGGCGCCCCGTGGTATGTGCGCAATAGGGACCTCCACTTAGACTTAAAACTGCCCACCATCAAGCAGTTCATGAAACGCGCCTCTAAGCGCTATTTCGATCTGGCCCCCCTTCACCCTAATCCCCTTGTGGTCAGTAGCGTAGACTACAAACCCTCTCAGATAAGTAGAGTGCGCCGCCCAAGGCACGCACTCACTTACCCTGACGACCAAATCACCCTAGCGCAGGAGTCAAACAGAGTGACTAGCACTCTCAAAACACACGCACAAAAATGCCGCCCGATATACCGTCCTCGCCGGCGAGGCCCGTCGCGAAGACCCCATAACGGTAATCCTACCCGTCCCTTGCTCGAGCCGGCCCGTGCCGAGCCAGTAGCTTTAAATTCGCCCCTAAATAATTTAAACCCAGATCCAGCCGTCCCTAGCTGCCCCCCCAGCAACGCCCTAAGCCGAGGTCCGAGTCCCGCAGGGGACACCCTTAGCTGTGTTGCTTAGTTTATAAGTTGCCCCTGGCTGGAGGCATTCGGTGCCTCGCCACCTAGTCCGGTTAAGTTTTTAAAGCTCCCTCGAGCTAAAAACTACGTCCGTCAAAAAAAAAAAAAAATTTTTTTGAGACAATGATTATTTTGTACAACTCCATCAAATTCGTAGCGGGTGCTCAGAAAACGGTGCAGTGGTACCCGACAGACATTCTTGCCTAAAGGATTCTATATGCACCCTTTATTCGAAAACCAAAAAGAATACATTTTCTGAATTTTATTTTTTTAGTAAACATCTATTGGAGAGCGATGTTATTCATTTATTTAACGAACATACTTCTGATTTTTCACAAAACATAAATTAGGCGTTAGCGAGGCGGTCATTATGAAATTGTTTTTATTTTAAGTAATGCTTTGATCTATTGAAATATCTCCTTTTTTCCTTTCTCCTACTGAAGAGCTCAATGAGGAGTGAAAAACATCGGTGAATATCTTCTACGGCGGTACCTACTGATGAATATGATATGTGCATGTGACATAAGCATATATTATTCATTGTGTTATATCATTCTTAATATTATTACTTGAGAGAATACTGGATTTAAGTGCATAAGTAGGTACTGTTCAAACCATATCCTTTTTTATGCCAGATATCTAGTTTAAGATGAATAGACGGAAGAATTTAATAATTTTATAATGTTATTTCTTTTCGGTGCTTTATTGTCTTTTGTAATCTTTTTCGTTCATCTTTTTGACAACAGTGTTAACAAAGAATACATTTAAATTCCCTTCTCACCGTCCACTATAATTCTTTTGAAGGCTTACATAGCTTTTTTGATCTTTTGCCAACATCATTTGACATTTTTGCGATCAATCTAAACACGAGTTTTTACATTATTTTATTTTTTTATTCCACTCAGGTGGCAAACAAGCATACGGCCCACCTGATGATATAGGTTACCGTAGCGTAGAATATTTGGCTTAAAGTATAAGGGTCAAAGACCCCCCACTGCCGACACCTTTCCTCGAGGGGGAAACGTTGTATTTAGGACTTTCAGGCCCTTTATCAGCAATACCTTAGGGTTGAAGGATGCTTAGTAATTAGTTAATTATTTTAATAATCATCATGTACCTACTGGAGAAAGAAAATATTCTTATGTATGTTTTTCGTGCAATAATTAATTGTATGTAACTTATTGATTTAACAGAGTAGTTAATAGAGATTTTTAGTGATCTTCTAGTGATCTCACTAGGACGAGATCCTTGAAAATCTTTAGATCGAATATTACGAAGGTATCTACATATTCAAGGATAGATACTATACTAAAAAAGATTTATCTAAAAAAAAAACAGGTTAAGAGCAACCTAAGCGACGATCATGCATGAGCAAGTTAATGAATGTAGGTAGAGCGAAAGTGGTGTGCCAGATCGTAGCAAGTGGAAATCTATAGTCTCTGCCTACCGCAATGGGAAACAGGCCTGAAAATATGTATGTATGTATATTTCTGCAATAATAATCTATTTCATTCTATCCTAAATATAATACTTTATATTATCATGGTTCTGCATTATGTTACACTTGTAGAGTTTAACTTAACTTCGCCCATAAAATCACCATAATAACACATTGAGTGACTCCAGCAACTAATAAAATGTTTGATGATGCCGACACGTAACAAACTTAGACGTAGAAAGTTAATATCTCTGAAATGTAATCAGACCTTCACAGTCCTTCAAACATGGCCAGTACCGTACCTTTCAGCCTCCATCACGTTATGAGCGGTAAGCGGGCGGCGTGTTGCTTGTAGCGATTTTATAAGTTGCTGGCTAGACCAATGACGTTACTTATAATCATGATGCTGCCGCGTGGGCGTGGTGGATTAGGAATATATTAATGGCAGTCTTTATAATAACTTATCAAACTAACAACTACAGTGGCGTCTACACAACCTTTTTAAAAAATCTGTATGACAGTTGTTTCACGTCGGTAATTGTAGTGTTACGAGCAAAACCAAAATATAAAATCACTTTTAATGTTTGTGTATCATAGACTCATAGGTCATTTTCTCCGAAACTATTCGACATATCTACAAACTTTTCAACTTTTCATAGCGAAGGCAGTACATCTGTACTCACCTCGAAAATCCTAACAGAAGTAAGACAAGCGTGACTTCAATCATTGTTGTCCTCAGATTACTTAGCCGCTTTCTACGTTACCAAGGGTTTATAGACAGTATACATTAATATATAGTTTATTAGAAGGGATGTCGACATAAAACAGTTTTCCTGTTGAGTTACGTATGTCCGGAGAATCGCTCTTATTTGGTGTGGGTCCCGCTGAATCAATTACTGGTCAATGGGTGAGGATATACATTTTGTATATAATTTTATTTGTTTTAATAAATAATATTATTAACAAAATCATATATTGTTAACAATTAAGCAACACAAAGCAGTAGCGTTTATATTTGCTATCACCACTTCAATGTATATTCATCTTCTATCTACTGGACGTACTTATAAGTAATAATATGGATAAAAAAATGTATTAAAATTATGATTTTTTTCCGTCATGTAAATTAATAAGTACATTTTGACAAATCTAACCAAATTCCTTATATGAACTGGATGAGACGCCAGCAAGTTAAGCTATCCAAAACTGTCAAATATTCCCAATTGAACATGAACATTATTGTTTTGTGCTAAAGTTGAAAATCTATCAAAGAAATTTGACAGTTTGGGGTACTTGATGTGATGGCCTCTGTACCTACTTAAAAATAGATGAGAAGCTTTTACAATTTTATAAGCTCATAAACATGTTCTAAAAAACAAAAATCACCCTCATCACGTGCACAAAACAAACAGATCCGCACGACCCGCAGCCGCACCATGACCGCCACGCAGCCGCCACGCAGACGCCACGCAGCCACCACGCAGCTTTGCTTTTGACTGGCTCTGTACTATTTCCCTCCGCATTAATCATGTTTGAGTAAACACAGGCGACTGACAGATTACTGACGACTTCACAGGCTGCGGTCGAAGCAAAAACGTTCAGAAACATTCTCGGAATGAAAACGTAGATAGACGTTAATATAGATCATTATGATGAGTGGTACAGAAGGTTGACTTCGTTACCATAGTATATATATTCTAGTATATTCCCAAAACCCAACAACGGTAATTAATAGAAAAAGCGTGACAGCTGTCATGAGAGTTGTTGATTTTAAAATAAAGCAAAATAATAAAATTCAATAAAATGGAGATCGTAAAGTGCGATAAGTGTAATATTGTGATTAACGAAGTATTTACTTTTGTACAAAATAAGATCGAAGTGATGGATGATGATAGCCTCATTCGCATTTGTGTGTCAGGGTTTACCGAAGAAGCCATTAAGGAAGCAAAGTCACTGCTTTTTTCTTCTGTTCTATCTTCTAAAATACGGCAAGTATCCAGAAAAGGCATCGGCATGGGTATGCGAGATTTGGAAGACATGATTGAGTTTTTTAAATAAACAGACCCAGAAATTATACCTATCTTTGTAGCTCGTGACTTATACAAGTTACCCCCAATCAGTTTTGATCATATTGACGTGACGAGATTACTCAAAGACTTGCTACTAATTATGGAAGATATTAAAAACATTAAAGAAAACTATGCTACGAGTCAAGACCATGAAAAAGAAACGAAATGTATCAAAGATCTTCAACAAGATTTTTATTATTATAAACATAAAAACGAATCACAATTCCCGGAAAAAAACGTCAGCAAGCCACGTGCATCAGGCCCGTTACCAACATTACGCGGAGCGTTAATACAGTCGAACCAAGCTGCATCGCAGAGTAATACGTTATCGAGTTTACAACAAGATGAGCCAATAGACAAGTGTTTCGCCTGAATGTGTGCATCACAACTCAAATACGGATTTAAGTATTGCGGATAAACCTAGCATGGCCGATGTACTACGTAGAGATGGTGAATAGAAAATTACAAAACCGAGTGATGAATGGATTATTAAACAGAGAAAAACAATACGAAATCGTTTTGAGGGGCAGAAGGGGTCAGCTAGAGTGCAACCTGCTCAAAAGTTTAAGGCAGCCGATACTAAAACACCTTTGTTTATTTCAAACGTACACAAAGCGACAGCAGTATCTGATATTATTAATTATATACGTGAAAGAACTAAGGATGAGCTGTTTTTGAATAATAATAATATGTGGCCGGAAGGAATATCTTTTCGAAGGTTTGTACATTTTAGATACAGATCAATGAGTGAATTAGACGCCGATGAAGCTATTCTAAATAATCAATACTACTACTACTACCGTGGGAGAGCCATGCTTCGGCACGAATGGGCCGGCTCGACCGGAGTGATACCACGGCCTCACAGAAAGCCAGCGTGAAACAACGTTTACGTTGTGTTTCGCTGAGTGAGTGAGGATACCGGAGGCCCAAACCCCCCAACCCCCCCTATGATGGCGCAGTTGAAAAATCGTTTGCTACCCCAGGAGGGTACCAACTGCGCTAGCGTTGGAGAATCCCTCTCTGAGCGTCCGCGTTCAGGACACAACGCACCTGAACGTGGACGCCCAGGCTGCCCCTCGTATTCTGGGGGGGGCAAAACTGCGCTCAACAATGCCCGAGGCAAGAGCAGAAATACCTTGGCACCCCCTGCCACACTGGCTGTGGACTTCTGCAATATCAGGGGATTACATACCAATCTTAATGCTGTCCACCACCACCTCGAGACAGCAAAGCCGGCCTTGCTCTTCCTGACCGAGACGCAGATATCGTCTCCAGTAGACACATCCTACCTTACCTTCCCTGGGTACGGACTTGAACACTCCTTTTTGTCCAAGGCTGGAGTGTGCGTGTACATTAGAGACGATATCAGTTCTCGTCGCCTCAGGAATCTTGAAGGTAGGGACCTCTCCATCTTATGGCTCCGTGTAGATAGCGACGACCATCCCCGCGTCTATGCTTGCCTTTACAGGTCCCACAGCGGTGATACCGAAACTGACCGACTCATTGAGCACATCCAAATGGCTTCAGACTTTGTGCTGCAACAGACTCCATCAGCAGAAATCGTTTTTCTTGGCGATTTTAATGCCCACCATGCTGACTGGCTCGGTTCTAGTAAGACCGACCATGCGGGGAGATCTGTCCACGACTTTGCCCTGGCATATGGCCTGACACAACTGGTCACCACGCCCACGCGAATCCCAGATGTGGAGAGCCAAAAGCCTTCACTGTTGGACCTTCTGCTGACTTCTCATCCGGACGGTTACGAGGTATCCGTAGGCGCCCCACTTGGTTCCTCAGACCATTGCCTTGTCCGGAGTACGGTGTCTCTCACGTGCTCACCGCGTTCAAGAGTTGCACGCAGCCGCCGTGTGTGGCACTACAAGTCAGCAGATTGGAATGGGATGCGGTCCTTCTTTGCGTCCTACCCTTGGAGACAGGTTTGCTTCTCGCCGGATGATCCCAATGCCGCTGCTGATTCTGTTACTGATGTGGTGCTGCAGGGTATGGAACTTTTCATTCCATCATCTGTGGTCCCCATTAGTGGCAAATTCCGACCTTGGTTCGGTTCATCCTCCAAAAAAGCTTCTCGCAGGAAGCAGGAGGCTTACCGAGTCTGGGCTGATGCGGTGGCGGCACGGGATGTAAATACCAGCGCACTAAAAAAGGAGTACAACTTTGCCTCCAGGTCCTACAAAAGAGACATTGCAAGGGCGAAGTCGAAGCACATCGGTAGAATTGGCGAGAGGCTTGAGCGTCTTCCTTCGGGAACTCGTGCGTTCTGGTCGCTTGCCAAAGCTATCGAAGGCAATTTCTGTAAGCCATCCTTTCCACCTCTACACATGGGTAATGATTCGTTGGCCCACGACGCAAAAGAGAAAGCCGATCTTCTCGGCAAACTCTTTGCGTCCAACTCGACCTTGAATGACGGGGGACAAGAGCCGCCTACTATACCGCGGATCGAGGGTGGTATGCCGGATATCCGGTTCCACCAACGCGCAGTGCGTTTAGCACTTCTTTCCCTCGATATCCATAAGTCGAGTGGGCCTGACGGAATCCCTCCTGTTGTGTTGAAGATGTGCGCTCCTGAGTTGGCACCAGTTTTAACACGTCTTTTCGGCTCTCTTACTCTTCTGGCGTTGTCCCGACATCATGGAAGACAGCATTGGTCCACCCGATCCCTAAAAAAGGCGACCGCTCAAATCCGTCCAACTACAGACCGATAGCCATAACCTCCCTTTTCTCGAAGATAATGGAGTCCATTGTCAACTGCCAGCTCCTTCGGTTCTTAGAAGATCATCAGCTACTTAGTGACCAGCAGTACGGCTTTCGTAAGGGTCGGTCGGCTGGTGATCTTCTAGTATACCTGACACATCGTTGGGCACAGGCGATCGAGACTAAGGGGGAAGCCTTGGCGGTCAGTTTGGACATAGCGAAGGCCTTCGATCGGGTATGGCACAAAGCGCTTCTTTCGAAGCTCCCTTCCTATGGGCTTCCCGAGAAACTATGCGAATGGGTCACCAGCTTTCTTGCAGACAGAAGCATAAAGGTCGTAGTAGACGGTGAATGCTCTGCCTCTATGTTTATAAATGCTGGTGTCCCTCAAGGCTGTGTACTATCGCCTACTCTATTCCTCCTGCATATCAATGACCTGTTGCAAACCTGCGGCATTCATTGTTATGCGGATGACAGCACAGGCGATACTTTCTATACCGGCCGCGCTAACATTTCTCGGGAAAACGTCATCGAGAGCCGAAACAAACTTGTGTCTGAAATTGAGACCATTTTAGAAAAAGTCTCAGAGTGGGGCAGACTTAATTTGGTCCAATTTAATCCCACAAAGACGCAAGCTTGCGTATTCACCGCCAAAAAACTGCCGTTGGTCATTTCACCTCGTTTTGAGAGCATCCCCTTAACTGCTTCAACCAGTATTGGAATACTTGGTGTCGACATATCGAATGAAGTCCAATTCCGCGGTCATTTAGAGGGCAAGGCTAAATTAGCCTCAAAGAAGCTTGGCGTGCTCAGTAGATCGAGACGGTATTTCACTCCGGCCCACCGCCTACTACTTTATAAGTCGCAGGTCCGGCCCCATATGGAATACTGTTCGCATCTCTGGGCAGGGGCACCCCAGTACCAACTTCTCCCTCTGGACCGCATCCAACGGAGAGCGATTCGAATCGTCGACTGCCAAGATATTTCAAACCGGCTAGACCCCTTGGCGCTGCGTAGAGATGTGGCCTCGCTATGCATCTTCTATCGCATGTACTATGGGGAATGCTCCGAGGAATTGTTCGGATTGATCCCTGCTGCTACTTTCCGCCATCGTTCCACGCGACAGCAGTTCCATCCACATCATCTAGATGGTTGGCAGTCCACTACTGTGCGTTTCTCTAGAAACTTTCTGCCTCGCACAACTAAACTGTGGAATGAACTGTCGCCTGCAGTATTTCCGGACCAATATGACCTTCAAACCTTCAAGAAAAGAGCGTACTCCCTTTTAAAGGCCGGCAACGCGCTTGTGACTCCTCTGGTGTTGCGGGTGTCCATGGGCGGCGGAAATCGCTTACCATCAGGCGATCCGTCTGCTCGATTGCCACCTATCCCATAAAAAAAAAATAAAAAAAAAAAATAAAAAAAAAATTCTAAATAATCAATAATGGATAGTTCGACTTGAAACATAATAACATTTATTTGTAAAAATGTTAAGGGTTCCATTGATTGCATAAAAAAGTTTTGTTATGATAGTGGCATTATCGCCTAACAAGAGACCTGGCTGATAAAGCAAGAGTTATCTTGCCTCAACACTATTGATGAGCTTTTCTTATCCACGGGAATCGTGGATAAGAAAAGCTCATCAATTCTCGCGAATTATCAAGCAATCGGGAATTATCGCGGTCGACCGTACGGAGGTGCGCTGTTATGGCAAAAGACGGATGATGACGGTGTGACTGGCTGTCATAGTACTAGGTTAGCAGCTATTAAGGTGATCTTGAATAATAAGATAATATTAGTTTTTATGCCGTGTATATATGCCGGTCGTTATATGATTGAATTTCTATGTGTATGGATACGTGTTATCTGAAATAAAGATTTTATTATTATTAATAGGGACTATAAAAACACTAAAGCCTTTGTTTAGGCACTGGGCTCTGTAGAATACAACATAACATTATATTCATGAGAAGCAAACCCTTAACTTCTTTTTCTTATCACATCATGAGGTTTGGTATCAGGAGTGGATTCTCTGTGCATTATTAGTTACTGTTACGAGACGCTGTTATGATTAGGATATTTATGGAATTTTAGCACATCATTATTCTAGCAAGATGTTTTCATGAGAGGCAAACACATCGCTCTATAATGAGTTTATTGTTTCAGAATTTTCTCGGTTCTACCAGTTTTACCGAGACTATAAATATTGAATAGAATTTCTAATTAATAGTTTTACACATTAAAAACATCTAAATATTATAAATAACACAACAATAGCTACCTAAATAATTCTTACTGACGTAATATTTTACACTTGTTCGAATATATTTAGAAATAAATTTGAACAGTTATTCTTTAAGTATAGTTAAGGATTTAGTACCTATACAGGTACTCGGGCAATTCTTAACCGAGGTTATTCTTGAAATATTTTATATCAGAAGGTTTAACAATATGCTTAAAATTATAGTTCCGGTGTAGTTTCAGTGTCATATACCTACATATATCCAAGTTCTTTCCCAAACTCACTCGCTATTACTTAGTGCTGCCGTGTTCACTTGCAATACCGAGTAAACTAATAGCAAATATAGGCTGCAGTTACCAGTGCACCTACCATCAGGTGACCCCATACTCATGTGGCCTTCAGTTATAAATAAAAAATGATCTTTACGATTTTTCGATCCATCAATGGATTGATCCACGATCGAGAATTAGCTTATACTGAATTATCTTTCCTATTGTTACAGATGTTCATCAATGCAGTATCAAATGTCCCCGAAATAATTGTTTCCTGACACAAAATGAAAATGTAAGTACATTCTTCACCATCATCATCATATCAGCCACAAGAAGTCCACTGCTGAACAAAAGCCTCTCCCATAGAACCTCCACACAGACCGGTTATATTTCGCCTGCATCCAACGACTTCTAGCGACCTTTACTAGGTCTTCCGTCCGTCTCGTTGGAAGCCGTCCCACGCTGCGCTTTCCGGTGCATGGTCTCCACTCGAAGAAGATTTGCCCCCCACCGGCCATCAGTTCTACGAGCTATGTGCCCCGCCCATTGCCTCGCTGAGTGACCTTGAGCTTCCTTACGAGATCCATAGTGAGCGACCACGTCTCTGTACCGTACGTCATCACTGGTCCGGCGCACCCTGGGCGATAAGCCACGTTAACATTCTGCTGACTGGCTAATCTTTTCCAACACGGCATGAACCACTTGCCGTTTCTAAGCCAGTGGGGTGGGCAGTAGCGCCCCTTCTGTGGAAGAACAACCACACTGCGCTCACCAAGCCGACTGCCAAGGTGGCATTTCACACAACACAATATTTAATTACTTAGGTGGTAAACTTAAACCTAGAAGATTAATCGCAAAGAATTGTAATATTTCACAATAGTATTTAAGTAGTACGAACGTTTATCAATATATTGTATAAAGTCATGTCAATCATTTATCATATCGTTTAACCTCTGACAGTTTGAGAGTAATTCCAACAACTAAATAACCACTCCACAAAATACAGATAAATCCATACATGATTTAAAAATAATGAAAACTTGCTGTATGTATGTGGCTCATATGGACATTCGATATTGGATTTTGCAGTGGATATTGCCTGACATATATTTTTTATTAAAACTGTTTTTCAAGTTACATAATTATGTTGTATATCCGTTGAAATATAACGTGTCAAAAAAGTTACAAAAATATGTTTTTCCTGTTTGATTCAATTCAATGTCTGATTCAATATCATCATATCCACAATGTGGATTATGTTACGATGAAACGATTAAATATGTAGTAAAATATTTTCCCCAAAATTTATCTCAATCACGCCTCCTGTAACCCGAGCTCTAGACCAGACTTCGGCTGATTAAATTAATTACTCACTCATCTCTATTGGCAAACAGTATGTCGAAATATCAGTCGACATTATCTACTCGTGCAGACATCACTAGAGCTAAACCGTTTCTTTTATTTTCAGGTAATATATCCTCTACGAGCAACTACTTTTGAATCTTTCACAATGGAGCTAGAAGACGTGGAAATGTTTAGAGATGGCAACTACTCTTATGACGAAAATGGCACGTACAATGGAACTTTCGAGAACTGTCCCAATATCAATCTGCCCGTGGTTTACGTCGTGACGCAGGTCCTGTACGCTTTGGTCTGCGTAGTTGGTCTTCTCGGCAATACCCTCGTCATCTATGTCGTCCTCCGCTACTCCAAGATGCAGACCGTCACCAACATGTACATAGTAAACCTGGCCATCGCAGATGAATGCTTTCTCATCGGTATACCGTTCCTGATTACAACCATGTCACTCCGATCCTGGCCGTTTGGACGCTTTATGTGCAAAGCGTACATGATATCTACAGGGATAAACCAGTTCACCAGTTCTATATTCTTGTGTATCATGAGTGCGGATCGGTACATAGCGGTGTGTCATCCGATCGCAGCTCCGAGGCTTCGGACGCCGTTCGTCTCCAGAGTGGTATCGGCGGCAGCGTGGACGGCGTCCGCTTTGGTGATGACGCCCATATTCATGTATACGACGCTCATACCGACCGACAATGGTCTTTCCTGCAACATCGTGTGGCCTGAGCGGGAATTCAATAAAGGTCAAACGTCCTTTACGTTGTACTCGTTCGCGCTCGGCTTCGCTGCACCACTCACGCTCATCTTTGTATTCTACTGCCTGGTCATACGTAAACTAAAGACAGTTGGCCCGAAGAACAAGTCTAAAGAGAAGAAACGATCACATAGGAAAGTGACTAAACTAGTACTAACTGTCATCGCAGTGTACGTATTATGCTGGCTGCCGTACTGGGCGTTCCAGGTGGCACTGATATATTCTCCACCAAACGAGTGCGCCAGTCGCATCACTATCACAGTTTTTCTGGTCGCAGCATGCTTCAGCTACAGCAACTCAGCCATGAATCCAATCCTCTACGCTTTTCTGTCAGATAACTTTAAGAAAAGTTTCCTAAAGGCATGCACTTGCGCTGCCGGAAAGGACGTGAATGCTACCTTGCATGTGGAGAACAGTATGATCCCGCGGAAGAAGGGAGGAGGGACAGTGCGCGCTCAGATGCGTGCAGCAGAGTCAAAAGGGGGTATATCTGTTGGTGGAGGGGTGGGGGGGTCCCGATCAGATGCTTCTACGGCACTGACGTCGAAGTCGGTAGCCGCCAGTGAGGCGCTACCGCTGGAGGCGCGGCCCGCGACGCTGGCGCCTCTGATAGCGCCCAACGGAGTGTCTCACACTCGGCTCTGAGTGCGGGCCTCTCGCCGCCGCCGCGAGCCCTCCGGCGCCGTGCTGGAGGAGGACACACTGATCGTGTCCATTGACTAGAGTAGTAAGACTGTGGGACGGGACGCCGTCGGCCGCAGAGACCCGAGCCCTGTCTCTCGGCCGCCGAGCAGCCCGAGGGTCCAGTTTTGTACCGATTCAAGTTTTAAATTTATGTAATAATAATAATAAGGTGTGCTGTGTGGATCAATATAATTATGATGGTTTTGTTTCTGTATAAAGTCAAAATTGTATGGAGTCGATTCGGCCTAGGGTTGTAACGATGAATTTACTAAAACGTAATTTTTTATCGCATAGCGAATGTAAGGTTACTGTTTGTATACTGTGTAATTAAGTTGTAAAAAAATTGTACATATCGTGTAAATATTCGTAAAATTGTCATAATGTCACAGTTGTAATAAAATTACGTTCGTGAAAATTCGTTGCATCATTTTCTATTTTCCTTTTTATTACACGTAACATACTTATCATTAGCCTTAACTGCTGTTCATAAAAACTATAAATCTGTGAACTTGTTGACCGGCAGATAAGTGTTTTAGCCTCTAAACTTATACAGACGTCATTGTGTACGTAGCTTTAAATCGTACCTATAGTGTCAAATAACTTTGGCCATAACTATTCTCCACCTCTATTCCTAGCAGCAGTTGATATGAATAAATGACTAGTATTTGGGATATAGTCTCACGTTTACGAGGCTGTTTAGTTGAATACCCGGTTTATAGCGCAGTTTGAAGCCAGCTCGTTTGGTTAGAACGACCTGAATATAGATATAATGGCAGCACACGACTGCTTAACTCGCCTTTATGACTGGAGGTCGTGAGCACAATCAACAATAGCATAATCTGACTCTATTTTATTCAAGAAAGAATAATAACAAACTACCATTTTTTTTCTTCTTAAATATTATTTCCGTTAGCAGGTATCAGAACGAAAGTACATCAACCGATACACTATTCCAAACCCCAGATCTGAGGTACATGTAGCCAACCCTGTACGTTATGGAAAATACTGCTTACATGTTTATTCATATTTTCTTAAATATATAAGGTTTAATAGTATAGGTAGAATAATATAGTAAAAAAAACTTATCCTTTTACTGTAGGATTTATACGGTGTATACTTATTTCTGAATGAAAGACGTGCTCATGCAGGTAGACTGATAATAGGTATTGATAAAATAGTTAAGTTCGTCACAACATTGGTGCAACATCCTTGTATACCATAGGATTGGCAGTGAGTAAACACTTGAAGTCATGTATAATGCCTGATCAATTTTGGAATCGAAATTGCATTCCAAATGATAGCAATGCTCATGATCTTGAGTAAATCCGTTAGCAGTCTTTAATAATACCCATGCATATAATAATGGTGTTGAGAGTTGTGGTCTATTCATATCTACGTATCAAGTAAATTCGAGGAACATTAACAAATGATTGTTACTACCTACTCGTAGAGCTACAAAGCTCTTAGCGCGACCATAAATCAGATGCTTAAAAAATACACATTATTATTAGTAGCGTCACGCGTCCACATAGCAGCACTCCGTCGAGGAACCCCGCCAAAATATACAAGCGGCAACAAATAATACTTGCCGACAGCTTTTTACGTGTATTGTGTGAGGAACGAGCCACCAAATAACGTAAGTAACAAGGTTCACTGTACATGCTTATGGAAAAAATAAGTAACCTAGGATTCTATTAGATAAAATATTACCATACAACTATCAATACTTGAAACACCACTAAAATTCAGAATACAATCAGAATCAAATATAACGAATTCAAAATTTCATTCTTACATCGCCATCCTTCTGTAGAAATGAACATTTTTTTTAATAATTCGAAATTCCTTGAACTTTGTTCTAAAGTAAAATAGCATGTTTATCTCAATAATAATAACATTTTCTAATCAGCATGAAGCAGCACGTAGAGAATTACCGTAAACATGTTTTGTATGTTAATTTCAATCCTAATTGCGCAATAATTGTAAGTAAAACTCCTATTTATTACTATTTAGTGCCTCATCCTTCTGGGTCATGACCTCATTTGAGGTCCATAGTATATCCGGACAGTTGGCTGTAGATTGTACTTCTATTCGAAGGATTGGAACTTTTAGTACCTACCTATTTAATTTTTAGTTATAAAATAAAGAGGTATAAAATATCAAGAGTATCCGTTTCTTTTTACTGGGTGTCTCCGGCACCAAAAATGGCTGTGTTAACGGATGAGGAGAATAAACCTAATATTATATATTTTCATAAAATATATTTTCATTATTTAAGTGTGCTTAAGTAGCTAGAACTGACACGAAGCATCTGAGCATCGGATCAAGTAAGACAGAAATCTAGAGAGCGGACAGAAGTTATATGTATAAGTAGGTAGGTATTTATATTGTAGACATAAAATACACATGGAGGTATATAATATATAACTAACATAACTTTTTCTCTACGAGAATGATATCTATTGACATACTGAAACGTCCGTTGACTCGAAATAGGGTTTGTATTTATCATCAAAAGCGACAGTTGACAATCCGGGTAAATAGAATTTAGGTTATATCAAGCATTCGCCGAGGAGACTAACAAGGACATGCAGTACGAACAATAATCACTAATAACGAGGCAAAGATACTATCTCACAGATCGACCATAAACCATGTCATACAGTACCACGTACAAGTACCTACATGTGTAGGACCGTGTCGGCGCGCGGCCGGTCTCCGTGGCGCGGCATCCACTCGCATTCCACTCGTTAAGAATTCACTCGCCCTATTACATAAATCTTCGGCTAGACCATAAATAATAGGGGTACAGAATATGTGGGCCTATGGTAATGGACAGGGTGGAAATTTGAGTCTAGGGAGGCTTGTACGGAGCGGGTAGAATATTTGATTCAGGATCTTAAATAGTAAAAAGGGATTTATTTTTTGAGAAAAAAATATCTGTGTGTTCTCTCTGACCCATAAAAATGGGTGGAACGAATGGTATCTAAGTTAACGTAGGAATAGAATAAATAAGGTAGGTACTGACAGACATTTAATTTTAATTAGGTTATACCAAATGATTAATTATGATTTAAAAAATAAGCATTATTATTGTACTAGGTTTCCCTGAAATGGAATGATGTGTGTAAAGCCTTACTTTAAAATGATTATAATTATGATATCAATATAGGAATATTAAGCAATATTTCAAGTTCAAATAAAACCTGAATTAGGTAAACAAAGAGGTAAGTAAAACTTAGCAGTTGGAATACCACAACATTACGTAATGATAAAAGCAGCACAACTGAAACAGACAAATTTTATTGAACTGATAAAGACACTAGCCCCACGATTTCTTAAGGTTAAGGAGGTTAATGAAGGATCTCATACTTATTGACATAAGCTCGGAATCAGGCTCAAAATGTCTAGTTCTATTTGCTTGGTTCAAAGCACTTCAAGTATACCTAAGCAAAGTGATACTTATTATGTTAATATAACTAATATCTCTAGTATTCTAATAATACAATAATGTAATATAACCTATATCTATAATATTGGACCGCTTGTATGGAAGCGTAATTTTGGTAAATCGAGCCTTAAAAAGCCCTTTCTTTAGCATGACAAAATAAAATTAAAATAAATGGTACTTAGATCTTATCAAAAAAGGTGGAGTGAGGAGTAAGTATATCGTATATTTGGTTTGCATATTTTTTGATAATCACCGGACAGAGAAATGAAAAGCAATCATCGACAAAAAGCCTTCATAAAATCACAATATTTAGTTTAGATTCGATTTCTTGGGATTTTACCGATATCTTCATATTTTTCTGAAGCTGAAGTTTCGTGTGTGGGACTTTTGATTGATCGTCACTCTGGAATGTTACGATATGCCCCGGCTATATAGGGCAGGCCGCCATCATATTGGAGATACTGAAATACCCCATCAGTACATAGGAATGGGGTTAGTATGAGTATAAGTTTTGATGTTTTATAGATATAGGTACTATACGATATTAATGGGAATCTAAAAAATGTGAACATTTTACGATGCAAATATTAAATGGATTTGATACATATTGAATACTGTATTTTACATCAAATAATAATATTATTTTATAGTGCTTTATATAAATAGACTTAAAATATACTTAAAGTTGATAAGGTTTCATATAAAATATTTTAAGCAAGAAGTAAACAAGAAGTTCAATTGTTGTACAAGGTCTTATTGTACTACAATATTGAACTTGGCTGTTTGAAGACATTTTCATTTTAATATTTTGTCTCATGCCTTCATCACATCCTAGGGCAATATCTTCCAACGTATCCATCAAAATTCTTTCAAAACTAACACTCACGCACCGCTTATCCCACATCACCCGTGTACAAATGCCACCTTACAGGCGACACCACAAAAAGCGGTGATCAATTACCGGTTGACAAGGAGCGGCACGCCGGACGACAAGTCGATAACGTTCAATGAATATGCAAAAACGCGAAATTGTCGCCTGTGCCTCAGCCGCGTCATCTAACTGACACGACATTGACGGTTTTCTATATTATCGACGGAAAGTAAGGAAGATCTATTCATTATATTCACTCTAGCTTCTAATAATGAAAATCATCTACAGCACATTATGTAAGGGTTAGGCTATTAAGTACAGAGGCCAGCACATCAAGCTACCCCAATCTGTCAAATTTCTTCAATTATTTTTCAACTTTAACACAAGATAATAAAGTTCATATTCGATTGGGAAAGTTTGACAGTTTTAGATATAATGTTGACCTGTTGGCGTCTGTACAACCAAAAAGTATAGATAATAATAAGTATGAATTTACATTTGGTTAAACACTCACTGTTACACTTTACTGTTGATAGAAGATAGAAGAACAGTGATACCAAAGTAAAAGAAAAATACAGACCTAATGTATTGTGGATACTAGATTAGAGACCTATGGATCCATTAAAATTTTATTTTGTTAGATATACTTACGTCAGACTTAACTTTTTTGTGGCTACCTCTTTAGATATGTATCTCTTTAACCTACCCAAAGCTTGCTGTCTACAGTGGTACTAAGTTTACGCATTTATTAAACACTACTTATTTAATTATTAAAATTTAAAGTTTTCACTAACTAAAACCATTAATTATATGAAATAGCGAAGCACAAAACGGCGTCAGTGCCAGTTAAAGTAGCATGCATATTCAAACAGACTTAAATATGAGCGAACGGATTAACGTTCAACTTTCGTGTCTCGACGTCGAGATAACGCGGCCATCTTGTATTTAAGACGATCGTTCGAATTATAAAATATTTAATAATAAAATAGATATACTGTTTCATTGTGTGTTTGCCTTTTTATCAATAAAATACAACTTATAGTATTGTGAATTGGAAAACGTAACATAAAGGGTTCTGAAAGAATGATATGAAAATTAAATGATATGACCTGCGGTGCGCGGTCAACCAGCCACAAAACTAGATTTTTTTATTTGCCTGTTCTTAAAACAAGATGGCTTTTCCAAAGAGACGTACCTAAGTTAATAAGAATAGTAAGTACATTATAAAACAATAGTCCTAATGTTTAACTTGAATCAGAACTACCAAAATAGTAAAAAAAAATAGAAAAGCTTATATAAATTGGTGCTAAATCAAGATAACCTACAAGTTAAGCTAAGTAAAGAAAAAGCTAACGTGTATTTCAACTTCACCATCATTTACTATGTAATCAACGACTAAGCTCAATTTATTCCTTTAATGTAAATCACATCCCTATGACGTCACTGTGTATTTCTATTACTTGACTGGAGGGGTTCTGCAACACCCACGCAGTATTATTACTACATAATTGTTGAACGTTCAGTTCACCATTTGCATGAATTCCTGTTTGATATCCTTCGATGTAGAACCTTGAAACACTCCCTTCGTCTTTACGCTTCATTTTAATAGTATACATAATCTTACTCACATATCAATTTTAAACAACTTAAGTAAAGTTTTTACCTAAAATAAAATTTATAGAAATATATAAATTGTACTCTTATCTCTCTTATGATAGCCTAGTGGTATGACAGTGATAGCCTAGTGGTATGACAGTGATAGCCTAGTGGTATGACATTGGACTGCCAAGTCGAAGGTCTCGGAGTTCGAACCCAAGGCACGCACCTCTGACTTTTCGAATTCATGTGCGTATTAATAATTAATTATCACTCGCTTAAACGGTGAAGGAAAACATCGTGAGGAAACCTGCATACCTTAGAGATTTTTCTCGACAGTTTGTGAAGTTTGCCAACCCGCACAAGGCCAGCGTGGTGGACTATAGCCTAATCCCTCTCAATATGAGAGGAGACCCGTGCCCAGCAGTGGGACAGTATATGGGTTGATGATAGTACTCTTATACGTTTCAGTACCTATACTCTTACGGATAAATAAAATCATGATGACCTAGACCTTTAAATAATTATCATTGTGGTAGTATTCTATTTCTGTAAGAAAGTTTGAATAACGGGAGTGTAATGATAATATTAAACGGATATCGTTGTAAATCGGATATATACAATACAGAACTTTGAACAGTCTAGCGGTTTTGAGAATATTACGCCGATATTTCGCATATCTGGTAGCGTCGCACAGCGGGTTGATGATCTGCCTAAATTATAGACGAGCTACACGATGACTGAGGCATGCGTGCCGTCAGCTAGGGCTGGTCTACTCAAAGCTGCTATGGCTCTTTCTTTGAGAGACAATTTCAACTATAGCCCTGCATTAATATCACTTACATATTTGCTACTACAATGTCTGGACTTTCTTGTCTTTCTGATGTCGTCAGTACCGGCGCCAAAAAAGTAAAACATTGACTTGTACAATAAGTGTCTTTAAAAGGAAAATAATTAAAATATTTTTCATTTATATACATAGGAAATGAATAGGTGTAAATAATGTTCTGTTAACAATATTATAGGTATTTATATATTTACTTCGAAACAAGCACCAGGGTATCTTTTTATATTATTTTTGTTAGGATTATAGTTATTTTAGGGAAGAAAAAATTCAATTATTCAACTGAGGGCAGGATTCGAACCTGCGTCTCCTGGTTCAATACACGCTATGATCACTAAGCCACCGCGAGTCTCACCCGCCAGATCGAAATTTGTTTTGACAATCTGAATTTACGTGTTTAAAGTGACGTCAATGACATTTATTAAAAAGCAAGTTACTTTGCTTCTCAACCGACATTACTTTGCCTACACGTTTGGGTGGATTATAATGTGTTTGAAAGTTTTTGTCCTTTGAGTTTGCACCCGTCTTGTCACAACTCAACGAATTTGAACAAATTTCGGCACAAAGGGAGAACGCATCCTGGATTAGCATACAGGGTACATATGTGTAAAATCAAAACTCCGTCCGTACATAATGATAACGGGAGCTAAGCAGGGGAATCTGCATATGTATGAGGCATTAGCATATAAATGCGCGCGGGATTGGGACAAAGTGTCTGACGACTCTACTGGATCGTGGACACGCCATGGACTGGATACAAGCGTGTTAAGACCACGAAATAACTAAATAAGTTTAATGAACCAGACTGAATTATAGAATGATCGAGATATTTTCTTTTGTTTCGTGTAGATGGAATGTGAGACTACGTAAGTAGGTACACAGCGATGAAAGTCGATTTTGTTAGCAAAGAATCGAGGTTGTGACTGCCTTTAAAAGTTAAATCAAAAGCTCCTTTGACCATATACCATGCATAGTTTTTCACATGCCCCTACAAGCCGGCTTCGTGGCTTAGGCCCACAGTGGCTGACGCGCCTGTGGTCGACGTTCCCGATTTGAATAAATAAGCCCATTTGAAAAAGCATTATATTGATCTATGTCAAGAGATCTATCGTAATAAACTACTGCTGCGTCTGTTGTGTGAACGTTACCGTGGGAGAGCCATGCTTCGGCACGAATGGGCCGGCTCGACCGGACTTGATACCACGGCCTCACAGAAAACCGGCGTGAAATAACGTTTTCGTTGTGTTTCGTCGAGTGAGTGAGGATACCGGACGCCCAAACCTTTTAAAAGGGCGGAAACGCACCTGAAACTCCTCTGGTGTTGCGGGTGTCCATGGGCGGCGGTAATCGCTTACCATCAGGTGATCCGTCTGCTCGTTTGCCCACCCTATCACATAAAAAAAAAAAAAAAAAAAAGAATGTTCCGTACAATGCGGTTTAATTACCGACCACTGTCGACGGGACGATCAGGCGAGATGATTAACCTGTCTGACATACGGCAAGCAACGATTCTCAATACTGGTAGTTCGTTGACTCAATTCCTATACGTTAAAATAAGTAATAAGTTTGAATTAAAGTTATTTAGAAAAGGAAAAATACGACCGCGGGCAGGATTCGAACCTGCGTCTTCTGGTTCCGTACACCAGTACGCGGTGGCTTAGTGGTCATAGCGTCTGGTGTACGGAACCAGAAGACGCAGGTTCGAATCCTGCCCGCAGTCGTATTTTTCCTTTTCTAAATAACTTTAAAATCTTAGCATGGAAAATGCCAAAAATATACAAAAAGAAAGTTTGAATTAATCGCAAAAAATCATTTTATACAGAAACGTTGTCAGCTGATCGGTAAGGTTGTAAAGCGAAAGATTTTGAATGTAAAAGTTCACCCTTCAACCAGTCACACAGTTTATCATTACTACCTATATAGGTACAACGGGTTCTGGTTTAGTAATTAATTTTTAATTGCTTAAACGGTGAAGGAAACCTGCATGCCTGGAGATTATTCTTCACGGCGTATGAAGTCTGCCAACACGCACTAGGCCCGCATGGTGGACTATAACCTAAGCCCTCTCATTCTGTGAGAGGAAACTCGTACCAAGCAGTGGGACCAGTATATGGGTTGATGATGAGGTACGACGGCTGGGCACAACAAAAGATAGGCCAATACTTAGCAGTTGGTTCGTCAGGCTGCGGATAATGATTCTCTAGGTGTGTGTATACATCTACTTTTTTGTCGATATAAAACAAAGAAACCTACACGTGAGTAGGTGTTACGTTTTGTTACAGCATTTCCGTGTGCTATCAGTTTTAATCTAGAAGCCCTATTACAAAATAAAGACTGTAGATAGGTACATATGTGTGTGTTTTAAATAAGTTGAGATATTAACTCGGCAAGGGAAAATTACGGAAGGAGTAAAATCAACAGGGTAAATAACTAAATATATAGAACAACATAGATTATAAACAATCGAGGACACCAAGCGTCATTCATATGTACACGCACTGTAGCCTGCCATGGTCGTGGTGAATTTCACGTATCCCATAGCCATGAGAATTTAAACGTAAGTTAAGGAAAGTGCGGTTTTTAGTCGGTATGAGTCCGACATAACCTGCCACCCCACAGGGTGGCGGAGGATACGTGAGGATTTTCCGTACTATAAAAAAAAACGTACACGCACTGTAAACCGGAATGTCTACTTACAGTTGCCACTTTTCAGGACAGTATGTAGTGCGCTTAGCATTTTCCGTGGGTCTCATTAGCGAAGTGCGGGTGCCTCAAGTACCCACTTGCTGACTACATAGTATACCTGCATATATAATAATTATATACATTTGACTGCCTCATTAGTCTAGTGGTTGTAAGCGTGACTGCTACGCTAGAGGTCTTGGGTTCGATTACAAAGCAAAGTGTTATTGGGTTTGTAGTGTCAATGCTGACACATAAGAAGATTCATAATGATTGTGTCAGCATTGACATGCAGCACTAATCTGCATAAAATAAATATGCAGGATTTATCTATGAAATTAAGTTAATGACAATAGGCTCGCCCCCTAAAAAACTTGCTCACTATTGAGAAAAGCCAAATCAAGCGACAATAATATTCGCGTAAAAACTTTTAATCGATTCAATCGTTCATCGGCTCGGCACGGAACGGCGTGGCGGAGGCCTCCGGTTTATCGGTCTTTCTAAAAGTCTATTTGAAACGCAGATTCTAATCTCGCGAACACTTCACCAAATTTTTCGTTGTGATTTTTCGACATTGTTCGTAAAATTAAACGTTTTATGATTACGTTAGTACGATTTTCTTATTAAAATATTTTTTGTAGGCAAACAAATCATAAAAAAAACATTATTATTTTGGATGTAAATGTCCATGTCCATGTGTCCACCTTGTGCAACCATAGGTCTAATTGATAGCCCGTGGTTGCACAGTCACCACCTGCCTTGCGATTGAAAATCTAAATTTCTTCTACTGTGTATTAAAATAAACTCAGTTGTAGTTGTACAGTACAGAGGCCAGCACATCAAGCTACCACAATCTGTCAAATTTCTTTGATTGATTTTCAACTTTAATACAATACTATAAGGTTCATATTCAATTGGGAAAATTTGACAGTTTTGGATAACTTGACCTGCTGGCGTCTGTACTTCCTCGAGTTAAAAAACTCGATCTAAATTTTGGTGATTAATATCTTAGAATTTGCCATCGTTAATCGAATTGTAACATTATTTATGAAGTGCAGTCTCCTCTCCTAAATACTTAATAAAATATGATACATGAAATAATATAATGAATTCGGTTAAGAATCCTGTGGAGGTAAATAAAATAACTGATAAATTAAACCGCCACGTTTTTGAAGTCAATTTCAAAAGCAATTGGTCGTTGACAAAAGAGATTCTTCAAAAGCATTTGGAGAAAATATTCCAAAAACCAAATGTACAGATGTGGTGTGTCATGTTTCTCTGTGAACGTATGTACAAGTACATAGGTCAATATTGTTCCAGTCTAGACCGAGCTGTTCAACGTCTGTCACTTATCTGACATGACAACACATAGTTGTGAAGTTAATCTACTGCAATGTCACAATAAGCACTTGTGCATATTGCATTAGTTTTAGTTTGTTTTTGTTTGAGTGAAGACTGGATTAAATATTAGAAAAATAAAACTTGTTTGAGCACTGTAATAAATTATAAAGTATTCGTGTTGCAGCGATCCTTTTGCGATTGAGAGAGCGGAATGCCGCTCTAGACATTAAAAATGACGCCAGCCGTTTCTCACAACCTAAAAATGATCGCGTTAACACATTCTGGTGTGGCTCAGATCTTTCTTAGGCCAGATGAGGCCCAACCCAATGTCTCAACCTGAATTACCCAACAGTGGAACTGACACACGCACACCTTTTTACCAAAGGATAAGCAGAAAGTCAGAAACTACAGAACGCCACTTTGAGTCCTTGAGTTGCTTCGTACAAACCTTTTTAAATAGTTATAATATTTCAACTTTGAGCCCTGAAAAGTATTGTATACCTATATGCCCCAAAAATTTTATTTTATAAACTGAATTAATCATACTTAATTCGAGTTGTTTTATTTATTTATTATACGAAGAGCAGGTGTTGACATATTCTCACACAAACTAAAAACTAATTTTCACAAATTAAAAGTTTTTATCGTTTAATTTGGAATTCATAAATCCAAATAAATCCGAGAGCTATCCTATTCCGAATAGCATCCGCAGTAGACACCTGAGTCAGTGGTTCTCGCCCGTTCAGACGACGTGGATTAATAGCGAGGATCCACTGGAGTTATAAGTTCCTTCACCTCGACACAACAAGTGGCTGCGGGAGCGTGTGGAAACTAATGCTGGGTATTTACTTGCTTAGATGGAATGTTGAATAGTTTACGTGCAACTCACAAGTTTTAGAACTTTTGTTCTACCATACAAGTTTCTACAATGGTATGCTTTATTGTCAAAGCGATGCTGGTGAATAAACAATGCACACATGAGTTGCGTACCGCACCGTCTGGAGCGGGACCCACGATGCAAGAAATAACAATTCATAGCAGTGCCCTCTTTTCGTTAGCTGTTGGTGGCCACCGCTGCTGCACCGGGGTGATTTTAGTGGCGTAGCAGTGCCCCCCTTCCCTTAGCTGTTGGTGGCCACCGCTGCTGCACCGGGGTGATTTTAGTGGCGTAGCAGTGCCCCCCTTCCGTTAGCTGTTGGTGGCCACCGCTGCTGCACCGGGGTGATTTTAGTGGCGTAGCAGTGCCCCCCTTCCCTTAGCTGTTGGTGGCCACCGCTGCTGCACCGGGGTGATTTTAGTGGCGTAGCAGTGCCCCCCTTCCGTTAGCTGTTGGTGGCCACCGCTGCTGCACCGGGGTGATTTTAGTGGTGTAGCAGTGCCCCCCTTCCGTTAGCTGTTGGTGGCCACCACTGCTGCTGAACTGGGTGATTTTAGTGGGTAAGTATACTCCGCGGTCGAATACCCGTAGACCGGTCGCCGTTTGAAGGTATCCCCTCATCATCCTCCGAGCCTTTTCCCAACTACGTTGGTGTCGGCTTCCAGTCTAACCAGATGCGGCTGAACATCAGTATTTTACACGAAGCGACTGCCATCAGGCCTCCGCAACCCAATTTCTAGGCACTACCGATATCGTGAGGATAGACTGGTTGTCAGGCTTTTTGGGCTTCTGGCTGCCTCTAACGATTGTCATAGGAGTTTGCATGATAATCAGCACCCACAGCTTGATGTGCTTTCCGAGGCACGGAGGGGTCTCGATGTGTTAATTTAATAATGGCCACAGACAGGGCAGCCTAACCTTGCAGATCGGTTGATTAGCGTAGCCATAACTTAGCAACGAACCAACAATCCCAGGAGGATTCTCCACGTAAACAAAGACAATGTAGCTGATGGGGTTATTTTTAGTTAAATTCCTTTGATTTAATAGTACTTGGTGCTCATCATAAAAATACGTGCCTATGTCAACAAATCAAACAGTAGAGTCGATCAATTTAATTAAATAAGCAAAAATGCAAAGTAAACAGCTAGAATAAACATTTACATACGTTTGAACGAACAACAAACGGTCATGCATATTCATGCAGAATGGTCGGTTTATTGAACGTAAAAATCGTATAAAACCCAATAGGGCGTGTTCTCGGCCATTATTTCTTCTAAAGGCATTATCGCGTTTTCAGAGCATTGTACTAAAATCCGACAACTTATACCCAAACATGTTTACATTTCACTAAAAATCCCCACCTGTCTTCCCAACCAATAAATTCTCGTAAATAACTGTCCCGGTGTCCGGGATTATGCATGAATCCCAAAATTCACGGGATTTACATACGAAAATTTTGAGAACCGGTATCCCGCCGTTTTTAACTCTACCTCTTTGTTCAGACTAGTTAAGTTTTTGAATAAAACATCGTAAACATGGGCCTATATTTTTTGCCTTCCATATAAACTGTAAAACATATGATACGTAGGTACTTACATTTTATATTAGACTAAAATGAAAACAATAATTTCTCTAGAATCTAGATGACCGCCTCATTGGACTAGTCGCAAGCACGGATGTTAAGTGTGAGATCCTAGGTTCGATTCCAAGATAGTAGGTTTCGGTTTTACTCTGAAATTCTCAGGTTTCGGTTTTACTTTGAAATTCTCAGTAGCTGCTCGGAGTTTGCATAATATGTTTAATGAAATTAGATACCCACCTATTTCATGGGACCTAAAAACATAGCCGCAAACCCTTCCAGTAAACAGGCGCCTAGGCGTGATGGTACCTAGAACTTAACAAAAAAAAATTTCACGGATGCACGGACTAAAGAACTATTATAAACAAGCTACGAATTTTCTAAAATAATTTCTAATTGCTAATAGTTTAGGTATTTCAATACATTCCCATTTTAAAGTGCACTTTTTCTTACCTAAATCTTTGTTATTTTTGCAATATTTTTTTCTAAAAGTTTTCGTACATTCAATGGCTGAATTAATGATGTGCGTGTCGCTCCGATTCTATTATAACGTTTTCATCGTAAAAATATATTTTTCTCGTTCTTTGCATAATGTGAAATAACAAATTCGATAGAATATTTTTATATGATGTGAAAATGTTCAATGTTCGCATTGTACAAAATGTTTTTGATCTGCGCTCACTTGGAAATCTGTTTACAGAAGTTGAATAAATAAGTGACGATTGACTGACAAGTCCTACGCATACGGCATAACCCAAATCTCATATAAAAATAATAAATGGGAATGAAATCCGTGAACATTTTTATAAAATTGTTATACCAGTTGCTATTGTTATTTCTTTCTTTTAATTGAACTTATTTATTTGTCGTGGATTGGTGGCGCTTCGGTTTAACTGGCAGCGCCATCTAACAATTAGTTTGGTACACTAATAATATCGTCAACGGAAACGCAAGCGCGCCCCACCGCTTGGACACGATCGTCAGTAGAGGGGATGCAGCGAAGGCTAGTTAAACGACGGAGTGTTGCAACAGTCATTCGAGCTCCGACAGTCTTGGCAGACGCTCAGTACCAACGCACGTGTTTGTTTCTCGTACAACCGTTTGTGTAATAAAGTAATTTTGATTTTAATTAAATTATCTTTCGTTCGAGTACCCACGACAGTGCCCACATCTAACCAATACTATGTCGGATCGTGAAGAAGACCCGATGCTTCGCATCTCGGCCACTCAGGATGCGACATATTTATATATACTTTATTGTACACCATAATAATAAATACAACTAGTGAGTTGGCGAGTCACCGTCTGCCATCCCTAAGGATGTATGTTCGAGGCGTAAGGCAGACGCCGTTTTCCTCCGGCACTAGAGGTTATCAGTCCACCAAACCCCCATATCCATAATCCCAATAATTTATAGTTCCATATTCTACAATAGTCCTGCACCCGCCCGGGATACTCCATGACTGTACTTTTATAGTGCAGGTGTGGAGTGACCCGGGTTGATGCCCCATCCCATATTTAGATAAAAGCTCTCCAAGGGGCCTCTACGCGTTGGACCTGTGTCCCCGCGCAAGCCTGCCAAAGGACCGGATGTCTTCCTCACGGGAGATATGCCGTGATATCCAAAAAGGAAATACAACTAAAGTACTTAATGCAATAAAAAACATACAATGGGTGGCCTTATCGCTAATTGCTAATTTTTTTCCAGGCAACCTTATAGGTCATAATTGCATGAACTTAATACTGAACTTATTGGTACTTATTTAACAAAATAGTAGACGCAATATAACCGTTAGGTGTAACGATTGTTAATTTTTTTTTAGAGATTCTAATAAAATATGTTTTTATAAGAATCTCGATAATTTAAGTTTTTCTTATCGTCGGGTTCATCTATATGAACCCGACGACTATGTACTGAGCAGTTTTTATACCAAAATACATGATGTTGTGCGTACGTGAGTGACGTCTACGTCATAGTAAGCCGATATCACGGCGTGAGGTCGCAAGTGTTGACAACGAACTGTCACGGAACTGGCTCGGCAATAGGGCTGTTACGGACTGACAAAAAAGGGTTATATAAAATATTGTTTAATTGGCTATACCTACTTATAATATAGTCATACATTTTTAGATTATATACTTATTTAAGCAGGTAAATGACTTCTACGTACATCGAATTGTGTCCCAAATAAGCTACTGTAGTACATACCTGCGAATTAACTTTTTCATAAAATATTATAAAAATAATCTGATTATTGCAGATTTAAGAACAATCCATACAATTAAGGTCACAGCTCATATTCCGTAAATTCTGATCGAATGGACTTACATTACACGTAGAATAGTAATATGTTATTTGTATATAATGCATTCTTTAGGCAAAATAAAATAATCGAAACGGAAAGACAACCCTACCAGCGTATCGTCGGCACGCGTATCATAGGCCCGCGGCGCCATCCATCACCGGGACACGTTGATGGACGAGTCCAAACACACTCCCAGATTGAATACGACGCAATATCATCGTGCCAAAAGCCCAAACTTTGTTTGGTTAACCGTTTGGAATGGCGGAAAAACCACAACCTGTAGATGTTTAGATTGTATTAAGTACATTGTTAGTTTAGACTATCTGACCTTTTTCCTTTTCAACTCAGGACTTAAAATCTATGTAACTAAGTAAATAATAATAATAATTTCGAGATTTGGATTTAATGAACAGAGGTCGATTTTTCAGCCATTACTCAAATACGAGTATTAGCTGACGCCAGGTTGTTACAGGGCATGTTAAGAAATGCAAGAAATGACAATTATTATAAATGCAGAATTTGCTTTGAAGTAATTAAAATAATTGTTTATTTATTTCTGACATTTACGCGAATATTATACATTGAAATATTATACTTTTACGGATTTTATCGCGTATATTGATATTATTAATCCCGATGTTTCGGACCCTTTACATAATTGTTTTTATTTAAGTATTAAATTATATTAAATTAATGTTTTTCGTAATAACTACCATAGAACTCCATATAATATTAACCTCAATATCCATGGACTTACGTAGCACGAGCATAGAATGTATTACACAAAAAAACTATTGCGCTTTGGCATCCCTGTAAAATTTATTCAAATTGAAAGAAATCAAGAACATACCATTCAAGGTTTTTTTTACATTCCATTACAATAGTACCTACCTTACCTACATACACTTTGGCGCTGAAAGTACCTCTACATTACCTGCGCAAAATCCCGCCGACCCATTTGCCGTGAAATAACCGGATAATTCTGCCTTCAACCAGTTCAAACTGAGTAAATCCAGTTGGAACCGGTTAGAGGCGGCGCCCGGTATATCGATAGTTACTGTTATGTTTGTGCGTCCAAGTACTCCGCCAGATGTTCCTTTGAGAACCGGTTAATAGCGGCAAGTTGGATCGATCCCAGATTATTTACTCGGAACTCTGCAAAATAACGAACTCTGGTGAAGTAGTTTTAGTTGATGCATACCTGTGCGTCTGTGCGATACTTAATTTTACTTGGATTGCGGTTTTAATGTTGAGACAATACAACTGTTTGAACTCTAGTGTTGTCTCAATTAGATATAGGATATTATTAAAGTCTTCTCAAATAAGATATTATTATATTTGGTTCGTAATACAACTAATTTACTAGCAAAGAAAAAATAGTAATCTTAAACTTCTTCACCTGTATAGCCTGCAATACTTGAACTTCGAGAAACTATGTTCATTGTAAGCAGACGGCACATGAATCTCAAGAACTTCTGTTGAAATAATCCTCTTGCTGATTTACAGATAGACGTGGAACACAACAATACTATTGTTTATTTAATAAACTAGTACAACATTGACATAAAATACGCAAGCTGTGGAAATGGCCACATGTTTCCGTTTCGTTTCGACAGTTCGACTCCCACAAATTGGCGCTTTATAAACAAAAGCAGACCAATCGTCAATGTTTGACGCATAACACGCAATACACATACGCATTACATCAAGAAATCTTAGGGTGTCACTACACTTTATAATTTAAACTATTATAATAATATACTTATGTTTTGAATCGTGTTACAAATTATTTTAGTATGGACTGCATAATCTTAGTTCCTATACAGATACTAAAGACAACATAACAAAATATTCTCTCAGCAATATTGTGCTCGCCTGCGACATACATATTTTTCTTTTCAGTTATCACAATTATTGCACTAATAAGCATACACGCCAATAGTTTGTGTGCTAAACACAGCAAGCAATAACATTAGAAATAAAACCTAAGGCGAGAGGCAATACATATATACCTTCTGATTGGATCAATGAAGTTCGAGTTCTTTTAAATAACACAAAACCATCTCGTGATACCCTGGAGAGTATAAATTTATTACTGATACTTCATAAGTCAAATTTAGTTTGTGAGCGCCCTTATTCACATGAGTTCCTTTAAGCAGCCGCCATGTTGAAAGACGGTTTATTTGTTTCGCGTTTATTTTAGCAGATGTGTTCGATATGCGAAATATTATGGTTTTAACATTCAATTACAAAATATGTTCTTGTGGTTATGTGGAATAATTTGTTTTCAAACAGGAACGGCTAAGTAGTAGTAAGTAATCCTACTATCCTTCCTACTAATATTACAAATGTGAAAGTTTTCTCTCTTTTACGCTAAAAATACTGAACGGATTTTGATGAAACTTTACAGTATTATTATTTACTAGCGACCCGTCCCCGCTTCGCACGGGTGCAATGTACAAATAACATACATGTATTATACATATAAACCTTCCTCTTGAATCACTCTATCTATTAAAAAAAACAAAATCCGCATCAACATCCGTTGCGTAGTTTTAAAGATTTAAGCATACATAGGGATATAGGTACAGAGAAAGCGGCTTTGTTTTATACTATGTAGTGATGATACATCAGAATAACATCTATAGGCTATTTTTTATAACGATTTTGAGTTAATTAGCCAAGTTACAACGATAATTAAAAGTAACTCTTCCACGACGGCCAGAAGCTAGTCAGTTTTATAAAACGCGTCTAACTCGAGGCGTCATCTGACATGTCACTAGACATCTGATTAGTCGAAACCATTATTACGCTTCATGGAAAAAAATTTAACCCCGGTAAATAGGGACAACGAAGAGCTCTTACCGACTAAACACAACACAAGAAGGTACCTACCCTCAGTCGCGCACTATATCCACGAGTGCAGTGTTGAAAAGTTCAGGAAAAGAGCTTTATTAAATAGTAGAAGCATAGCGGATCTCATTATTTTTAGAACCAATAAATCGTTTAAATTTATCATTGCATCATTCTCGACATAGGTTTTCACAAAAAAATCTCTAAAATAATAATAACTTTATTTAATAATAACTTTATTGCTAGAAAAAACGTTTACAATATTGTTGTTTACATATTTATATATTTAGTTTCTACGTCGAAAAGATGGAAATCATTAGAGACTCTTTCTTGGGATCGGCACAGTATTGTGTAATTTTTCTTCCACGTAATCTTTATCAACCGTCATCTCATTGGTTAAGTACTTAGGTACCTACTTATGTAAGTTTGTCCGTACGAGTATGTACATAGGTACGTTGCAAAATCAAAATTCAATATTGAGTAACCGATCTGCCTACTCAATATTTTTCACCTGCAACACTTGACTAAAAAGACTCCTAATTCGCCAATTTCCACGACCCGAGCACCCACGGCCTTTTAGCAAGGGATTACGAAAGGGATCGGGATTTTGTTCACGGAATCTATTCGTACTAATATACGGGCCAGTTGGGGTCAGCTCGACCCCACCGTGAGTGTTACCGCGTGAACAGTGCGCATTCGAGGGTTAAGGTTGAGCTTGATTGATGTGGGAAGATATTTTGTTAGGAGATTTGGATTGTGGTAAGTGTAGGCAATGTTAAGATATTTTTACAGTGAGCTCAACACTGCTTCTTCTTAATAATTACATATCAAGTGTCTTTTCCCAAGAAATCAAATCGTTGGTCTCGATAACCATATTAATTCTCTAGAGGCTTTAAAAGCCAAAGCCGTCTGGTTTCACTTTAGACGTCTGAATATTAGATATATATATTTACTTATATATATAAGTATACCTAGATAAGAAGTTAAAAATTTTTTGGTCATATTCATGAATTGAATTACTAAATTACTTTTATGAACTTAATTCGTAAATTTGTTTAGAAGGCATTAAAAACTCAGTTACCTACAAATAGGTACCTATATAATTTTGACGTTATTCAGAGGCATTAAATTTTAAGTAAATATCTAAGACAAACATGTTAAGTTCCGAACAACTCTGCCCGGCTTAGAATGAGCGAGCTTAAAATTCATGAGAGAGAAATTTTGTCCGTGAAAACGTTGTGATTCCGAGAATTTCTTCCTTATAAGAAAGTCTTATAACGCACGTATCAACTGCGCGCGGAAAATTATCGACATTGGCTTACGCGGCAGCCGCGCGTAAATAAGACCGAGTTGCTTGAAGGAACAATTAACAGATACAATATTAAAAAAATACTACGGCCGTCTGGATATATACAATTTCGCTAAGAAGATTTTGTACTTAGCTGTATGCAAATACTGCCATGGATTTTTGTACCGGAAAATGCGAGAGATAGGCAGTATTGATAGCCATTAAATATTCCAATACGACCGGTATCGAGCCAAATACTGCTGCGGCCAAATCTGTATGTTATTTATAGGTTTTCCATTCGAATAGCTTTAATTGAACGTTATGTGGAGGCTAATCGATTTTGGCTAGCTTCGTGTATCACAATTTAGAGCTCCATTTGACCTTAGCCCTTGGAAGTCATCCAGCGGTAGGTAGTATTAGTATTAGTTATTTTGTGCAGTGGATAGAACCTAAAAAAACATTTTCTATTTTCTAGGGAAAGCTATAAACTTATGAGAAGTACTATTGTACTTCATTGCACTAGTTTAATAGTAATTAAAAATATGAATACAAAAAAAATATTATTAAATGATGATGTTATTAACTGCATATAATATACCTATGCATTTATTAACATCATGATTAATCCGTAAATGTTTACTGCTAACTGTGGCCTTCACGTGACAGCTACGATGAATATTCAAAGGGCAATGCTACGCTTACGAGACGTATTAGATACCTATCAGAATTTGATAACATAATACCTCCAGGATATTAAGAAAAAATAAATAGTTGAGAATGAACACAAATGAAAAATAAAATACAAAACAGAAATTATAATTGTGTTTAAATGAATGCCAATTATTTTACTGAATTCTGAAATCAGGGCAGCGCTTCAGGCAAATCCAATTATTATCAAATAAATAAATTACGAGTTCAGTATTATCAAAATGGTTGGCAATTAATGCGTAATAATCATAAATTACATACATAGGTACTATCGCAGCCAACCGCGATATTCTACTGAACTCATTACGTGATCATTGACTTTTATCAATCGTATTAAAACATTAGCTAAGCTTTAATACGATTAATCTAGATTAGTTTTATGTTAAAATATTACTTTAATAAGGAAAATTAATGTCGCTTGTTGCTTCGGCCAAGTCTTAAGTCGCAATCGCGTTTCTTTCTAAAGGAATATAAAGCTAGCCGATCATTCCCGATAACTCTTCGAGTCTTCATCCGGAAAGTTAAAATAATTTTGGTTTACTGGGTTTCGGTCTGTTTATAAAACGTAACAAACAAACAGACAGACAGTAGTGTGCGTTGTTACAAATCAATCTGTTTCAACTTCTTCGTTCTGTTAAATGGAACCTGCGGGCCTATTTTTGGGGGCTACGTTGAGGTGATTATGTCCGTTTCTTTTTGCCAAAGAAACACGCTGAACTAAACTTTGCGCCAGGCACACAAACATTTCGCTTTGATGTGCCCTCAAAAACCGATACGAGGTGGCACAAAAGGAAAATTCAATGTTTATGTAAAGTTTGTTCAAAGGTTGCACACCACTTCCTGTTCCACAATTTAATATGGACGAAAAGGATGTGTATTTTATGACGTCCGGCTCGGGAGATTTATCTCCTTACAGAAGTTTTTGTTTTACTGGATCGCCTGAAAGCTGACGAAGAAATGCGAGGTAAAAACAAAACTAGTACATCCACTACGGATTGAGGGAGGGTAGACTATGGACTGCAGTCAGTAACTACACTTAGTTGCTCACAACAATGTTCCTTTAAGTGCACATTACACGTTATCGACACAACTTTGTAGATTGACTGCTGTTTCGATTTGTTGCCTAAAAGAACAGAAATTTTGCAGCTTAGGATATGAAAATGCTGTAATGATGAACAATCATTGTAAGTATGCATAGATCAGATAAAAAGATAGAGTGAATTTTTCTCGACGGCGTGTGAAGTCTGCCAACCAGCACTAGTTTGGTTCCCTCTCAATAGGAAGAGAACTGTGCCACAGCTTTTTTTTTAAATGAAGGATGAGAAAATCTACGCTTCAATAAAAGTTATGACAGGTCACAACTCGAACATTGAACCTTCAAACTCGACACAATGGGAATAATTTGTATTTCTTTCGTAAAAATATGAACGAAATTGTTACTTTTCGATTTATTGTGATTTTTGCCGGCAGTCATGCGAAATGTACCTAATTGACGATAATAACGAGGTTTTATTTACTTAATGTACCAATTTCTTTCGTATATCTTAGGTAATTTGATTTAGTTTTGTATGTAATGACTTTGAATTAATGTAGTAACAGACCCTGGTTAAGAAGAGGACTACCCCCGGATAGTACGATGTCATGTCGTTTACGCACTAGTTTTTAAGGGCTGGATAGTGAGCTACACAACATGGTGGATTACGGTAGAAGGGAGAGGTGTCATCATGACTTACAACAGTCGCGGTTATTAAAGGAACAGTAGTGTACATTGTCGACTACCTTTGCCTGCCACGAGACGTTTTAATTGCAAATAAGACTTGGAATGGGAGAATCAGAATATGAAGTTAAATTAAATCAGCAAAAGCCCCGTTTACTACATATCTAGCTAAAATGAAGATTGTAGTGTGTAACGCGCCTCCACCATATACATATATTGTACCTTAGCTTGTAAGAGAGACATTATTATACTAATATTCAACGAAACCACTTGTGTTTAATTTGACACCAAGACACGTCATTACAAGATATTTTCAAGGTCTACATAAAGGTATCGTCTAGAATAAACATTGGTGGAGAGTATCTATCAGTACAGCTCATACGGCTTTTACCTACGTATGACGTAAGTCATAAATCTCTTCTATCTTTCGTCTCCTGTTACGACACATACAACAAAATGGTCTATTAGTAGAGACCACACGCATGATGGGTGTTTGTTAGCACAGTTTACACCACAATATTAATGCACGCGCATTAGTCCGTCAATGTCTATATCGACCATACCCATAGTAAATCACTCCCCGATACAAATACTTCACCAAACCGAAATGTTTATTACCTACATGACGTCACAGAATGAAAGGCTTAATGAGCTCCAATTATTTAAATACAAGGTGTTGATTTGTACCCGTACCATACCTATATTTTTAGGGCAAATGTGCTTAATCATATAAAATTAGTTTAGTATTACTACGGTTATGAAAAAAAAGGAAGCGAGTATTTCAGTATGTATAGGCAAGATAGGCAAATCTTACATTTTGCCCCATACTCACGGTAAAGGGGGGGGTTGAGTACTGTCAAAAATTTTCAGTTGCAGATTTTTTTACCCGACTACTGAAGGAGGAGGGTTATGTGTTTGACATGTATGTATGTATGTATGTCCGTTCCTATGTCCGCTCGTAACTATTCAACGGTGCAACCGATTTAGATAAATGATACCTCATTAGATTTGTCTTGATGGCACGAGTGTCACTGGGTACATGAAATTAAAAAAAAAACAAAATGGCGGATTTTATGCGCTTTAATGCGTGGGCTGAAAAATATGTTTTGAGCATTCCGTATCATGTATTCTCAAATTTTCGGTAGCAATTAGCGAAAGCATTACATTATTTTATTGTTAAGGGACTTGTAGGAAATCATCTACTTTTTCATATAAATAATTTCTTCGTTAATGTCCGTAGGTAGTTTTAGATTGAGGTTAGGAAATACGATTTGTTTGCTATAATTTATTTATCAAGCATTCTGAATTATTTTTACTGTCCTTATGTACAGACGCCAGCACATCAAGCTACCCCAATCTATCAAATTTCTTTGATAGATTTTCGACTTTAATACAAAGATATAAGGTTCATGTTTAATTGGGAAAATTTGACAGTTTCGGATAGCTTGAATTGCAGGCGTCTGTACTTATTTAGTTTTCTTTACGTAATATGTGGGTGACTCACATACACACATATATACACATAGTAAACCATTACATAACTGAAATAAATGACTTAATTACATATTATAATCAAATATATCAAACAGATTACTTAAATATATATTATGATCAAATATATCAATTCATGCATTCATCAAATCTTGCACAAGTAAATAACACACCTTATTTTTAAATTAAGCGTCTGCAGATTTTTCGTAGTTTTGCACTAAAAATCCGGAAACAAGTTACGTAATTAAAATAACTAAAAAACCCGACTTGTATGGGCGCCAATCGGATGGTATGGTGAACAGCTCTATTGTGATAGCGACGTTTATACATCAATGGGTAAGTGGAGGTTCATAAGGATGTCAATTTTTTACGTTCGTGTTGAACTTGCTATACTTTATAAGTTATCGTGTTTTGTTTTAACTAAAAATGGCGCAACAATATTAAGTTAGAAGTTAGTAAAAACCGACTGTCATGGGGACCGAAAGTTGGCGGGACATACTTAACTGACTTTTCATGCAACCAGATAATCCGTAAATCAATTGAATTACTCAGTTATAGTTTAAAGATGTAATGTACCAGTGAGCAGAGACGATTTACGATACTTTAATAGCGATAATGGTATTATTTTTAACAAAAGTAATAGGAGTTAATGAATGCAAGTTAAACATTCAGTACCTATTTGTTTAAAACCTACCCCAAAATACAGGAAAAACGGCAGGGCTTCGTTGACTAAAAGACATTTACAATTAAAACTAGCGATGTGGAAAATTAGAGTTTCCAAGTGTCCCCGCCACCCCCTTCACTTAATTAACATTTTGTTCCAAAATCACTGGAGACAACCCTAGTGAATGTCTGGGCTTTTACTCAAGGTCATAGTCAAAACACCGAATAGTGCGGCCGAAGTATGCGCGACTATAAATAAGACCCGATAATCGACATGATTGCTTTATAGGTATCGTTATAATAACGATGAATCGAGCAATCAATCCGAGCAATCCCATCTAGAAATTACTGTGAGAGCGTTCTTTTTTATTTGTATTACAAAACTTTATGTGTTTGGTATTTAAAAATATTTTTTATAGTTGTTTTAGTGTGTTCTTCCATTTTACATGTTTTCGTACACGAATCGCTGTTGGTATCTCTTTCATCGAATGAGGATCTTCGTCTCGTGATTATCCTGTACTTATAAGTAATATGGAAATCGAGTAACATACACACAGTCGAATTGAGAATTTTATTGAAGTCTATTAAAAACGCCCATTTGACTTTTTTGTATTTGGTGATTACATACCTATAGTACGCTTGCTACGAAGACACTATTCTTCATGTTTTTATACGCACTGAACCTGTCGAGTAGGTCAATAACCGCAAATCCCCTCGCCCCGTTGATAAAGCTGTACCTAAAGATCGCCGCCGATACAAACACTCGTATTCCTCAAGCATCTCCCACACTTCATTACACCAAACGATGTTGACAATCGCTCAGTGACCGTGTCGTGATCGGATCTACTTATTTTCTACTTATTATTGTTTGCGCATAAAATTTTACGAGTAAGATTATTGATTATATTTGCGTCGTCGTTAGTTTGTTTTTGATATAGAGGCATCACGTTAAAGAGATATCGTCAATAGTGAAAACGATTACCTTTTTAGTATTTACCCTATTTATTTTATCTCTTTGAATACCTCATTAGCCTAGTGGTCCTAAGCCTAACTGCTACGCTTGAGGCTCTGGGTTCGAGCAGTATTATTGGGTTTTTTCTACGAAATTGTCAGTAGCAGCTCTGAGTTTGGAATTGTACCCGATTAACAGCACTAGGCTCACCTAAACATACCGGCTAACTAAGGGTGTAGTTTTGTAAACCTCTGCCTAACTCTTCGGGGTATACAGGTGTATGTGTATGTCTTATCTCAGCTGGTCCTTTCACAATCAGAGTGTAAGTAAATCTGATGGCTTCATAGGTGTCAGTGTAACATTAGTGTAAATACCATGTACAGAGGCCGGCACATCAAGCTACCACAATCTGTCAAATTCTTTGGTTGGATTTCAACTTTAACACAAAACAATAAGGTTCATATTCAATTGGGAAAACTTGACAGTTTTGGATAGATTGACGTGCTGGCTGGCGTCTGTACTTAGATTCAGTGTAGACGAAGCGCTGACGCCGCGTGGACCTAGCTTCTGTTCCACCGGTGCTGTACATTTAAAGGGTTCCTGTCTCTTAGTACGGGGTACACTTGACAGGTATCTAATCAAAACTTATTGTGACGAATAATTAGACAACATGTAAAAATATTAAAAATATTAGATAAATTTGTAGACATACTCATATGAAACAGAAAATTTACGCTATCGCTAATCGAGTCCTCATAGTGAGCTATTTAATCAAGTACATACTGTTTTAACCCAGAGCTATTGCTATTTGATGCCTATTATCTATAACGAGACACATGTAGACGAACACACTGAAAAAACGTCTTTTTCTTGAACATTAGAAATGTCAAAGTCAAAAAATAATTATGAACTTCAAAACTCGTAAATAGACGTTATATTATTTCTCCAAGTTGTCACACACTCAGATAGTAGGTAGGTACCCATTCAATTCCCGCAGAGAGAATGTCGTCGTGACAAATGAATGCTGTCTCTCTACTGAAATGTCTCCGTAATCAATTAATAACAATCAGCGATGCGTTTCCGTCACCACCCTCTCTGCCTACTCTCAATGTATAGCCATTGGATCATCGTTTGTATCTGTCCGGAGCAAACCTTCACGGCAGATATAATTAATTTCCCATGTATTGATACAAGGGATGGGTATTTTGTATTGCGGTGTCTAAAGGCTGATACACATGAGAGTATGTACATAAATAAACACTGAAATGTGTAAAAAAATTTTGTTAAGTTAAAATACGGAGGGGCTCGTGGCTAAGTAATAACTAAGCTGATCAACTTATCTGCAAGGTTAAGCTGCACCAGTCGCAGACAGTCTGTGGATGAGTGACTATTCTTAACATATCGAGACCCCTCCGTGTCTCAGAGAGCACGTAAAGCCGTCCGTTCCGGTTGTCATACGAACACCTATGACAATCGATAGCGGTGGTCAGAAGCCCAAAAAGCCTGACTGAAAACCAGTCTATCCTCAGGGTATCAGTATTATCCATAAATTGGGTTGCGAAGGTCTGATGCCAGTCGCTTCGTTTAAAGTACTGATATTCAGCCGCATCAAGTTGGACTGGAAGCCAACCCGAATATTGTTGGGAAAAGGCTCGGAGAAAGAAGTTTTAAGTTAAAATAAAATAGCCTATACTATCATACAATACATGCCTGAAGTGGGTAATCCTGTGTTTCAGGCGAGAAAAAGTAATATTACAAATAAGTTGATATCTGCTGTCATTGTCGGTGTTCCCTCACCGAGAGATCTCGTTGAGAGAAGACTTGTAACTCGTATGTTAAACAGACACAGTCAACACAACCATAAATGGAATGAAGGGGCAGTAAAATGCCCTAAGTCAAAGTCAAGTCAAAGTCAAATATTTTGTGTGATGTGATGGTGACAACCAGGTAAGCTATAAAAGACTCTAACAAATCTGTACCTTACTGTTCCAGTATTTTTAGGGCTACGTGTAAGAGACTGGGTAATGCCAATAACACACACGTAAGCAAAATACAAACAAAAAGTGTTTACACTCGATATTTCGTCAGCGTTTGAACTAGTATTACTCCAACAGCTATTCATATAAGATAAAGAGAAATCTACTAATAAAATCGCACAGTTTTCCGTTTCATTAGTGGCAGAGTGCCAGAGCAGCCCATAAATAGTGCTTCGCCACAAATCAAAAAGAATTTGAATGTGAAAAATTGCCCGTCGGCGTCGGCGTCGGTGGCGAGCGAACATTCCTCATACTAGAGATTTGGCTATTTTTTAGTGTTTGTTCTTTTATAGTGGGATTATAAAAGAATGAACTCGGTTTGACCTCAGTATCTGATGGAACAAAGAGGACATTATTAAGTATTGCTTAGATTTAACGTCATTTTTATATTCTTATTAACACACATCATTCACATTAACACATCTATGTATATAGAAACTATAATGTTCTTGTTTCACGCCGCGAAGACTTGGAATCCGCCTTAATAGGTCCTCATGAGTCAAAGTTACGGATCACGTAAGTTAACCGAGTTACTTGCTAACTTAACTTGTTCTCGCTTAGAAGTAACGCTGTAGATCATTAACTTAACTTGTGTTGTTCGCAGTTACTTATGGAGTAACTTACGTTTAACCAAGCTTTTATTTTCAGAAGGCAAATTTTTAAGAGGTTTTTTTAAGAGGTTTTTAAGATAAGCTTCTATAAAGTTTGTTGTATTGATACGAAAAACTTTGTTGCTGTAGCTGTTGGTCTAGTTAAATTATGAAGAGATAATAATATAAGAATTAACTAATTCAACTTTTTTTTTGTTAGTACACAATTATAAGTTATACTTAAAGGTAAAAGGCTGCTAAACCCACAAACAATGGCAATCTTTTTTATTTATTTTATTTTTTATTCTGGATTAATTTATTAGTAGGTACACATTAAACTGCATTGTTCTCATTAACTATTCATAACAGACATTGTAAACCAAGATAACCATTGTAATCATGTTGCTTTTAAAAAGGAGTGTCTATGGAGTTTCTTGGCGGTTCTTCTCCATAAGCCCACTTTTCGGAACCGTGCAACTAGTTTTGACTTTTCAAAAGTGCTATTTTAATGGTCTAATTGAAATAAAACATTTGACTTTGATTGTCGTATGGAAGCTGGTCCACTTGACTAAATAAGGACCAGATAATGTGCCATTATCACATTATATAGGAGTTCACTACAAATCACTGTTTGAAGTTATGGTGATGCAAAGTATTAATGACCCTTAGAAACTGAATCGCCATAATCATATTATAATTATAATCATTTATAAACTCACAAGAGGCCTGAACTCGGCACAACAGATAACTGGCGAACCTCAGTAGCCTCATACAATTTTACCTAAGAAGTAGTTACATTAGTAGGTACGACAACGGCTAAATAAATAAATAAAGTAGTAAATAGTAGTAATAAATAAATAAATAAAGTAGTTACATTAGTTGAACTAGAAGTTATACTAGAAGGTAAACGAAGAAGGAAAACCTAGACGAGGTTTTGTGGAACAAGTGAAGGAAAGGGTGGGGACCGAGTCGTATCAAGAGGTGAAACGGAAAGCTGAAGACAGAGAACAGTGGCGACTGCTCCACCGACAAGAGCTGAGCTCTTAAATTGAAGAAGAAGTAGTTACATACGTATAATGTGTAACACGTCGTGACGTCGGTACGTCAATTTGTGTCCATGCAATAAACTACAGTAATAATATTTCCAATGCCAGAAAGTGGTATAATGTGCCAATACGCAGGTAATTTCTTTACAAGTTCTATCTAGGTACTGTAACTTTACCTGTATTGTTCGTCGACACATCTCTGTCCTCTGCTAGTGAGGGCTTGTTTTTTCGGTAATATTTGCAATCAAAATATTCGAAAATATACCACGCATATAATAATATTTTAAAAACACCAATGCGCACATGACAGACTTGAATATGAATATAATGTTTTTCTTCAGGTGAGATTTAATTGCAGGATATCCCTTGAAATAGAACTTTACGGATTTTATCGCGTTATATATTAGTATTATCGTTACTAGGATTTTCTCCTGTATCGTGGATACGTTTACAAACACAAAATTTCATATACATAAACACCCAGACCCGGAACAACTACCTAGGTCATACAAATATTTGTTCCGTGCGGGGATCGAACCTACAACACGTAGCACAGAAGCCGACTGCTCAGCCGCTGCGCCAAAGGTGTCGTCGTAACATTATTAATTCAAGTTTGTTTTTGTCTATGGTCACGGGTAGACTCTATTAGAACAGAACTATTCGTTATTACATTAATGCCAGATTCCGCATGATTTAAGACTTCAGATCATACCTCCACAATCCAGTTTCTGGGAAATAGTGATATACCAAAGACAAACTGGCTTCAGGTTCTCCAAGCTTTTAACTACCAGTAACGATTGTCATATGCGTTCGTATAAAAACCTGGATCTGCAAAGCACGGAGAACTCATGTACCTCAGTTATATTCTGACTGGGGAAAGCACAGCTTCACTTTGCGGATAGATTGATCATCATAGTTTATTAATTTAGCCAATTGCGCATCAGCTGTCGCACTATGTCTGTGGCAGCATTCATACTAATTTTATAATATAATGCAAAAGTAACACTGTAACATGTCTGGTTCTTACGTTTTCACGCCTAAACTGCTGAACTAATTTTGATGATTTTTGGTATAGTCAGTCTTTTGGGATGAGAGTAAAACCGCGCGCAATAACTAGCTATTAAACCGTAAACCAAACCTTAACTTTAAATATAAAATACTAGTATTACATTATGCAGTAGATATTGACGGTTGATGGCAGCCGACGGAAACGTTCCAGATTGTATAGTAATTACTAGCGGGGTGCAAGCAAGCTGACTATTTGGAGCTGGAACATATCATCCCGCCGCGCACCGCCCGCCGCCGCGAGCAGCCAAGTGACAAATTACAATTGCTGTTTGGGCTCACCCTTATTCTGGTGAACACTATACATAACGCGTGAATTGAGAAATGGATAAAGTGGCAAATAATATGATATTTTAGGTAAAGTAAAGATTATTCATGCCTACTGAAGCAAAACGCAACTCTTAATAATAAAACTACTCTTCTCTGTACGCTTGAAGTCCTGGGTTCGATTCCCACCTGGAGGAGTGTTATTATATTTTACTATAAAACTCTTAGTAGTTTGGATTTGTACTCACCTAATGGCAATAGGCTGACCCTCTATTATATGGGAACTACACATATCGGCGCGGTGAAATGTGGATGTACTTCAGTACAACTTTGCTAACCTTTCGGGTAATTCAGGCGTGATTATTCTCTGTACAGAGTGGGAGGCTGTAAGAAAACCAAAGCGTGGGGCTCGCATCAGTTCCAAAATTCCTTCTAAAATCAGGACACAAACAAAAATGTTTAGATAGATAACGCTTTCAGTCGACGCGTGCCTCCAGAATATCGCCGCCACTATTTGCGTTCACGCCTACAGTCAAACATGAATTCCCAATTATCGCATCCACCGACGTCCTGGATAAACATCTAAATGGAGATAACCTTTGAACTGCGCCTTAATATTATCCTATGCCTATGTTGGGTGACTTGCTAGTTAAGGGCGAGTATGCGGTTTTTGTCCCTTTCTTTAAGAATGATGAACTAGTAGTGAACCATAATGGTTCAGGGATTTTGGGATATGTAGTGGTCTACGGCCGAGGTCGTATTTCCTGTCATACTTGCAAAAACCGCCTGTAAGGAATATAAATTGGACGTATTAATAAAGACTACGTTAATCCTGGGATAAATACATTCTTTACAACTTCGACTCCGGTATTTTTATGACATTGTCCTCGTCAGTAGTGGACCGCGGGTAGCGGGCCTAGGGCTCAAGCCACCAAAAGCATCTAGGTTAAATTAAATAATTTTCACAATGTGGATAGACTTAACATAGGTAAAGCTACTGACATAATACAGATTTTTTTCAGCAAATTCTTACAGAAAAGGCACTCTCGGTTAATGAAATCGAGTAAGTAGCCTCCACGATATAAAAGGAATAATAATAATATAAAAGAAAGTTTCCATGTGTTTGTTGATCCTACATTTCTGGAACCTTTTAACAGATTATGTGGATGCTATGCGGTATCCCGATAAATTGTCGTAATACAATAATATCGGAAACAATAACAATACAATGGATGAGCATGACTCCTATTTTGATTACAGATTTTTTTTCTGTTACAATCACGGTCTAGGTTACTAAGTCTTCTGTTAACAAATTCACAGTAGCAATTCGGGGTATAGTGTGGCAAAAGGTTTTTGGCTCTAAGTATTAGGTACATGGAATTAAAAACATGCCAACGTACTGCGGATGTACCTCGGAACCCTTTGGGGATATAGGCGTGTGTGGTAGTAGTCAGGGTTCACCATACACACGATAGGCCACGGTATAACTGGCGCCGACTACCACGAGCAACTAGCCAATCAATCACTCTATTTGCTTGAAAACGGTACCTAAGTACATAATACAGGTTTCAAACTAATTTCGCAAAAAAAGGCGCATTTCTTTCCAACGTGCGTGAAGTAAGATTTGTATTCAAGGAAAATGTAAAAAAAAGAACAGGAAAATGTAAATTGCTGAGTAAAACCGTGCGTTCTAAACCATTTAATTTAGTATGAAACAAAAGCAGACGCGCACAATTAGTATAATGAGCTGTGCCTACGTAGATTGTCTGTTTATACTCTAATCTTATTAGCTAAATAAATAATTACATTATGTACGCAATTACACACGACGGATGTTAGTAGGTACTCATACCCTGGGTTTTAAGGAAATTAATGTATCAAGAAGATTATTCTTACTTTAATTATTGAAGTATTATGAACTATACGGCAAAATAAATTTAATACGTCTTTTACGTAAGCAGGTATTATCTTCTTTTTTCACCGGTGGTGATAGCACATACACTCGGGCGTCAAGTCTGCTATTTAATTGTGTTAAAATAGTCATTCAATGACTTGAGAATTGTTGATTTTTTATATTTTGATTGTTTATTTTGTGTTGTTTTAATAAATCTGGGAGTCGTTGTGTCGTTGATGTTTATGTAGTAAACAAAACATTCATTAAATTAACTATTCTGAAATCATTGAATGACAATTTTACCAGACTTGAGGCCAGATGCACGTATTATATGACAAGTAGTTAATCTTAATCTTAGCAGTGGGGGCTGGCATGGCCAGCAACACTTCGACCAAATGTGATCTGTTGTATTGTCCCCAGCATGGTACATTCCTTACTCTTCAAAGACGTGGTTCATGAAGGCGGCTAGCCCACTAAGAGGAAGGAACCTGTAGTCCTCTGGCTTCGGGTATCCATTGCTGAGATGACTCATCCGTTTCGTCGCTAGGACGTCACAATCACACAAAATGTGCTGCATGGTTTCCCTGAATTCACCACAAGCACTACAATCATTGTTCAAGGTCAGCTTCATATTATGGAGCATGCCATTTGTTGTAAAATGCCCTGTAAGGGCTCCGATGACAGCTCGGGCTTTGTCCCTTCTATTGTTAAGTATGAATTTGGAGATGCGTGTGTTGCTGCTGCCGAAAAATTTTCGTGAGTGCTCTAGCCCTAAGCTATTGCACCACTCCTCTTTGTGTTTCGTATCGGCATATTCCTGTAAGGCCTTCTTGATGGCGCATGTTGGTAGTCCCATACATGGTTCTGGTCCAATTAGTGGACATTAGTGACAAGTAGTTAAACGATTATCTTAAGAGTTATCCCATACAAAACCAACATAACTTGTGACCTCTGTAAACTTTCCTAATGTCTATTAAAGTCCAGGTGTAGGTATGCCTTCTCATGCTATTTATCTACCCGTATAAGTCTTGAACTAAGACTGAACAAATCCAGGGAGATTTAAAAGAATGTCTAACTTCAAGACGCGTGGGTAGCATTGCAAACTTTGTTGTTTACTTATTATTTGTTAAAAAAACTTATTAAGCTACGTGGAAAAAGTTCTATTTACATTGAATTTACCAGCAAAATAAGATGTTTTATTTTATCACAAAGAAAAATAGCGATCATAATTAAAAAAACAGAAACATTAAGAAATTGCAAATTCACGTTTTGATTAAAGTGGCAGGTAATACGAAAACTTTAAACGTATTACCTACTGCCTCACGGTCTAGTGGTCGCTAGGACATCTGCTCAGCGTGAGGTCCGGTGTTCGATTTCCAGGTCGAGCGAAATATTATTGAGATTTTGAGTAAGCGGGACTATTGAGTCCCATTACTTATTCGAAAAACATACACATAAGGGAAATACAGGCGTGATGATAAGTCACTATGCACAAGGTATTTATAGAGATAGCACTGGCTGCAGTAGACAAAGAGATTATTCAAATAATAAAATACCTACTAAAAGTTGGAGACGAAGTTTATGAATAAAGTCAAAATATGCATTCTCACATAAAATATGCATTTTCACATAATACAGTGTCTGGGACAAGTAAACAGTCGCATTCATCAAATAACAAGTCTTACTAGCGCGTCACGTCCATCTCAAAATCATTTTATATTTCATATTACTTTCAGCGACATCAAATTGAATGGCTCTGAAGGCAAGACAGGCACCATTCCACTGGCGAGACAGTTCGTTGTGAATATTTAAAAAAATAACTTATTAAATATTTATATGTTCAACAAAAAATAAAATAAATAGTAGACTAGGTTAGGTACCCTTAAGTTTATCACATGTGAATTAAAAATGTAGGTATTAAAGTTCCTTCATCAGGTCTTCATTCAATATGAAATTAAATCCATATCTTGTATACATACTATAATCGTATCTCCTACAATGGTATAAGTAATAATAACACATTTTTTTTCATGAATTTCGAAAATAATGATCGTTCAAACGTATAATAAGGTGATAAGTTTAAAAAGGTATATTATGTACCGAGGAAACCTCAACATAGTAGCAGAAACACAACAAATTTATTATTGTAACTATAACTTTGATCGAGTTAAAATGCACATTAAGCAATCTAAGCTAAACAAAATAAGTAAATTAGTTTCAACAACAATCCATCACATTTAGCACTTTGTTAAAACAATAGAGCTATCGAAAATAAGCTATTGATATTAGCATCCACTCAGCATTTATAAAATGGTTATTGATTTCGGCTTTCAAGGATAATGGCAATGTTGGCACATAATGGACGATTCAGCTCACAGTTATGTGCTGATACCAAGAGTACACGGCGTGAGAACGACTGGATTGACTTTGTATAGAAACTACTTCTTTAGCGTGGCTAAGAAAAATAACTATTGGCGACTATACCCACCCATTATACAACTGCATCATGTACCTTTATTTTTGTTTACGGGAAGAACCTTCACGGGGATCATACCGAAGATTATGAGATTTTTACCCACTAATGCCACCCCGCAGACCACTGTGTCCTCTTAATAGACCACAAAAGAGCGCCCTCGTGCTACGCCTGTTATCGCACAACCCTGGGGTGCCTCATGTACCTACATTGTTATTTATTTTCTGATCACTGTTGTGGAGAATGTGACTCCTACGGCTGTCCCGTACCGTACGGCAAGGGAAGTAGGTACCCACGTTTTTCAATCGACACCGAATCCGATGTTGCGGACACAACCTCCCTTTGCGGTACTTAAATATATGATTCATGGGAATTATCCACGCTGTTAAAAACAAGGTAAACATTGCCACTACTACGTCATCATTATTAGGGAACGCTAACAGCCCAGCTCCATCAGTAGCGCTAGGCTCGCCGCACCGTCTTATATAATGGACGTAAAATCATTAATCACTGTTGAACTACGGTGCACCAACACATGAAGGACTACGCAGAGGTCCTTCTAACTTCGGGGATTACGGGTATAATGGTGTTATGGTACAATGAAATATAAAGTTCTGGATCGGGATTAGCGGCCTTCCTAAAAAAAGGCCGTGACCGTAATTCACCAAACAGTTAGGTACCGATTACATACTGATATGTGGGTGCGGTTGCTACATCTTCCAAATAGTTATTTAAATAGGTACTTATGTCCTATTTGTTGTTGTTTGTTGCAGAAAACACGTTTGGCGTAGTGGCGGAGCGATCGGCTTCTGTACTGCGCCATGTGTCGAAGGTTCGATCCCCGCACGGAACATTTTAGTACCTATGACCTACAGATAGTTGTTTCGGATCTGGGTGTTAGTGTACCTATGCGAAAAGTAGTGTATGTAAACGCACCAACCATACAGGAGGAAATCCTAGAGCAACATAATAGCAATTTTTTTTGAAATAAATTAGAGCAGCGCAAATTAACAAATAGTATAATCAGGCGCTCCGGCGAGAAATAGGTACCTATAGATAAATTATTTTAATTTTTTCTGTAATTATGTAATATATGGTTATATTGATTCTATATAGGTAATGTGACAAGTAGGTATTTTAGATGCTTGATGGTTAATGTAGATGCAATGGAATGAATACTGAATACCAGTCTATTCCGTCTAAATATGCTGTTTAGGTAATAGGTATGTACTTAGTTTACTACATCTGACGGACTGTGAAGACCATTCACAAAAAAAATATAATTACCTACGTACCTACGCCGGCTACGCAACAACATAAATAGGTATAGGTTTTCGGTTTTGCGTAAAACATGCTAAAAATACGGAGATTAAGTATTTTATAAGTCATCATCAGCCTATACTGATCCACTGCTGGACTTCGGTCTCCCCTAATGTTTTCATTTCACCCTGTGCTCGGCTTTTCGCACCCAGCTTCTGCCAGCAACCCGAGCCACCTTTATAAGTAACATAAGATATAAAATTAAAACTGACCTCAAAGCGGCTTCCTCGCACGTCATCTCCAGAGCTCCTTCACACTGATACACTGAGCACTAGCACTTGGATTACAATATAGTATCTAAGCATTGTTAAACCATGGTCTCGCGATGCATAGTTGGGCAACAGCATGCGATGCAGAAAAGCGGTAATTAGCCTACATACCTACCTACGTGGTTAGCTAACACATTCAACACCACACGCCGCCGAAGAGAAAATTTTGTCACCTGGGATCAGACACAGACTTCAAGCAGCGTAGGTAGGTATAAACTTTTAGGACATATGACTCAAGACGTATGACTTATACGACGTCCTAAAAGGACTACCTAACTTAGATTTTTATATTTTTGGATGCATATTATGACGTTGGATTTTGCGGAGGTGTATTAAAAATAGTCTCGAACAAAAAAGTTATACCTAATTACAATTTTCTACAAGTACCTACACAGAAAAACGGCAATCCCCTTAGACGAGCTTTAAAGACATTGTTTAAGATCGCTTGTAGGTAGGTACTTAGGTAGGCAAGTACATTATCTGGTACCTACTTTGGCTTTGACTTTGTTTAGCTCCTAACACGACTTTTTTTATATAAAGTGAAGGATAACGATGAAATTAGACACATTTATCTGAAACACGCCTCTTTGACCAAATAAAATCGTAATATCGTACGCGGTCCAGTTTTTAACATTAGTCCGATTCAGTCGGTTCATTGTACCCAGGTAGTAAGTAGGTATCTATGGGTGCACTTGGTAAATGTCCACACAACACACATAACACTGATCTTAATTACACAAAATAAACTCATCACAACGGTTTAACTGTTATCGATAGAATGACAATTTTCACTACACGTTTAAAAATAAAATCCGAATTTATATCCGAAAAGAATATTTCCGCGCCATTCCATTCCAATTTACATCAAAATTTGAAACTGTTTTTACCGACAGAGACCTGTTGTACCGACACCAGTGTAGTAGTAAACTTTATTAGTCTGTGGTAGGTCATAATTTGAAAATAACATTTAGCAGGGAAACCTGAGATATCATAATTTGTTTGGAAAATCATAGATAATTAATATCATATACTCCTGCAATGTCAACTATCGAATGAGACTGAAAAAGAAAACTAATTGTGTATCGGGTGTATCTATAAAATATCAATATGTGCATCGAAAGTGCTGCGCACGAAGTTATGATTATTATCGATTTCTATCTATAGAAATGGACGATATGAAATGATATGATATGATATGATATGAATGATAAGAAATGGTTATATACATTATGGAGCACTAACAGTAGTTAGTGCTCCATAATGTATATAAATAACAGACCAGTAGTATAAACCACTGAAGGAAATTGTCTATGTTATAAGTACAAAAAATACAAGAGAAATATAAAAAGATAAGATAGAAATAAAGAAAAACAGATTTATTCAGACAAGATCCTTATAACACACAGATAAAATGAGAAATTAACATTAATAATAAAAAAAGGTCACTAGGATGTGCTATCGACATGTTTGCCCCGAATGTGATAATGTGAGCTGGCAACCCAGCTCACATTATGCTGGGCGTATTTCATACCCAGCGCTGGTTTTCAGTATAACGATGAATATCAAGCATACAATATTATTAGGTGGGACGAAAAGCACTCATTTAACAATATTTTCCCATTTGTCCCATGTATTGTCAACGTCACCTCTGTACATACATTTGATAAAGCCACTACAGGCCGGTAACAAATAAATGTAAGGTCTCGTTGACATTTTCATTCGCTCTCTCTTTCTAACACATCTTAATACCATTAGCTTCTGTAGTTCTCTTTTAGTGTCACCCACCCAATCTATCGAGTGTAATAATATACAGGGTGTTTGGTAGAACGTTGAACATACGAAAATGGTGGTTAGTTGGGGTCATCTGCTACCCACTTGGCCAATTACCAGTTTTTTTTTAACTTTAAATTCGAATATCTTAACTTGTGACGGGTAAAACAGGCAGGATGTTGTTTTGTATTAATGTTCTCATCATCTCATCTTTTTGTACCTTTAAAGACTCATAACTTTTTTTCCCATTAAAATCTGTACCAAACAATAATTTTATGAGAGTCTGCTGCAATTAGACATTAATACAAAACAACATCCTACCTGTTTTACCCATCACAAGTAAAGATATTCGAATTTAAATTGATAAAAAACTGGTAATTTTCTGTATAATTAAAAAAAGTAAAAAAAAAAAACGGTGCGGCCAAGGTCAAATAATTTGGGCCAAGTGGGTAGCAGATGACCCCAACTAACCACTATTTTCGTATGTTCAACGTTCTACCAAACACCCTGTATAACTTTATCGTATCAACAACTCACCAAATCTGCCTATCGCAGTCCACTACTGGACATAGGCCTCTCCCAAGTCGTGCCATAAAACCCGGTTCACCGCCTTCCGCATCCAGTCTGACCCAGCCGCCCTCTTGAGATCGTCGGTCCATCTGGCTGGGGGGCGTCCCACACTACGTTTACTGATTCGCGGTCTCCACTCAAGGACTCGTCTGCTCCAACGGCCATCTGTCCTTCGACAGATATTCGGAATATCTATTCCCGGCTCACTGCCACTTCAGTTTGCCTAATCGGGAAGCTATGTCGGTGACTCCAGTTATTTTCTGGATAATTTTATTGCGGGTTTTATCCTTTAAAAAACCATCGAGCATAGCTCGCTCTATCGCTCACTGAGCAACTTTAAAGGAGAAGGGAAAGGCCCCATAGTTTCCTGGGCCCAAGTGTTAACTCAATCAAAAAAGCCTTATTTGTACGAAGATAAAACAAGGCCTCACTGAAAATTTGGTGAAATTCAGCTATCTAGGTATAAAGTTATATGAAGTATAGTAAAAGTAAGGCTCTATCATAACATTGTAGAATTTTGATGTTATTTGCGAAATATTTTTGAATGGCTACGGTTATGTATTGGATTTATGCATGGAATGCAAGTAACGAGCCTCCATGTATGACATAACGAAGATCGGACACGTTTGGCAAGCCCTGGACAGTCCTACAGTCGAAGACAATCCTGATATTCTGCACTTAGAAGTAGTAGGTTACCTAGTATTATAAAGTATTTATTTTGTCCTAAACAAAATAAATACTTATCTTTCTTTCTTGCTTCCTTTCTTTTATCATCGTCCAAGACTTGTTTGCCATTAGAGTTACTGCGACCAGTCGTAATGGTACAACTGAAACAGCGATCCATGTCGTCAGTATACGATCGATAGGCGTAATCAGTTGTCCAAAATAGAGAGCCAGGTAATTCAAAGTAGCACGATCCGTTGAATTGTCCTTTACAATATGCAAAGCCGAGGTCGTGGTTATACAATAAAACATGGAAAATAATTGCGCACTCAGAACGAAAGAAAACAAACGGGTGCCGGTTTTTTTGTTAGGCTGTCATCTGTAGCCGGTGACCAGTGTTGCCAACTGAAGAAAAAATAAAGGAATCTGATTCGATTCCACGAAACGATTGACAGGCACTTGTCACTCGATTTTTATACATATTCTGAGATTTTACCGATTTATTCAATATCGATTACAAAGAATTCAGGCATGATTTAATCGATTATTTAGTTTCATAACTTAATTTAAGTTTTCTCGCTTCCTAGATAGAATCAAGGTACCGTGTTTTGTGATTTTCTTTATAAAAATTTAACGGTTGTTTTAATACACATTTCAATTAGTTAAATGCTGGGCCCAACGTTTCCCTTCTCCTTTGTGGACCAGCCCAACTATCAGTGTCCACGTTTCAGCACCGTATGTCATGACAGGCAGGACGCACTGGTTGAAACTTTCGTCTTCAAGCACTGCGGTATAGGCGATTGTATACCCAATTTTGAAAATTTCTTATATTTGAATTCGGCGGGCGAAAAAAGATTGAAACAAGTTTCATAATGTGTTTAATGAATAACGAAGGAATCATTTTTATTATCTAAGCGCATAGCTGTGAGTATAATCACGAATCTGTGGTTGTGAGTTGTGATGTTGTCTATGGTAACGTTTTACGTTGGTATTGGTAACAATTTTAGTTCTTGAACTTCTTGACAGTAAGATTTCGCGGGATTCGACTGTCAAGTAATGAGAACTTTTACGATTTTATTTACGTAAGTTAGATATGTTACCTTAGTTTAAATTACGGTAATTACTCACTGTCACTACTCACTTAGTACGCGAGTCTTGTTATGGGCTCGTGAACAGTCAACATATTATTATATTGCGCGCGTTACGTTTGTGTGTCTAGTTGTGAATGGAATGTCAATGGCATCAATAATAAGATTGTGATGAGTTGTGAACTTATTTTGAAATTTGAAACCAATTGAATCATTGAGTCACTTTCGCGGACAGGCCAAAGGTAGGTAAATAATTCAATTTTTTTTCTGGTGTGGACATTTAGTTTTGAATGAGATAAATTTAAGTAATATGTATATGATTGATTATTTTACAAACATTTTCAATTCTTTCTTAGTACCGTATTAATACAAATACAGTATGCGAAATACTTACTTCTTACCTATTTTTAGGTTACTGTGTCTATAAGTCCTTACGCATAGTCACGGTCGCTTTACATTTTAAATCCAATAGCAACAGAAAACTTAAGCGTCGGGCTGTCGGACGAGACTTGATACAAACAAACATATTTGATGATGCTATTAAGCATCATTATACAAACTAAAGGCCTTGTTCTTGCTTTTTAAACAGCACTTGTATTATTATTATAGGTTTGTTATAAGAAAGAGTGCGCTCTGATGTCAAATGGTGCAGACTTGTGCAACATTGAGTAGAGCGACTGCCGGCTGCGCGAACGAGAATCCCGGCACGATACACTTTAGGTACTTACATATGTTCTGTTTTACAATGGAATATATAAATCTACGAAATGAATTTCTTTTAAAGAAGCCATCAGGTTGGTCTTCCCGACACTGTTGTTATAGGTACCTACCGTTACTGAAATTATTAAGTACTGCTTGTAGGACAACATAGGTATTATACCTAGATGACGAATGTCACGAATCCCATGGTCACAATTATAGGACAAGGGATGTCAATTACGCTTTTTTAGTCGACATAGCCTGCCGTCTCCCTCGATAGCCGACGATCCATGAGGATTTTCCGTAAATAAAAAAAAGGCTGTTAATACCTACCTATAAGACATATTTAAGAGTGAGCGCAGAGCTCAATATTAGCAATTGAGTTATCAAAGGCGAACGGCAGATTTCGTACCGCATACTTTTTTTGTTGTTCTGTTATAGAATTTGTACCACTTATTAGGGCAACTAAGCCATTTATTTTCATGTAAGTATATCATTATTTTTAGAACTTCGGAATAATTAATAATATCAATAGAAATATTTTAATAAATAAACGTAATAAAATCGTAAACTAAACGTAGTTATGTTTTTAGAAGTTGCTATATGTAAAATAACACAAATATCGAAATGATAATTAATTATTTAGAAATAGAAATAACATTTAATATGATCGGGAATAAGATCATGGAGATTTGATGGACATTCTCCGAAATGTATCCGATAAAAACCGATAAGCTAACAACCCTTTGCGGCGATGTTCCAGACTTCTTCATTATCAACCTGTGCACTACAAAGTTCACTGCTGGAAATAGGTATCTCCTAATGCACCCCACTGAGTAGGTACGATCCTCTATCTCAATCTACCTACTTAATGGTAAGTAAAACACTACAAAGATACAATTTAGAACATTTACTTGTATCACAAAAGCAATTTTTATGTACCTATTAACAATCTATATTGGGACACTAGTACATAACCTTAAAAAATTAAACTGGTTATAACTTTTACGTCCCAAGTTCTAAAAATCTAAGAATTTAAAAAGGGCTTGTCTATCATATTAACTCCCAATTAAAATAAAAAATATCACAAAACACGAAATTTTATTACCGGTACGAAAGCCCCATACAAGCCTGCCATTCTCCTTTAATACTAGATAGGTACAACGATGGCGTCTGTAGTCTAGTGGTTCGCGTGTCGGACTGCTGATCACGAGGTCGTGGGTTCGATTCCCACAGGACACAAATATTTATGTTTATGAACATAATTGTTTATAAAAATAAGTATTCTATCCATTGTACAACCGCTGCTTAGTTTGGGACTAGGCGGTATTTAAAATTATTGTCCCAAAATCTTTTTATTATGATCAGCGTACCAATTCTTCACGACAAGAGCGAGAAATTTATAGTACCTGGTAGGGGACATGTTGCGACCGTTGCAGTGTCATGCAACATTATTAAGTGGAGCGGTTGCCACGTGCTGCTTGTCATGGTTACAATTGAGCTACTGCTCCTACGGAATATAATAAAAAATACCGAATTTCCTGTGACTTTTAATGTAAAGAATGATTGAAAAACAAATCTTCGAAATACTTATGAAATAGTAATTAAATAGATAAGTATGTTTTGTCTGCTAATGAACACTTATTCCGTAGCGCTTGTATCATCCATAAATTATTATTTTATGCTGTTTTCTCCAGGAAAAACTAATTATAATAATGAAGCAAATAAATAATTGCACATTCAATTGCATTCCCCTGGCATGGTACATCGCACTAATTGGAAATTGGAATTAAAAATAATTCGCTTCGCAGCAATGTTGTAATGATACCGCGTAGCGCTGCCGTTTCTATTATAGTCCCATCATGAATATGGGAATTGAACATATTTCTTGTTAAAAGATAAAAAGTCATACATAAATAATGTAATTATGTATGGGTGTAGTTTAATGTGCTATTCGTAGCACAGTACACCATTAGGGCATTCAAGTTTCGTTCATATTATATTACTATATTTTTTGTTAAGATTTGCGCTTTTGAATTAATAGAAAAGAATAATAATAAATATTTGGGACACTTTACACAGCACTAAGCAGAGCTTGTGCTATGGGTAAGGGACAATGGATTTAATAGGTACTTATATATATTATAAGAAACACCCAGACAAACACAAACACTAAATGTTTATCACATAAATGTTTGCGTCCAGTGGGAATCGAACTCACGATCTGATTGCTCGAATCAGCATCAGCAATCCGCCACTCGAACCACTACACCACAGACGTTGCTGTAATCTATTACGGCAACGTCTGTGGTCTTGAAACTTACGAAATAATTACTATTATCTATAATAGTAAAACGCCGCGCCGTTTTCATAATTTCTACACTAGGTTATTTCTACAATGCTGCATAATTATAGGGCATTACCAGCGTGCAACACCCCGATCAGAAGTACTTCTCATTCAGTAGGCTCCACACACTTTTTTCGGGTCATCTCACCGTCTCGTTGTGGTGGGGGTCTTTTTTAACACGTTTTTATTAGCTTAGTATACATATATATATCAATGTTATGTTACGGAATCTTTGAACGTAATTTTCACACCTTTCACAACGACGGATTGATTTGAAACTTTGCACACTTGTCGAGGACAATGCAATAATTTTTATAGTTTGTCCCATTATCCTAGCCATGATACATGTTTTTTTTAGTAAAAAAATAAAGATAAATGATAGATCAAATAAAACACGCTTATGTAGATAACCAAACTAAAAATTAGAAAGTTACTAATAATTTAAAATAATCCAACTGTAAAAAAACATCTTTAAATTTAATTTTATTTTAATTCATTTATTTTTGATAAACACTATCCTTAAGAAAGTATGATTAACAAGCCGTAAATTATAGTAGAACCTATTATTTTATCCGTCGTAGAACTCTTAGGGCACTCAGAGTCCATAGGTTGCTGCAGCTAACCAAATTATATTCTGAACTGAATGTCAAAAGAGCAGAGTACAAAATAAAATGACCGCAAAAATGCTTCGTCGTCGAACGCTGTAACGTCATAACTTTTAGACCTTTACCAATTTGTGTGGAATTAATCTCGCAGCTCGATAAATGTTACGGTTAGAGGGCTTTTGTTGTCACATGTTCCTCGAGATATAAAATATTTCTTCTCGTTACTTATTTCGTTTTATATTTTATTTCAAGCTGTCACGCATATTCGCAGTATTTCCTAATCAGGCATCCGCTTCATTGGAAGTTAGGTCGTCATCCACGTTGTATAAAATAACTATTGTCTAATTTAAGTTTCTAGAATAGGTTTGATGCGATTTGTTAGATAGACACAGATATGTCTTATAATGATGTTCTTCAGAGGCTCCAAATAGCCTTTTTACTAAAAACAAGTTGCTTGGAACCTGAAACAAATATCGTGGTCTCACTGGCCCGTTATCTCTCCCTCGACTACTGTAAAACTAATAAAGAGATTTGCATGTTTATATTTTCGTAAAATAGGAACGAGCTTATATGCAAGCGTGGTGCACGATTTAATTTAAAAATAGATTGGTTTTTAACATTGTTACCATAACTTCCTAACGAGGACTAGCGAAAACAAAACTTTTAGATTACAAATTATTTTAATTTCTTGTGTCTAGCTTTTCGCTTTAAAGAGTAGCAGCAGTAACCACGCACAGCGCCTGGCACGGTCAGATGTAGATGAGAAACCATTCTTCTCAACAAGGCCCTAACAGTTCTCTTTGACAACATTAATACTAATGTCGAAAGCAAAACCTTGAAATTCAGGCGATTACTGTCCCGTCCCAGTGCTAGACACGGGCTCCTCTATTGGAAAGAGATTAAATTAGGCGTTAGTTGATTACGCTAGCCTAGGTTCGGGTTGGCTGACTTTCCTCTGTAATCGGTCCCATAAAGCTTTCAATACTATAACTTAAATACCATTAAATAATATCCTTCTATCTGATTTTGAACACAGAACCTGTTGGTTAGCAAGGAAGATAGTACTTACCCTTCCGGGCTACTGCTAAATAAAGTAAGTTAATATTTACTACAAAGTGTTTTATGTGAACAATATGTTCTCAGTGCATTTAACATTATGAAACATAGCGTCGGTCATTTATTACCTACTACTACACACCTGCATGTTCTAAAATACTACCCACTCGCTTTTAAACGAAGACTTGGTACCTATTATATTTCTGTACTTAGTACCTATATGCTTAAATTAACATTCATGCAACCATTTAAGGATATTTTGTGAAAAATTCTTAAATTTTTCAACTAAAAATATTTACTAATGTTTACGCTACTATATTAATATCAGGCAGGATAATCAATTTCGATAGATATAAATGGCAATAAGCCGATTGCTGATCATAATTTATTATTGTAGTTATTACTTATTCATTCCTAGGTCTTCTTTATTTGACTTCAAAACAAATTAATAATTATTCTGTCAATTGTAATCAATATAACTATAACTCATGTTAGTTATAATTGAATAGAAAACGAACAAACATCGTAGTGTATATAAGCTTGGGTCAGAATTCGATTATCTTTTGTTTAGTCGACAAATAGTGGGCACCAACAGTATTAAATTAGGTAGACTAACACCTAGACAGACTATAGGTGACTTATGTTATACAATACATACTATATATAATAGAAAAATAAAATAATGCCCCAGGTAGGACCCTGACTGGAGTCTGACTGGCTTATTGTCAATTGTATGGTTCAAAAACTGGATCCTTTGAACATAAACTCGGCCAGAAACTCAATGAAAGCTGGTTGACGTTGGGAACAGCTATGAGTGCGGTTAGGATAAAATCGACCACGCTGGCCTAGTGTTCATTTTCGATTAATAATGTTTTTGTTAAAACTACGTTCAACAATTACCGCAGTCTATCCATTAACAGCTAATAGGCAGTCATCATTGTGGTACTCTAATGAATACAGCATTGTGCCCCGCATCAATTTATTTTTTTATTCTTTAAAGTGACCTCTGGCCTTATATGTTAATATATTACTAGGCCTTTTCAAACCCTAAACCAGTCGGTAAAGTCTAATAGTCAGCTGAAAGGGATTTTTAGTGAAAGCTTATAAATGGGCAAATAAAAAATGAATATTATTTAACTGAATATTATTTTGGCTGGATAATTTGTCTGAGCGTAATAATGTACAGACGCCAGCAGGTCAAGCTATCCAAAACTGTCAAATTTTCCCAATTGAAAATGAACCTTATTGCGTTGTATTAAAGTTGAATATCTATCAAAGAAATTTGACAGATTGTGGTAGCTTGATGTGCTGGCCTCTGTACCTAACTTGTGGTGGTGGTGGTTAGTGAAATTTATCATTGCTGACTTTTTTTTCTTAACATATTGATGATTAGGTTTTAATATTAATTAGGTTCACCAACATTGTTTACATTTAAATCATGATAGTGTTATAAAATAATTTAAAATCAAATTAAATTAAAAGTGTTACAATCACTTAAAGGAAAACACATCATATGCAATAATTACAATAGAGATAATTACCAGCTTGCAGTAAAACATAAAAGTAGATGAAAATAAAATATTTATAAATTACAAATAATTTAGGAATTAAATTTTTTGAAAGTACATCTAGGTACACGTGTTTCTAAATAGTCTAGCTTTATTAGTATTTTCAGTATGTTATTTTACGCCCACTTTTGTGAATAAACCTTATAAACACCTATTTTCGTCTTAAGATTGCTTCGGTCGCAATTTACATAAGTAAATGGATGTTTATTTACGTTTTACGGATTCGCTTCCCCTAAGTTAGGCGTGAATTTATTTCATAATGGTGGTGTGTAATCGTGTGTCGGACTCAATTTCCCTAAGATGAAAGCATTTTTACTGACTTTTCCTTAAAAATATATAATTTCTCAGTTGACTTTACAAATGATTTGATTTATTGACGTTTCAATTTGACCTAGTTTTCCGACCGCCGACTTCCATGTCCAAATATTTTTTAAAGGAGGCCTGTTTCTTTGTTAATCTGCTACATCAAAGTCAACAAGCTTTGGGTCTGGTAACTTGAAATTTTGTATAAAGTGTCTAAGTATAGAAAGCATTAAGTAATAGGTATGTATTATTATCGCAATGAACAGTAACACCATGTTAGAATATATTGTCCAAGTTATAATTAACATACTGCCTCATTAGTGTAGTGGTCGTAAGAATGACTACTACGCTAGAGGTTCCGAGATCGATTCCCAGGTCAAGCAAGGTGTTATTGGGATTTTCTACGAAGTTATTAGTGTTAATGTAATTAGTGGCAGCTCACAGTTTAGATGTATTTGTGGCAATAGGCTCGCCCCCAATTACGTGAGACCTAAACATACCGGCGAAATGTGGGTGTATTTTAGTACAACAATGGCTAACCCTTCGGGGAATACACGCGTAAGTCGTGACGGTATTTAATTTACAAATAAAGCAATTCCTGGACCAATATTTGCCCAAACATTCGCAGAAAACCTTCGCCTTCGTCGTATAAAAAGTGGCACTTACAAATATTGACCGACTACCTCTGGGCAATTTATCTATCCGTCGTCGATTGGCATCATAATCGCTGCCCCATATGATAGTGTAGATGCGTTTAGTTTAACCTCTTACCCGGTCAAGGACCTTGTGTATTGTCAGGCTAATAAAAGGGTCTAATGGCCCGCTTCCGATACTGATGGAGCAGCCTTTGTAGTGAAGCCATTCGGGGCTATTTCTGTTGGGCTATTTATTTTCGTGATTTAGGTTCGGGGAATTTGAATAGCGTGAGCTTTTTATATGAATTTGTGAAGATTTTTGCACATAAATAAATCTTTTTCTCTGGTATAAGTAATTAGTGGTGATTTGTAGTGGCTGCTTGCCATTGCTCTCCATTCGTTGGTAAATAAAAATTTACCCTCATAACATACCATCACGCCTATTTACTCGAAGGGTTAGCGAGAGGTGTGGTAATTTACACCCACATCTCGCTGGTATGTTTACCTTATGGCCATATAACCGAGCATAAATCCAAACTGAGCTGCTACTGGGAATTTTATAGAAAAACCTAATTACACTTTGCTCCTGGGAATTGAACCGAGGACCTCTAGTGTAGCGGTCGCGCTTAGGACCACTATAGTTATGGGGCAATCCATGAAGTTATAATACTATACTAATACTACTAAGGTTTATACGTCAAATGAAAATATACGTTGTAATTTATCATGCGTTCACCCATATAACGTTTTCCGTTTTTCGGTCATTGTAAATACCTATCATATTAGAGAGTGAAACGTTGGAAGTGATATCAGAAGGCTAACTTCACAATATGGTTACAATCTTGTCTCTGTGACGTCAAAGGTCGTCACCGATCTAAAGTTTACCCAAACCCAAAAAAAAACAAATGTCTTAGATTAGATCATGATTATTATTAATTATACATAGGCCTACACGATCGAGTTAACCTTTAACTTATAACAGTTACCCCGAGAACACAAAAATATGATCCGTAATAATTCCCTTTAATACCAAATAACGCACCGACCTATTTTCAAAACATTTACTACATAATATATTGTAGGTACTTTTAGACATTATTTGTTACTTGGTTTAGTTGGTTCTTAAATAACTATTTATATTTTTATATAAATGTTCGATCTATGAGCAGTCAGTGACAGTTTTAAGATTCGAAAGTTGCTAAATATACTCGTACTTACTTAACTGTACTCGAGCTGTATTGTGTTTCTTACGGTGAGCAAGGTTGTCAGTACTCCACGAGGAAACGTTGTGTTGGCAGTGGGGGACTTTAACCTTTATACTGCCAACCCAACTATTCCTCGTTCGTTTTACAGGGTCGGCTAAGTGCAAGTGATACTCCTCGTAATGCAAGCGTCTATAGGCTACCTACAGTAACCGCTTACCATCAGGTGGGCCGTATCCTTGTTTGCCACCTTAGTATTATAAAAAAAATGTTACTTAATCTAGAATACTATACGACTGTCCGTGTCTGGATGTCATATCATTATGTATTACTATGAAAAGACCTTTTCATAACGTGTGAGTATTAGAAAGTTTGAGTGTTTGCCACTCGAGTAAGGTGGAGGGTTATATAAGTCGTCAGCCAGGCTCACTATTGTAAGGTCTCTAGGGTTGTCAAATGTGTGCTGATGTATCCCTACTCAACCCTGTATTATGGGTCTAGAGAACACAATAGGAATATTGCAAAAATCATGAATGAAGCATACCTACCTACCTATGGTAAAGAAAGGAAAACCTATTTAAAATTAAAAACAATAACATTATTATTTATTTTATCGCAAAGCTTTTGTATTAGAAATGATTTTATATATTGTGATTTTATGATTTTGATATTGTGCTACCAGACTTAGCTGGCTTCTCAATGCGGTATTGTTAACTTTTAGATATAGGTAGAATAGATATCTACTGTGCGTGTTCAGCCGTGATCCTCGTTTTATACCTAATGCGAAAACTTACAAATGAAAAAATGTTTTGCAAGCATTGGCCTAGAACTAACATTTGCAAATGGTAAAAAGGAACCTATGCCAAGCGAGCTTCTGAGACGTCCAATATGCCCAAAACTGGCATACTATGAAATAAAATGACACCTTATTTGCCAAAACAATATAATTTTATATGTGTATACAAAAAAAGCAGTCTTAGCCTAGTGGTATGACCATTGGACTGGCAAGTCGAAGGTCTCGAGTTCGAATACAAGGCACGCACCTCTGACTTTATAAATCATGTGCATAATAATAATTAATTATCACTCGCTTAATCTGTGCAGGAAAACATCGTGAGGAAACCTGCATGCCTTAGAGATTTTATCGACGGCGTGTGAAGTCTGCCAACCCGTACTAGGGCAGAGTGGTGGACTTACAATCCCTCTCGTTCTGTGAGAGGAGAAAATAGACGATAGGCCATAGTGAACTGATTATTAAAAAACTTTTGGTACCTAAAGGATATCATAATGAAGATTAGTGCTGATAATAATGTCTTATAAATTGCTATCATTGTACTTAGAAAAAATTAAACATCCATTAGAGACCATTGACATAGACACAATTGATTTGATGAGACTACTAGAGTGAGTGTGAGTACCTACACATTAATAAAATACAGTACACAAGTATCAACAAACTTTGTATTATGTTTGTTACATCTAACAGGCGATTTCCATCTAAATGACGACGTGCTATACGTTTTGATTATGCAAAATAGGGTCAAAATAAATAAAAGCTTTCAAAACCCACCCAGTATGTGACACATCTCCTCATTTCTATGATCCATATCGCCGGAGGTGGGGGGAGGGTTTTCGTCAATGAGTTGTGAGATGAATACTAAGGGTCTCGCCAGATTTATGCGCTGTAGAAGAGAAAGTTTTATTAAATTTGGCGGACGATCTCCGGCCCGCCGTATTATCCTAATGTCTATCGATATTTCCTGCTCTCAACTCAGATTTTCTGCGAAATGTTGGAATTTTGGTTAGATTTGGTTGCCGGATTATCTTGAAAATAACGTAGTGAGGTCCAGTGTAGGCCTTGATTTACGACATGATAGGTAGTTAGGTAGGTTGTGCGTTCGAATTTATACAAGCGTGTACTGATGGGGTTGACGGTTCTTTTTATCAACTAAGTAATTATTTTTGTTACTTTTGTACCGGCGCGTGACAAAAAAAAAACTTGAAAATTTCAGTATGTCCTAGATATATCATGCATACATCACGCCTGTACTCACGACGGATTAAGCAGAGATAATTAGATAATGCATACCCACAGACCGTTGTGATAAAAAAAATAAAGAAAATATTTATATATATTTGTGTGAGATGTAAGATGTAATGTATGAGGAATGAATGATTGAGTGAGCTCCAAAATAAAAGAAATAATAAACTCGGGCGCCAGAAACTCACTCTTGTAAAAGATATGTTACTGGATACTAACCAACGGAGAGATTGAACAATTAATCTGCCGGTGGGAGGATACAAATAAAAGGCCTATGGTCTTTTGTTTGTCTTATAATTTGCCTGTAGGCTGCACAACAATTTAACACACAAAGGCTTAAATTTTAAATATAAAAATAATAGTACTACATTAAGAATATTATTGATATTATTGCATCTTACTGGATTTTATAATATAGGTACTTTAAATATATTTGGCTCCCTCCTGACATCCCGGCGAGGCGTGACGCAGACGAGGAAGTCAAAAAATAATAAGTAAGAGGAAAATATACATACGAAATATTGGAGTACATATAAAAATACGTCCTGATGAAAAATATAAATCATGGTGAAAAATATGTCGTGGTGAAAAATTTAAACTCTGGTGAAAAATTTAAACTTTGGTGAAAAACTTAAACTCTGGTGAAAAATTTAAACTCTGGGAAAAACTTAAACTCTGGTGAAAAACGCCGAGGCTGTAAAGAAATAAGCCTGGGTTAGAATTTTAAAAGATAAAAAGTGTATGTCGAAACGTGGTCATGTAAATCACAATTGCTTACCGTTTTTCGAACCAAAAACAAATTATAATTCCACCATTATGTGGATAAACGGCTAAATTATGCCTGAAACAATATAAAAATGCGATATGTAGAACATTGAAACAAAGTTTCGACGATCAAATGTAACGGACAGATTTCTAATAAAAAATATTCAACTCACCAATAAAATATGGAACAATGACTATAGATGTAGCCTTTAGGCTTTAATTTAAATCCAAAAATGCACTTTTAAGGCAAATCGCGTCAAATATTTGAAAAACAAGATCAGGCCATTGTCGCAAGAGGTCGTAGACTGAAGCTGTCAAAGTTTTGACAGATGACTTTTTAATTTAATATGATAGTCAACCTGAAAAACAGCTAATTGATCCGAAAAAAACGAATGTGGTAGAAATCCGAACTAAAAATCGAGTTCCATGTAACGATACGTAAAACCATCGTTACACCGCCACCGGTGTGTTTTTGGTCCCATGTAACTAATAATTTTATGTATAAATATGTTTTGTCTGGATATTTTTTTTGTATTATAAGTATGTATTAACTAATAAAAAGTATGTATTTATTATATTCATGGTCTAGTTCTCTGCTTAGTTTGGGACTAGATCGTCATTTGTAAGTTGTCCCAAAGATAATGGCCCAATGCCATCTACTTAGGAATAATTGTACAAGAGGAGCCGTGATACATTAAAAATACCTAGTACCTAGATAAAAGCTATGGTTACAGAGGCATACAGAGTTGACTGGAACATGTATCTTAATAGCCGAGGGACATTAACAGCCTGTAGGGTAACGAGTTCAATTTCCGCGTCGGGAAAAACATTTATATGGCACGATAAGGGTGATGGTTATGGCACCCTAAAACCATGTGATTTATGGGTCCATGAACATTCGCATATTCGTACAATGATGTGCGACTGTGACATTAGTATTTATTTTTAAAACGTGGCCCAACACTAGACGTGTCTCCGGTGTCGTGGTTACAAACATAAATCTCACAGGCACCAATACCCAGACTAGGAACAACTGGCCATACAAATAGGTCCCGTGCGGTAATCCAACCCGGGACCAGTAGCGCAGGAGCCCATTGCTCAAATATTGCACCAATCGGGTCTGACCATGATAAATGTAAATTAATTAATAGTGGCCAGGGACCCGCTAGGCGGCCGGAATATAGTTGCCGGGTCAATTAATTTAATAGTACTAATTGCCAAGGGAATTTTTCCAGGCTCGCTATACTACGTGATAACAATCATGGCAAAACGACAGACTAGTATCACTCAATGCCAGTATCAAATGCGTAACACTCCCACCTACTGCAATCTGTGGTAATCACCAATCAGACAATACAATACATTGTGACATCGGAGCCCAGTGCATGCACGCGTATGTAATTCAACGGGGCTCCGGAATGTTGAAACAAAACACCCTCATTATGTTCCGTCGGTGCGGTCAACCTTTGGTTATTCGTTTGTTTACTGTTTACAAAGAATTTCGTGTTTAGTTACCTGACTTTGTCCTGTTTTTCGGGTTTTGTGGTCCACATATGCAGTGATAGACTAGTGGTATGACCATTGGACTGCTAAGTCGAAGGTCTCGAGTTCGAACCCAAGGCATGCACCTCTGACTTTTCGAATTCATGTGCGTATTAAAGTGAATTATCACTCGCTTAAACGGTGAAGGAAAACATCGTGAGGAAACCTGGATACCTTAGAGATTTTTCTCGACGGTTTGTGAAGTCTGCCAACCCGCACTAGGCCAGCGTGGTGGATTATAGCTTAATCCTTCTCAATATGAGAGGAAACCCGTGCCCAGCAGTGGGACAGTATATGGGTTGATGATGATGTGGTCCACATACATTCTTCGCTTGCTCAACCACTTGTGTCAATGAATATTTGAGAGAGAGTGGGAAGATGGAGTTTTCGTGTAAGTAAATGTAATAAAAATAGAAAATTTAATTTTTTTACAAATAAATGAGCCCATTTGGCGGTGTATCGTAAACACAATTTGCTGTGAAGGCGTGCTTTTACATACATCACTCGTTGCAAATTGAGCAACCGTAAGTCCGTAACGCTCTGTGTAATATAGTTCCAAAGCTTCACACGTTTTGACGACACGATGTTAGGCGTAGCGACTGAGCGATCGGATTTTGCGCAACGGGTTGTCGATTTAATTCCTGCACGGAACTAATATTTGTATAAATTACAAGTAGTTGGTCCGACTCTGGGTGTTTGTGTATGTGAGAATGTTTGTTTGATAAGAGCACCCACGATACAGGAGTAAATCCTAGCGAGGGGCAACAAAAAGACATCAAGTCCTACAGACGTCGGATACTACAATGAACGTCGTACTCATGTGTTTTAAGTTATATTCAAATAGTAGTTAAGGTAGTTTCATGTAATGATTCCATATTTGTGTTCCGCAACCTTGGCCATGAATCGTATTAGCTAACAGCTACACTAACACTGTGAAGCCAAACTTGTTAATTTCGCGAGTTAGTTTCATGTTGACAGGAAAGTTTACCTATTTACAGTTTGCCATTGAAGGTTGCGCCCATGACCTTGGGAAGGTTTTCAAAGGGTGAGTTAACATGTGAAACTCACATATTAATTATGGTTTAGCAGATTTCGACGAACTTTGGGCGTTCGGCGTTTATGTATTGTAATTTCTACCAACATTGTACTCATCATTTTACTGGGATACAAAAGGTCTAGGTATCTATCAACATAATTGATATTTATTAGAACATATTCAGTCGTTCTTGTGATCGGAGGCAATAATAACGACAAAAGTCGAGTACAAAACTAAGTAGGTACCTATAAATTGACAAAAGGTGATTAAATTTGTACTTTAACGACATGCAATAAGAGCATACCGTCTAGAGATCAGATAGACAGCTGTCTGCTGAGAATAAATCTACATATCAAATAAATATCAATAAAATTCTCATAAAGCACATAATGGGATCGTTCTTTTTTATTTGAAATCCGTAAATTGAGCAGACGTCATTATGTTATTTGATGTGCGTGTAATATTAATTGTCTGGCGTCTGGATCCAATCCTGCATTGCGAGATCCCCAGGTCTGTTATAGAAGCGGGCGGCTCACTTGGGGAGTCCGCCGTTCGACCAAACAACAGGCTCTGTAGGCGGCGCTCGAGATTGATCTCGCGCGTCTTCGAGTAGGAGGCGAGCAGAGGCCTTGCCCTTTGATGGAGTCCACAGCCTGTCACGGCCGTGGCGAGTGTCATGAATCCCATGGACTTTGACATATAAGGCACGTAAGGTTACCTATTCCCTGCCGCCTCCCTAAGTGGCAGACGATCAATGTGATTTTCCGTACTAGAAACAAGTCTGTTAATAAGGTTCAAAACATATTAATGTAACCAACAACGTATATAATACGAAACTAATATGTACATATTTCCTTAATATTGTTATTGTATATCCTTCACGTGGAAATTAACAACTTCAAGGAATTTATTATATTTCTCTTACATATTAATAATAGGTGGATAGTTATTGAAATAAATTAATCCCTTAAAAGCAATCAACAAACAGTAAATTGAAAATTTTTTCCTTTTCTAAATAACTTTGAAATCTTAGCATGGAAAATGCCAAAAATATACAAAAAGATAGTTAGAAGGTAGGGTGGCATCGTTCGGCATTGAACTGACTGTAAAGTAAGTTGTGTCGGTTGAAAAGCAAAAACTTGCATTTCAATAGGTGTTACTGACGTCACCATAAAGACGTAAATTCAATATGTGAAGGAAAAATTCGACATGACGGGTAGGTATCGCGGTGGCTTAGTGGTCATAGCGTCTGGTGTACCGAACCAGAAGACGCAGGTTCGAATCCTGCCCGCGGTCGTATTTTTCCTTTTCTAAATAACTTTGAAATCTTAGCATGGAAAATGCCAAAAATATACAAAAAGTAAATTGAAAAGTTTAAAAAACCGACTGAATAGAAAAATACCAACGTGTCAGGAATATAGCGACTTTAACAGTCGGGACAATTTGGTCCGGTTTAGAATTCTTAATAAATAAATAAGTAAACATTCTAGGACTATTTTACACAGCACCTAGTAAAAGTACACATAGTAAAAGCTCTGCTTAGTATATATATACATTTTTTTGTAAATACGTCATACCTACCTACTTCAATTAGGTAAGTACATAACAAACACCCAGACAAACACAAACACAAAATCTTCATCAAATAAATACTTGTGTCCTGTAGAAATCGAAGCCATGACCTCGAGATCAGCAGTCTGACACTCGGAACTTTTTAACCTTTAAACTTTTTATATTACACTGTTTGATAATTATTTTTCATAGATTATACAAAAGACTTTATCACGACTTTATAATAAGATATGAAATTTTCAGTGAGAATAGTTGCTAACCAACTTTAAATCGTTACAAATTCTTAATGGTCGTTCGAAATGAAAAATGATGAGAGAAACCTAAAGATGATACCTATTCAATTATACCCTACATAACAAAGTTCGTTTTTTTGAATTTTTCCTTCGCTAAATAACTTTAAAACTACATACATAAAACATACCATCACGCCTGTATTCCCCGAAGGGTTAGGCAGAGGTGTACTAATGTACACCCACATCTCGCCGGTATGTTTTAGGTCCGATGTAATAGGGGGCGAGCCTATTGCCATTAACCGGGCACAAATCCAGACTCCGAGCTGCTACTGAGAATTTCTTAGAAAAACCCAATAACACTGCTCGATCTGGGTATCGAACCCAGGACCGTCACACCGGACAGTCGCGCTTAGGACCACTAGATTAATGAGGCAGACAACTTTAAAACTGTAGTTCATCAATTTTTTTTATGTCTGGCGTCTGGTTGTCGCCATATTGAATTTTGATTACTGTCATGTATTTAGTGACCCTTGCAAGATTAAGACAAACCGATTGAAGTAAGAAGTATCAAAACCGGCCCACACGTTTGATCTCTAGAGAGCACAAAGGACATACATACTCTGAGACACACTTTTCCCCTTTGCGTTGCGCGGTTGGGTAATAATACGGTCTGTATCACCTATATAGCTATGTAGCCACCTATAATTATAATACTTATGTACCTACGCGCCTTCATTCCTTAGTTTATCTAATAATTAGTGCCCAATAGATTGTCGTAGTTTGATTCTAAAACATCCTAGCAAACCTTGACCCTATCACCACAAAACAGTCTAACGATAAAGAATCAACACATAAATTGCATGAATTTTAAGTTTTTCTATAAAAGTTCAGATTGACAGATTTTTTCAGAACCGAAAGTTGATTTTTGGTTATGATAGAAATCGAAAAAGACTCAAGCCATCTTCCGGGCTCACGGGTTGTTTAACTTGGAGAAGAAGTTTGCTTCCCTATCCCTGGAGTACTAGTAACGTCACGCAACGCAAGTTTCGGCTATCATCGGCTTTCCGAACATTGCCGAGGGCGATACAAAACTTCATAACCTCACAACTGCGAATACTTTTTAAACGTTTTGTTTTATCTTGAAATAAAATCTTGTTTTACGAGTGTTTCCACAGAACCTTTTATTTTCATATCAATTCGTAGTACAATATTAGAGTTTTAATATTGGAGCTATGCTATGTCACGCATACAATAGCTTTATTGGCCATTTGAATAAATTTATGGCGATGTGAGTGTGCATTAACAAACAAGCTTTGAAACAAGCAGCGGTACAGCTGGTAGTAAAACAATTCGGTATACACTTGAATTATTTTTTAAAAACATTTTAAAGAAACTACTTGTTATTCTAATTTGTCGAAGTTTTTGTAGCCTGCAGTGGCCAGTGTTGAACTAATGCGAAATAAAAACATTTGTTTAAAAAGATAATTGTTATAAAGCTTTTACGGACAAAGTTATAAAAGCAAGTCATACAACAAGTGAAGGAAAAAGTGGGAAGTGAATCGTATCAAGATCTAAGATCTCCACCGACAAGAGCTCTTTATCTTTAATTAAATAAGAAAGAAAGAAACATATTTATTTCATTTTAAGAAATATATTTATTTAATTAAGAAGAAGGCCTTTGCATAACAAAGTAACTCTGTTGTTGGTAAAATGTTTTAAATAATGATATTTTTTCAGATATTTGAACTGACTCGCATATAACTTATTTCCACATCATAGTTAAATCTACAATAAATAAACAACATAAACTTGAGGAGGCATTCAAAAATGGTTCACGATTCAATGGCTTTTTTCAAATGAGATTTGATAAAATTCCTTGATGATGAAATTGACCATTGAACTGTGAATATACATCGACGCGCAACGGCTTACCATGATTCTGGACCCCCCTGCGTTGGAATTTTTCGTCGGCTATTTCTTAAATTTTACAACTCGCAAGTGAACTCTAAGGAAACAGCTGACCAGAAGATCTTTCGAGTTTAATTTACCATGCTGTTTTTAGTGAAAAAAGTGAATTAATGACTTTTTAATTAAAATTCTTATTGGGTTAGATAGAAATAATGATTTAATACAGTTTAAAGTTGAAAAAACTGCAAAAAAAAACGTAAAATTTAAGAAAAAGCCGACGAAAAATTCCAACGCCGGGGGGTCCAGAATCATATACTGAAGTCATGGTAAGCCGTTGCGCGTCGATGTCCCTTCCAGCCTGTATATATAATTATATATTTTAACATATTATGTCATCATGATTATAATTATGTAATGAACGTGTCATGGCATATGATCACACCTTCTTTTTTGTTGACGGGTTTGGAAATGTTTTATGCACTATCATCATATATCACTCCATATCATATTAGTTAAGTAAGCAGGTATATTCTGATTTAAATCTTTGTTCACTGATGTTTTAGTTTCATTATTGCTATGGACATTAGCCAGCTACAAATCAAAACTCGTGAGCTGCTACTGCGATTTTTTTATCGAAAAACTTAATAAATCTGACGTTATAGGTGTATAGTATCATCTTCATCTCAGCCTATAAAGAGGTCCACAGCTGAACAATGGCCTTCTTCATATACTTCCACAAGGATGGGTACACGCCGCCTGCATCCCTCCCATACAATATGTATGTACATTTAGTGGATAAGATTGTACTATCGCCGTAACTGTATCGGCACTTTGGTAAAAAGTACAATAGTGGGTACACTTAGCCGACGTTGCAGACGCGAGATCGTGTGTTATCACGGGCCGGCTGCCCCACTTGCGTCCACAATAAAAGGCCACATGAGTTATGGACTATGCGACGTGACACACTGTCGAATAATTGCACCAACGGGCTATATTTAGTTTTAATTAAACTTTCATACATTGTTACATTACAGCCTGTTGGATACGGGTCAGCTCTTAGAATGAGAGAGGTTTTGCTGTGAAAGGTGAACTATAAGCCTATTTGTACTGTGCACCTATGTTTTACCAATTCAAAAGTAAACCTGTAATTGGTCTTATTGAAATAAATAATTTGACTTTGACTTTTTCCTTCACTATTTACGTTGTTACCAGTGATTATTGTGATTTATGTATTCTTATGCACATGATTTTGAAAAGTCAAAGCCTGCCTTTCATTCTATTTCCAACCACTAAAGCCTAACGCCTCTCATTCTGAAAAGAGACTCGCGCCCAATTGTCACTGTGTGTGTTGATGATGATGAACAGTGGGTACGTTTTCAATATTCTAACAAGTGCGCTCACCCATCACACCGTGTGAACGCGACACTCGGCGATGTTATTTCCTACCCCTTCGCTGGTCATTCACCCTTCGTGTCTCCGAACAACTTTCAGCTAGTACGGATACGAAGATCAATCATGCTTATCATACTTAACAGAGTAGGCAGAGTTATTAGTCGTTGTTCGAGCACTGGGCCTCAATAAGGGCAGAAAAACTGAACAAACAAATATTATGAAAATATAGGTGTTCTTGAAGTGTGTTCATCTTAAAACGTGTGCGTATGAAATACAAGTACTGTACTTAATTGTACAGCTAAGATAGTTAATTCATGCTGTAGTAAAAGATAAGTCACTCAGTACCTAGGCTGATGTGCGCTAGACCAGACGAGAATTTCATAGGTGTTATTACTGGATGAATTGCTTTTAATGCATTTTATTATTAATGAATGAGATTTATTTAAAGTGAACGACTTCTATCTATCAGTTATTAAGACTGACAACTGGTAAATAGGTTCAGCTTTATCACAAATTGATGGTCACTTAGCAAAGTATCATGGAGTTATTTGTAATAGGACCTATGTTCGAAACTCCCCGTTGTAAAATTATATAAAAAATGTAGGTACTCTCTTCTCACAATAAATTGATAAAGTAACTCCTTTAGAAATATTTGAAGTACCTACTTATATATCAACTGAGACAGGCTAAAGTGCGTAACACTTAAAATAGGTGTTATTTGCCTACCTAATCTTCTTGCTTACATTACACAACAGGGCTACCAAAATCCCTTAAGTAAAGTGCCACATTATTACGTCATCACAAAGACCAAGCTTTGTATAACAGAATACATAGGTAATACAAGTACTTTAACTCAAGAAATATTCTTATACCTAGGCCTCACAGGTTTTAGTAAAATAAATAGTTGATTGATGAAGGCTTGTCGGTGGCGCCATCTATCAAAATGTTGATGACGATGTTTTGATGTGCGACGCGACTAACCCGCGGATGATTCCAGACACACTGTATGTCCATCGATCATTGATGAAAGTAATGTACTGTGATGAGGGTAGTGTACAGTTCTGTCGTGATAGAGACTACTTTTCTTCAAGAGATAGATTGTGCTGTGACAACAATAGGGAATATGCTTGATTTTTTTATACTTATGTATATTTTTATTCGATTATTTACATCACTACTTAGGTTTATAATGGTAAAAAAATATTCAACACCAAAAAAGTAATATAAAGTACTTATTAAAAAACGTTATATTCGCTATGACAAATGGCGTCGCGTTTCAAATATTTGAAATTACTTCGGCAATATCGCACCATAAAAATTAAATTCTTAGTAAAAAAAACAAACAGTTGAAGGCATAATTAGGTATGAAGTACAGACGCCAGCTATCCAGCTATCAAGCTATCCAAAACTGTGAAATTTTCCCAATTGAAAATGAACATTACTGTTTTGGATTGAAGTTGAAAATAAATCAAAGAAATTTGAGAGATTGTGGTAGATTGAAGTGCTGGCGTGGTTTCTAAAAAATAAAATATTTGACTTATTTAAATCACATGCATATTCACTATTCGATCGTTATCACAGCACTAACTATTGAATCGTCGTGAGACGTCAGGACATCTGTATTGCCCTTAATTAATGATCCGTGCCGCATGGGAAATATTTTTAGGACTGTGATGGAATATTACACTTTTAAGGAACTACACCTTTAATTTTGTAACTTTTAATACGAGAAAATAAAGGGAAAGAAAGAACACCGACCCATTTTTTTTCCTTTTTCTTTTCAATTAGACTGATTCATAAAATTATAAAATTCATTATTAATAAAGGTGGTTGACTACCTTGGCCGGCAATGCAAAATTGCCCGATCATGTAATGAAAGTAAATCAATTAGATTTTATGAAACTAAATAATTAAATATTTACTCCCTTCGTTGTTTATTCCTTTCTAGAACTAGAAGGTAGGTATTCCTATAGGTACCTATTTTTTCAATAAATATTCCAGACTCCTATTCTGAGTTATTCTGCATGTATTCTTCAAATCTCAAGCGTACATTTATTTTACTCAAGAAAAATACGCGTAAAATATAAATCAGATTTAAGTTCAACAAAGTTAGCAGACGAACAATCAAATATTGAGATTGATATGATACAAGTTTGTCCCGCGGGCTCTCATCTGTTGTGAGACGCACAGAGCTACTATCTACACGGACAGGACCCAACAATTTCACACTTGATTTAAAAAGTTATTGGTGTTTATTGGTGCGGACCACGAAAACAAATATCAACAGTCTGTAAAACAAATAGGAGCGTTGATAAAAGTACTCGTGCAATCCTTACTAATATTATAAATGCGAAAGTAACAGTGTCCGTTACATGTTCACGTCTGAAAAGATTTCGATATAGTTTTGCAAAGAGATATTATAAACCTACTCACCGGACAGATGAATAAATAAATATATACATTTGTAAGCTAGCTAAAATAAACTTATTACATTTATCTCTCCCGACTGATTAAAAATTTTCTTTTGAGAATACAAACACCGTTTTCAATAATATCGTAGTTACTTCTTCCAAAAATAAAGTACTTTTCAGACTTAAGAAGGCTCTCCTTTTCATGCGAAAAGCTTAAGAAATTCTCGTTCTTTGTGAGCGGAAAGAATCGCCTAATTGTTTGGTAACAAAGCCTTTATAAACACTGTATGAACAAAATATTTTGAACGCCATTGTATTTTAACAAATCGGGACATGATTTTTTTCGCTGAATAACTCGTTTTTACCGTTTTATTTGTACCTTAGAACACTTTATCCCTCTTTTGGTTGAACGCACACACTTTTATATCAATCTGATTTTATTTTAATGGACTTTTAACAACAAAGAATATTGGGCTACATGTTCAACACACTACATATTATACAGACCTCCATCGTATCCACAAAACCAGTTGCAACAAAACGTCCCAGCACATGCAACATTTAGTTTCAAGATGTTATATAATATACACGTATTGACTGATTTGTTGTTGTTGATCTATTAATATTTGTAAGTTTGTGAGACATAAGCAGTAAAATTATGTTTCTCTTGCGCTCTTCCAACGTTGTGACAATAGATGACGTACTATGAATTCGATGACTTATTTAGCTGTACACTGAGTGAATTTATACGAACCCCTTATTGTATAATGTCAGATAGTTAATAAGTAATATGTCTGTATGATAGGTATTAATATGAGAATAAGTAGATATATACGCATTGTAGGGGCCAGTTAGCACTACCTACACTATCACTTAATGTTGGGTTTAAAGTTATTGGAGCACACAGAAAGAACCACAAAGTTAATTTCACAGTTATGTGTATTATATAAAATTACAAGTTAAAAGTTAGTGTTTCTCATTCAAGGCAACAATATAGTTCCACAGTCACACGTGTACTCAATCTAATTTACTTAATTTTAGTTGTGTAATGTTTTCGCAGTCGTATGACGCGCAAGCCTTAAACTAGGTTGCTGCGTCGGCAAAGTATGTGCGGCGATGAGACCGTACACGCATACTGTTATATAGTTTATGGGTAATTAGATATAAGTACTTTAACTTTAAGCTATTGTATTAGGTTAAGACCTGTGTTAATAGTTGTATGTGTGAAATAAATAAATATTTATATTCGACGGATGCTTTTCCTCCGTGTACCTACTTATGTTTCTGTATCATTGCTTCAGTATTTTTAACAAAAGAATTTTATTTATAATAGTACCATCCGCCATTTTCGTAGCAAAGAGAAAGCGTCGGGCATTAAGTATCGCCAACAATTGGATTATATTTGCGACCGGGTAGGAACCTATTCAGGCCTTTTTCAATTTCATTGTAAATGATAGCTATTGGAATTAATGTTGACAATAAAGGAATATTAAAAGTACTTGGATACATTTTGTTACAATAATATTCATCATCACCATCATCAGCTTTCCAGCTTTTTCCCAACTATGTTGGGGTCATTATGAGCCCCACATCAACTGGTCTAATATTATTGTTATAGTAATGATATATGCCAACTGAATTTTCGAATATGTGTGTGCGGGTAGTCTACCCGTGACCATGGACGCTGTAAAGGGTCCGGAACGTCGTGATTAATAATATCAATATAACGCGATAAAATCCGTAAAAAGTAGTTTTATTTCAATATTCTATTTATTTGGCTGGGACGTTTTATTCTAATATTCGCGTAAATGTCAGAAATCAATATTTCTTGTCGTATTTAATTCTATAGAGTTACTATCGCTCTCCTCATATTTACGATCAATTTTGTGTCGTTACGACCATTAAATCCACCAGATTTTAAAACGTAGCGGTTACGGAAAAATGATCAGAAATATATCGCTAGCCATTTTGGCTAACAAAAGAGAATTATGTCCACGCAATTAAATGCCATTTGCATACCAATCGAGTTTTTTGCCAATGTCAGTTGTACGCAAAATCGTGATGACTATGTCGATTCAGAATGAAACGAATTGTACCAACAAAAATAAATTTATAGGTTCGTAGATTGCAATTAATTTGATTGCAGTCGTTAGAGCCAACCAAATGAATACCTACGTATAGTCGCGTATTCACAACATAATTTTAAACATTTAAAATGTGAAAAATTTAAAATGCTCTTTTTTATTCGTAAGATTGTATAAGGTTTTCAAATTTTAAAATTTAAAATAGGAACAATAATAATTATTAAAAGACCTAGAAGTGCGTGCCCCAGATTTGATCCCAGACTTTATGCCAGATGTCCAGTCTAACTGAATTATCACAGCAGCACATATACAGCGCGATGCTGTATCTGGGCAAGGCACACGTCGCGGATGCATTCCTGGGACTCATGGAAGGATGAAAACACAACCTACCATCATGTTAGACAGTTATGTACTGGTGTACAGTGTACACCAACATAGAGCCATCTTTAGATAATGTTACGAGTGTGTATGCTTGTCATTTTAATGGTGTCTATATTTTCAGAGTAAATCTTTTCTGAGGGCCGGCAACCGGGGGATTCTCATAACAAATACTATTTCATTGTAGTGAGGCGCTCGGGTTGTTTGAAGCATCAAAGTACTAAGGTTTTCCAGGCTTTCGTGTCGTTCCCTTATTTTATTTAATATTATTTTCTTTTGTAGCACTGCTATTGTCTGTAATACTTACACTTTTCTGAAAATATTGTGTGGGCGCCTGAAACTTTTCTTCCTTATTCTCATCCCTTTTTATTAAGTTTTTGGACCAAAAGGTGGTAAAAAGAAGATATTATTTCAATTCAAAATGCGTATAATTTTAAAATATATTATCATAAGTTTATTCAGAACGTAACAGGTCGTCAGTAGTTACTGAGAATTCCATAGAAAACCCCAGAAACACTTTGCTTGACCTGAGAATATAATTGTAAATAAAAATACCCAGGATAAAATTGAATAAAAGGAATTATAAATGTAATATTACCAAATAAAACCTGTGCAAACTTTTATTGTGGAAACACAAAGTTCAGATATAATATAATATGAATGTAACAAGGTCTATCAATATAACAGGAATATCCGACAATAGAAACAATCGCTTGCTTGATCAGCATGTTGTCAGCCGTTGTCTTACGCAGTGCGGCCGCTATCCGTCTTGCGAGCCGCTCTGCCACCGACACTGTCCACTCAACCGGAACAATTACCAGCATTGTTCCGTAGTCGGCTAAGCATACACACCGATTGTACAGAATAATAATTTCTTTACGTAATTCGTTCGGAAATAGATCATCAATATCCGAAAAAAAGTTTAGTTGGTGAAAATAAGTTTTTTAATATCTCAAAAAAATATAATATACTTACCTACGTTTTGTAGAAATTGTTATCAAGATCGTGCTCGAGCCTCTACTGAGTTTTCTATCGATTGAAACTTTTTTATAAGTAGTTTACACGCTCAAGTATTTCTTGAAAATGTTTGTTTTAAAATCTTTACAAGGACGTATCTAGCGATCACTTTAAAAGATACAAATCATAGCGTTCTCATGTAATAAGGGGCGAGCCTTTTGACATATTGACTTAGGATTACATAGAAGCACTTTGCTCGACCTGGGAATCAAATCCAGGACCTCTAGCGTAGCACCGCGCTTACGACGCGACGATTAGGAAAATGAGGCAGTCATAACATAGGACTCTTTATACAAAACAACGTAAATATCGATAAACACCAGCTACTTTCTAACACGTTATCATGCGGTAGAGCTTGACAATTCGATCTAAATCTAATGCTTTAGTAAAACCCATCCCCGCAGCAAGTGCACACCCGCGTTATCATGCTCAAGTAGAAATTGCAAGTGTCTGGTACAGTGACGTCTCTACAGACAATATGTGATTATCATCCCATCACGGGGCGTGTTAGTGACGTCATTAAGACGGCGGACCGCATTGTCACGGTGATCGATTGGCCGTCGGTAACAAGATGGACCGGAACTAAGGGAATTGTAGCGCGTAATCAACTATTGTAACGATGTGATGTTATTAAATTGTGAATTGGCAAAAGGCAATGAATTTGACGTTTGATGTGACGGCTGTGGTCTAATGGTTCGAATGTCGGAGTGCTGGTAACGAGGTTGTATTCGATCGAGGGTTCGATTCCCACAAGACAAAAAAATATGTTATGAACATAAATGTTTGTTTGACTCGGTGTTTCTTATGTATTAGGTATAAGTCTGTATTTACAAAAAAAGTACATAAGTATTATATCCATTGTCTAGGACCCATTAGTACAAGCTCTGCTTAGTTTGGGGTGTTGTATATGGTGCTGTGGAAAATTGTCCACGAATATTTATTATCATTTATTATTTTAATGTATTCTTATCTTTAAAAAAAATATTACGTTTAGGATTTGTCACATTTAAACTAGGATGATTAAACCATTAAATATTAAACGGAGAACCTGCGGGGCTTTATATACGTATACCTGCTACCCAGTCGAATATTGAATACAATTTCATTCTTAAAATTGAATATGTATATTGAATGTGTATGTTAAATGTTAATACTATACTCATATTATGTTCTACATAATAAAAAACTATCAATATCTCGTTTTCCGACAGTGACAAACTCACGACACATTTATGACAACACTCGAGCACGTTTTCTATCTTTCAATATAATTTAACAATATTTTGATATTTCGGAAATACTACACCGTATGAAAAGCAAGATGAATGTCTGTTCTGCCGGCAGCGTGACTGAGCGTGCCCCCGCGTCACGTGGCGTCACGCCGCGTGATGGCGAGCGTGACGCGCGGATTACTCGCGCATTGCTGACGTGACAAAAATCGCGATCACAGCTTATATGGATACGTGTATATTGTTTATTGTGATGACTTTCGTACAGCCACGGTGCGTGTTTTATTTACCCGACTGTGTAATACTTTCCTACTTATGAGGTGGTGTATTCTATTTACGTACAGTCATATCATTATAAATATTAATGTAACCTCTTTTATGTCCCAGTACAACTAACTATTAAAGTTTAATCCAACATCAAATATCTATTTGGCAGACATATTCATAAATAATTCCAGAGACTGTCTACGGCTCAAGTATCTTTAATATTGTCTTTCATCTTGCAAAGTTGTAGTGAACGCGAGTACGTGCTTATCACGCATCTTAGACGTTATTCAGTCAGTACTACTCTTTATCTATTACATCGACATTCACGCTCCGATTTAATACAAAGTCTGTCTGATTTGATATAAAGATTACTGTGATTTGCAATTTTTTACACGTTCTACTTATAGAATATAACAATGTTACAATTCCGTTGATATCTAAAGTTATAAAGCACCCAGTCAACAAAGCTTAATAAATTCATGATTGAATACCGAATATAAAGATAACGATAAACTTCTATAATATTCTTAATAATTTAAGAGATCTGTTAAAGAACTTCTATAATGAGATATTCTCGTCATAAATTAAAAAGTTTCCTGATTCAATTTTTATGATAGAATCTCGGCAACATTCAGCTGATTTTGATAATTATTTTCCTGTTTCCTGACACGAGTCTTAATTAGATTTATTGTGGCTAATCTATTTTTCCGATTAAGACGACTTAAAAATGGATCAGCTCGATCCATTTGCGTTGTTATTTGTTTGCCATCGTTATTGGGTCTGACACAGAGTCTATGTATGTAGCTCTGAACTGAATACCTGTATTTTATGTTGACTGATGACAAACGCTGTCGCGCTGTGGGACCCATATAAACACGTTGGAACACAATAAAACTGTTTGGCGCTGGTCCTACATGTAATAGTGTCAGCCGGCCAGTCAGCTTATTAAATCCCACCAGCAGGCATGCTGGGTTTTGTTTACTTGACCTTTTCAACATGTGTTTCTTCCGAAAATATACGTCTGCCTAATCCACCGTGGAGAACATTCGTGATGTTATTCAAGACTGATATGATTTTCAAAGTGTGCGTCTAACCTATATACTACCTTTTTGCCAGACACTTTCTTTCTTTGACCTGAATCTTCGTAGTGATAAATCATAGGCGATTCTATGTAGATACCCAAGTGTACCTATATATAGGTACACTTGGTATCAGTCTATTTGAGATGTAGGCTATGATATGGGTCTTATGTAAGCTAAGAAAACAGAGGAATTTATTGCACAAGAAATCGCTTATTTTCAATAGTTTTTACGGCGCCCCATGCTGCCCATTTACCTAAACGAACGTAGTCTCCATTCCAGGACTTGCTTACTTTAGCGGTTTTAAGACTGACCCATTGAAATAACGTCAGAGCCCTGCTGGATAGCTGGCAACATGGCTACAAATTGCGGTGCTCATTTATTCATTCATTCAGCCCCGTAAGTCACTGGTCGGACAATATATTTTTTATACCACTAAGGTATAAAAAAGGTAGGGCACAAGCATACGGCCCACTTGATGGTAAGCGTTTACCGTAGTCTATAGACGCTTGAACACCAGGGCTATCACTTGCATGTTGCCGACCCTGTAAAACGAAAGAGGAATAATTGGTTTGGCAGTATAAGCATCAGAGTCCCCCCACTGCCAACACAACGTCTCCTCGCAGAGCACTGAGCAATATCCTTGTTACTAGATTGTTTATCTTAGAAAAATACTTTGTACGTTCTGACAGTTTATTTTTTTTGCTCACACAGCAGCTGCGTCTTTCATCTTTGTAACTTTATTATAAGAAGTGATTGGTAATTAAATTATTACGGAATTACATAAATGTATACCGACTTAAAAAATAATAGTAGGTTTCAAAGTGATTCCATAAAAATTATAATTATGGCTCATTAGTCTAGGGATCGTTAGCGCGACTGCTACCTCTACTTATAGCGAGAGTTCCTCAATTCGGTTCCCAAGTCGAACAAGTCTTATTGGGTTTTCTTATTTCCAGCAGCAGCTCGTTGTTGGAATTTATGTCTGATTAATGTCAATAGTAGGTATGTATATTTAGAAAAGGAAAAATTCGACCGCGGGCAGGATTCGAACCTGCGTCTTCTGGTTAGGTACACCAGACGCTATGACCACTAAGCCACCGCGATTCCTACCCGTAGGTATGTATTTAGCAAAACTAAGTATACGTATAAGTATTATGTTCATCGTCTAGTACTCATAGTACAAGGTCTGCTTTGTTTGTGACTAGATCGTGCTTAGTAAATTATCCCAGATATTTATTATTATAAGCTTTTCCCCTACTAAATGAGCCCTAAACATACCGGCACGGGCGGACTGTGGATGTACAGCAATCCTACTCTGCCAACACTTTGTGGAATACAGGTGAGAAGTTATGTAGCTAACTGTGGGTGTACACCAGTATACCTGCCCAACGTTTCGAGATATAAGTCTGATGGTATGTTACGATAACTAAGAATCAAAGCTCATTTTCCAAACTTCAGAATAAACTACACTTGCAAAAGAAAATAAAGTCACGTAGAATACATACATTGTATAATACTTGGTCTACTCAGGATGCAGTAGTATTTTAAGCATTCAATTTTACAGTCTGCTAACTTAGTCTGTAAATGAAGAAGTTATACGAGTCGATGCAAACCCAGTTTACGACACCACTCAACCCAGCTCACTGATATACTCGATATGTTACTGTCAAAATACGAGTACTACTCCACGCATTCCGCTGTTCCATACATTGAAATCACAAAATTTTAGAACAGGGAAGCTATAGAAGATACGTTTGCTAGGAGATTGATTTGTTCTGATACGATCTGGATAGGGAATAAGCTAAGAATATATTTTCCGTTTTATCTAGAAATTCATTCGTAATTTAGATCTATTTATCGCGATATGATTTAAGATAGAGAATATCTTTTTATTGATTGTCATTTTTAATATAATATTAAAGCGTAATAGTATACAATGTATCATCAATCCTTATAGTGTCCTACTTTTAGGCACGGTTCTCCTCTCACAATGTATACTCCATCACTTTGGGCTAGTGCGGGTGGAACAGTCTTCACACTCCTTCGAGAAAATCTCTCAGCCATTCAGGTTTCCTCACGATGTTTTCCTTCAGCATTTAAGCAAGTGATAATTCATTGTTATATTATTTCGAAAAGGCAGAGGTTGGGTTGCCAGTGAGGGGACTTTGAGCCTTATACGGCCCAGCTACAATTCTTTCGTTTTTAAAGAGTTTGCAACGCACAAGCATCTATAGGCTACGGTAACCGCTTACCATCAGGTGGGCCGTATGCTTGTTGACTCAGACTCTGACCTTTGACTTGCCTTTCCAATGGTCATATCACTGCTTTACAATGTATATCTAACAGATGTTATCATTGTCTGTCTCAGCAGTAGGTAATCTAAGATCAAAGTTACCGTTTCATGTTCTTTCATGTTTGTAGCTATGTTATATTCAATGTAAAATATCAATAAGCGCCGACAAGTGCGACGTGCTACATCTTAGGCACATTGTATACAACTGTGTATTATCTCCAGGTAGACACACTTCTCAGACTGAATGATGTATAATATAAGTACATGTGTATGTTATAAATGTTTGTACATACTCCTACCATATAAGAAGAAATAGCTGACGTCGTTACGCAATAATGACTTGAACCAAACTTGTCATCCAATTTGAGAGTCAAATTCAAGCAAAAATATTTATCTGTAATTTGTGCCAGTATATACCTATCACATATTGTGCTGGACACACGTCTCCCCTAGGGATGCCATAGAGGCCTTCGCCGAGAGATCTCAGAGCAGAATTCTCCGATGAGTCACTGCCGGCTGCTTTTCGGAAGTCGTCACTCCACTTGTCCGGCGGGATTCCTACACTACGCTTGCCTTAGTGTAGGACGAGTTTACGTTTCCCCTACGATTAATCGATTCTTCGAGTAATCTGACCCTTATTCTGACCCTTATTCTGACCCTTTGCCATGAATAATATGGTTTCCTCTTTAAAATGTTGCCCTACACTAGGATTTTATTCTGTATAGTGGGTACTTTTACTGAACAACTACATGTACATCATACAAATATTAGTTGCGTGCGGGAATCGAATCTACTCCACAACCCGTGACGCAGAAGCGTGACGTGTCGTCTATATAGTGATCATATAAATTTTACCACAAACTGGTTAGGTGCACACTTCCAAATAAGTCAGTCGGTTTTAACAATGACGTTAAATACAATAATTTTCTTGGATGCATACGTATGAAACAATGCAATGTATCACTTACTGTTCAAATAAATATTATATAATTTAAGTAGCTGTACCATAAAACACCATCGTACAAAAACTCAACACAAGTTACATTCAACATAAAAATTATAACCTCCGAATCCTGTGCATCACAGAAAGACAAGCACATACATGCTGCAGCCAAACTGAACCGATAGCTAAAGCAGCTACTATCAGTATCAGGTTCCCGCTTACGTATCGCCGAGACGTTCACTTTGATCCTATTACAGATCAAGTACAATTTCTTTTGATTCTTCTTCAATGCCTTTTGTTATTCAAAATTAAATTCAAACACAAAAGGTTGTCTACTTAAGACAGAATAATAAATAAGTATTATAATATGATATCATACAAAATTAAAGACTATGGAGTTTCATTTAGGATCCACATCTCTAAATAATTTGGTGAAGAAGTAATGATACGTTGCAACTTCATCTATTTTGAGGATTGTCATGCAAGTGAACTCACAGACAACAACAACACACAAAGTCTTATTAACAAAACTGCAATATATCCATCAGAAGTTCGTGTCGCATCTCACAAATATTTTACAGAAGCTCCACGCTACATAATACATTTACAACATTCGCTTAAACATAAATGTTTCCTTTCTTAATCATTTTGACGTAAAAAATTAGTTATAAATAAATTATTCTTGAGTAATTAAATTAGTTTAAACGTCTTATTTAAATAAGTAGATATATATATGTATTAAATTTTATTATTTATATTTAAATTGTGTGAATAAATAAGTTTAAATAAATAGATATATAATATAATATATCATATAATACATAAATAAATTTATTTATATAGTAAAAGATAATGTTTCATTAATTTGCTAGCTAGTCAATAAAGCTTTAGATAGGTACATAAATTAGATCACATACACGAACACCACAGGCTCCGGACCTGTAAAGCCTAGGAAATACAATTAAGTAGGAAATACATCCGTGCATGAATCAAACACGTGTGGCGCATAAGCCAATCATAATAACGTAGGTATGTTATTAGAACTGGGTCTCCTGCATCTTCTTGTCATGTCACACATAATATTTGTCGTACTGGTTCGTTATTAGTTTATAGTTGACAGGAGTGCTCGCTGCCTGCCCAGCTCAATTCGTCACATGTTGTACCAGCACGCTCATATGCGAACCAGTCATCGATTCTCTCAAAATAGATTTTCTTCTGCACTTTTTTAAATTTAATATTTTGAAATAAGCGAGGCGGTGATACGAACCTTATATATACAGTATAATATTTTAAATTATAAAATGTATTTCATCAGGTGTTGTGGAAAGCTGAGGAGCGCCATAGTTCGCCCTTTATTTTAGATTATAATGAGTATCGGAAATTGGAATATAAAATAATAAACGGACTAAAATTAAAACTAAAAGGAAACCGACTTCAAAAAACCCAACGAATTTGCATAGATATGGCCTCAAGATGTTACTCGGGACTATTGGTAGTCAATCTAAACTTAAGAGTGTAAATAAATAAAGATGAATTGGCATTATAGACGCATAAGGTTGAAATGTCAGGCGAATTTCATAGGAGTAGGTCGAAGTCATGGTATTTCATCATACTTTAGTTAACGATTCCAATAAAAAACCTATACGTATACATAATATGTGGATACAGAATCGGTTATATTATATTAGATTATCATCGTCATCAACCCATATACGATCTCCACTTTGAATAAGAGGGATTAGGCTGTAGTCCACCACCACCGTCGAGAAAGTTTCTCAAGCATGCAGGTTTCCTCACGATGTTTTCCTTCATCGTTTAAGCGAGTGATTATAATATAATTAGTTTAGTAATACACATAATGATTTCGAAAAGTTAGAGGTATTTTGGATTCGAACTCAAGACCTTTGCAGTCCAATGGTCATTTCACTGCTTTGTTCGGTTATAAAAACTTCGATTTTAACGTGTTGCTAAAGATTATGCCAAACCATTTTATATTTTAACCTTAAATTGTAATTCCATGCGAAAACAAAACATCGTGACGCGTTCGTAATAAAATGAAAATGTTTGACCCTTATAAACGTTACCGTTAAGTCAATATATCGGGCCGACATGTTCAGCCAACCGGTTTCAATATAGACGAGCGTTGGCAGGCCCAATTATCTAGACGTCGGTGTACATGACCCACTGGTTTTCAATGTTTTTGTAAGTTTTATTTACATAGATTGATTGATAGTGCTGGGCGTAGCGTAGCATATTTTCGTCTCCGAAATAACCTATCGATAATATTAATTTAACATATGGTATTCTTTCATGCGGCACATTCATAAATATATTTATACATATATAATACATGCTTGTTTTTAGGGTATAAAATATCAGTTTTTATTTTATAATAGCTAGAGATAATAAAATAGATACTTTATACACTATTTTTATTTATCTACCCGTTATTATTATTGACGACGTCTGTGGTCTAGTAGACTGCTGATCACTAAGTTGTGGATTCAACAGGACACAAAATATATGTTTTATATGATGAATTTGCCAAACTTCTTGGCAGTATATGATTAGGTATAAATGAGACAAAAGATGTAGTATAGTCTGGTTATAATTATCCAAAGGTGCATCTTATATACTAACGTGTACTACGTGACTACTACTACGTGACTACGTGACTTCGTGTTGATAACAGATAGTAGAAACATTTAATAGATATTGAACGTGCGATAAAGAACATAAGATTGCGATGTAGATTGTAGATACAGCACAAAGATATTGTACTGTAACAGTACACCCCCCTTTAAAAAAAAAAAAAAAAAATATTAAGTAATAATAAATAATAAGTAATAGTGTTTACAATATAAATTTGACCTAGACCTTACTAGTTATTTGCTGATGTATATAAATAATAATGCTATTGTACGCGGCGGAATTTGATGACGCCTGTTGTGGTGTGATTTGCTGACGTCTGTAATTTTGACTTAGCTGTTGCACGAGTGTTTATTATTTTTTTCCGTTAAACTCTTCATTCTTCTGTCCAGTGTTTTCATTATGCCGTAAATTAGGATCACGCCGATTGTTAAAATAATCTGTCCCATTGCAACATTTCTTGTCCACCGTAAGTCCTCCTGGATCAGGTTACGGAGTTTGTCCGCTTCGTTTTGATTGAGGCAACTGTCCGTATTGTATGTTATCTGGTCCTTAGAACTTTGATTTCCCATTTTAGATGTCTTGTTGTTACGAGTAGTCGTGAATTAATGGTATATGTTAAGATCTATGTTAATATATGTACGAATAGCTTGCTTCTATCAGCGATTTTTTTATAGACGTACTACTGGCTTTACTTTACGTCCCGATCGTGTAGTGTACGTGTGTGAATGTCTGTCGCAATCCTTTGAATCTGGCACGTAGTTTGATTCGTCATTGATCATGAATGCTGGTTTCAATCTATCAATTGATATCACTGTCTCTTTATCCCTAATTCTAATGCAAAATGTTTTATCTGTTTTACTAATTACTGGGTAGGGTCCTTCATACGGCGGTGTCAGGGCTTTCTTAATTCTATCACACCGAACAAATACGTGTGAGCATTCTTTGAGTTCGGGATGCACAAATATAGCTTGGTTGTGGTTTTTTCTTTTCGGAATTGATGTCATTTGTGTGATGTCCTTTTGAATTTGTTTTACAAACTCTTCGTACGTTGATAACTGTGCTGCTGATGACTCAAAAAATCCTCCAGGGAGTCGTATTGGCGTTCCATATGTCATCTCTGCTGAACTATAACCTGTGTCTTCTCGCAAGCTACTCCGCAACCCGAGTAAAACTGTTGGAATTTCTTTTAACCAATTTTCGTTGGATTCTCTTGTCATTAACGCCACCTTTAAAGTTCTATGAAATCTCTCTATCATTCCATTGGATTGCGGATGATAAGGTGTTGTCCTAATTTTATGTATTCCCAAAAATTGTGAGAGTGACTCAAATATTCTTGATTCAAACTGTCGGCCTTGATCCGTAGTAATGCGCAATGGACATCCAAAACGAGTAATCCATCCTTCGAAAAGTGTCTTGGCTACTGTTTCTGCAGTTATATCTTCTACCGGAAATATTTCGGGCCATGACGTACAACGATCTATGATTGTGATTAAATATCTCTTCCCTTGTGAAATCGGAAGTGGTCCGACGATGTCAATATGTAAATGTTCAAAACGTTGCGCTGTCATAAATGTACCAGGAGGTGATATCGTATGTCGTTGTATTTTTGATTTTTGGCAGGCTATACATGATCTACACCAATTATTGATATCTTTGTTCATATACGGCCATAAATACCTTTGGGTTATCATTTTTCTCGTAGTTCTTTTTCCTGGATGGCTCATACCATGAATGGTATCGAAAATTTGTTTGCGAAAATGCTTTGGTAAGTAGGGGCGGCTTTTTCCAGTAGACGTGTCGCAGGTGATGTTTATTGTGAAACCCGGAAGCGTAATGTTTTTGAATTTTAATCTTTTATTGTCATGTAATTTACTTAGTTCATTATCTGTTGATTGTCATTTTTCCAATTCAGCGTAATCGATAGGTGATGGCACGTATATTTCCTCTATTCGAGATAAGGCATCGGCGGTAATATTGTCACGTCCGCTTATGTGTTGAATGTTGGTACTGTATTGTGAAATGAAATCTAACTGCCGGACCCGTCGCGGTGTATCGTTTGATGATGGTTTTTGGGAGAATGCGTATGTCAAAGGTCGGTGATCCGTAAATATTGTAAATTCTCTTCCCTCGATTAATCTGTGAAAATGTTTGACGGCCATGTATATTCCTAACAGCTCTCTGTCAAACGTAGAATATTTTTGTTGAGTTTCGCTCAATTTTTGTGAAAAAAATCCTAATGGTTCCCAATTGCGTCCGGATTTTTGTTGTAAAACTCCACCAACGCAAGTAGCACTAGCGTCGGTCATGAGCGCTAGTGATGCGTTGCGGGAAGGATGCGCTGTTAACACTGCGTTTTTCATGCTTTCCTTGCATTTTTCGTAAGCTTTGTCTGCTTCCGTTGTCCAAGGAACAGGTGAATTATCGTTCTTTTTTGAACCATGTAGATATTCGTTTAAAATTCTTTGATTTTCCGCTGCGCGTGGAATATTACTTCTGAAGAAATTGACCATGCCCAAAAATCTTCTTAATTCTTGAATTGTTTTCGGTTTGGGAAATTCCATGATTGCTTTGTAATTTTCTTCGGTAGGTTGTACTCCTTGGCTCGTTATATGATAACCTAAGAAATCTATTTCCCTTCTGAGAAATTCGCATTTTTCGAGATTAATGGTTATTCCATTCTCGTGTAAACGTTTGAAAACCGTTTCTAAATGCTGATAATGCAAATCTTCGTTGTCCGATGCGATGAGACAGTCGTCTACAAATATAAATACGAAGTTTAAATCTCTAAATAAGGAATCCATGAATCGTTGAAATGTTTGTGCCGCATTGCGTAATCCGAAAGGCATTCTTAAGTACTCAAAAAGTCCGAAAGGTGTGATGATGGCTGTTTTTTCTATATCTTTAACAGGAATACAGTGGTATGCTTTGCGTATATCTTGCTTAGTATCTTCTTATTTTCTAATATGTATGTAAAGTCAGTTAATCTTGGTAGTGGGTATTTGTCCGGTACTGTCGTGTTATTGAGCATTCGATAGTCTCCGCACGGTCTCCATTCGCCATTTTTCTTTTTTACCATATGTAATGGGCTTGCCCATGGGCTATCTGACGGTCGGCAAATTCCGAGTTCTATCATATTTTGAAATTCCTTTTTGGCTATGTCGTATTTTTCTGGAGGTAATGGTCTTGCCCGAGCTGCGACGGGTGGTCCTGTAGTGATAATGTGGTGTTCAATCTTATGTTTGGGCGCATTGCGTAGAGAGGACCCTTTCGTGATGTCTTCGTATTTGTTTAAAAGTTGCGTAATACGTGGATTCGTTCCCACTGCGATAGTACGAATTGTTTGTTGTGTCGCTTTTTCTGAAATTACATGCGTTGTCAGCTCTGTAACTTTGTCGATAAGTTTGCGACCTGCTATGTCGACTAATAGTTTATAGTGCTCTAGAAAATCTGCTCCAATTATTGGTTGTGTAACGTCGGCGATTATAAAATTCCATTTATAACATCGTTGTAGTCCTAAATTCAAGGTAAGCGTCTTCTCGCCGTAAGTCCTAATTTTAGTCCCATTTGCAGCGTATAGTGTGTATTGTTCATTTTGTAAAATTGAATATCTCTGTTGCTTGCTAATGACTGAAATATTTGCGCCCGTGTCAATCAAAAACTTCATACCACTTTTTCGGTCGGTAATGGTGAGGCGATTGGATGGGTGGATTGCACAGAGTTTCGCCGTTGTCTGTGCTCTTATTCGTTTCCCTGGTTCCGTACGTAAGTCATTGGTTTCCAACCGCATGGTTTAATGCAGTTCCTTGCATATTTTCCGAATCTTTCGTGGTAGTAACAAAATCGATTTGCTCCTCTATAGTTTGTTCTCGGCCTCATAATCGGGAATTGTTGACGTTTCTTGAAATGATTGTGCGTGTTGGGTCGATAGCCATATTGACTTTGCTGAATTGCGTCAATATCTATCTGTAATTTTGCTAGCTGGGCTAAAATGCATGCTGTATTGTTGTCGTTTGAAGTGTCGTTGCTAACAGCTGATATTTCGGTTACTTTTGAATTCATTATTATTTTGTCTGCAATTTGGCTCAGTTTGTCAATTTCCATGTCTTCCGTAACTGCTAGAACCGTAGTAACTGATGTTGGTAAAAGCCTGAACCATAGTAGTTTAATTGTCTCGTCACTGATTTTTCCTCTCCCGAGGACTCGCATTTGACGTAATAACTGCGAAGGTTTTTGATCACCGAGTTCTGTCTCTGATATTAATTTTTGAAACTGTCGCTGTTCTGTTTCTTCGTAACAATCAATTAAACGTTCCTTGATGTTTTTGTATTTATCTGTAGTCGGTGGCGAAGTGATTAGGTCACTAACTTGTAGTATTTCTTCCTTGGATAACTTTGCTATTACTGTACAGTATTTGTATTCGTCTCCTTGCTTCTGTGGTGCTAATATGGCTTCTAGTTGCGTGAACCATAATCTTGGTTGGTCTTTCCAAAATTCCGGAATGCGGGATAAAACCGCATTCCGGAATAGGTGCCAGCAGCTACTTCAAGTGTTCCTTGCTGATTTATGTTCGCCTTGCACGGTGATTGTGCCATGTTTCTTGCTGCGTATTCGTTCGTCGGGGTCACCAATTTGCCAAACTTCTTGGCAGTATATGATTAGGTATAAATGAGACAAAAGATGTAGTATAGTCTGGTTATAATTATCCAAAGGTGCATCTTATATACTAACGTGTACTACGTGACTACTACTACGTGACTACGTGACTTCGTGTTGATAACAGATAGTAGAAACATTTAATAGATATTGAACGTGCGATAAAGAACATAAGATTGCGATGTAGATTGTAGATACAGCACAAAGATATTGTACTGTAACAATGAACATAAGTGTTTGTGTTTGTCTGAGTGTTTCATATGTATTGTAAGTATTTATTTACAAAAACAAAATACATATATAGGTATAAGTGTTATATTATTTGTCTAGTACCCATAGTACAAGCTCTGCTTAGTTTGGGACTCCCAAACATTTTTTAATTATTATGTAGCGGCACGTCGACAATGACTACAACCCTACCATTCTCAAGTGATTCAATCGACAGATTGATGCCAATGTATTGATTCACGACTCTTTTATTTATATATGCAGTAAACAATAGTTTAAAACAGCTACAAAAGTAACAAGACTCGTAAAAATCTAGTGCTTTCCGAAACTATAGAGTTTTGAAAGGAGTAAGTACTTTGCTATTGAGTTAGTTGGCGTCTAGTGCTCTTTTATTTTTTATTATGCCAACTTATTTACAATACAGGTAATACGTGAACTTAAACCTCGCATAACACATTACGAAAGTGTTACGTTATCATGTTGGGGATACCTAGGAGAAACCTATGAGATGAAGAAACGCGAGCAGTAAGCCATATTATTGATATAAATACCACCAATAACATTTCTTTGTACTTACATGACACTGTGGCTAGAACTGCCAAGGAAGGTGGAAGGAATAGGTACCTGGTAACTGATTAATGGCCGTGTATATGGAAATGGGGAGGATATAGCAGTCATAATATCCGCTTAATATTTGCCTCGATGCATCATCACTTTAACACTTGGGATGTGTTTCACCACAAGCCACATAAGATGCATCAATACTAAACTAATAATAGGTAATAACGTAACACGTAAACGTTTACTAGTAATTATATCTAATATATAAAATTTCCATGTCACAATGTTAGTTACCGTACTCCTCCGAAACGGCTGGACCGATTTGTATGAAATTTTGTGTGCATATAGGGGAGGTCTGTGAATTGGCCAACATCTATTTATCATACCCCTGAATGATAAGGGTGACCCACCCCCAAATTTTTTTATGGCAAAACAACGTTTGCGGGGTCAGCTTGTAACTTTATAACTACATACTAACTGTTCTGTCTCCTGAACAAAGATAAAACCGATGAAATATATTTTGCCAATACAATGACTATTAGTACAATATAAACTGTTCTTGACATATTGCCTCGGAAACTTTGGGAATTGCTCGTGAATTCTCTATTCTCTAGGTGAGACCTACCTGATAGATGATAGATTACTTTACTCAAGAATTATGTCAGTGAAACATACCTCCTCCTTCTTTACTCCTCGAGTCCAATGGTGCCAGGTTGGTTCCCAGCCATAATGTCTGCATTTATTACAAGAAAAGGTAGAGAAATACACACTCAGCTCGTAAAAGAAATGAACAAGATTTGGGAAGGCATACTGGCATGGAACACTTAACTACGTTTTATGTATCACATATCACAGTGAATGCTAAAAACCACTTGTGAAATCGCTTTGTTGTTTAGCAGTCGTATGTTATTCTCCGGACACATAATAACACAATAACACTTTTTCTGCCTTGAAAATTGAACCCAGTAGGTACCTCAATATAAGCAGTACCTCTTGTGAATAAAGGAATCTTTATATTTCTATTTTCTTTTCAAATTACTCAAATTTAAGAAAAGGCCATAAAAGCATAAGAGTTTTATGGAAATAAAAAATATATTTGGCGTTGTCGTGAAAATGAAACATAAAATTATGTAGGTATGTTAATGCGCTATGAGATGAAATGTTAAGACAATTTCGATAACATTATGGTCGTATCTTTCTTCTTAGACTTTGCAGGGAGTCAAGTACGAACCTTTACGAACTCACATTACGGCGTAAGTAGCAATTTCGTATGCAAAGTGACTGCTTAAAATGGCAACTATCTGGCAATTAGAGCTGGTATTAAGCCTTTAACGACATAGACCTACTTCAGAGAGTTGTCACAACATGTCGTATTATAAGTTAGCATGTTTTTAAGAATGACGCTATGGCTGAGCGATCTGCTTCTGCATTAAGTATCGGCGTTTCATTCCCGCATGGAACAATTCATGTTGCGGAAATAATGTAAGTAGTTGTTTCGGGTCTGAGTGATTGCGTTTATGAGAATTAGTGTTTATACATACCGAATACTAGTTTAGTGACGCTAAGAGGCACCGCATTTAACTCTCGAGAACACTACTTCCTGTCATAAAAACCTCTTATGTCATTAAGATAACACACAACACTAATAACTATTACCAACGAAACCTCACCATTGCATTGCTACTATAATCTCCCAGTTAGTGGCCACAAAAGTAGAGTGGTTAAATTTCGCCATTTGTCAATTTTTATTATTGCACTTTACAGCTAGTGGCGGTTGATGGGGGTGACGGGCAGTGCATTTTAATAAACCTCCAACCTCCTTATACTACATATTTATGTAGTACCTACTTATATCGGAAGAGAAGGCTGTCGGTGGCAGCATGTACCGAGCGGTCTACACATCGGAAGTTCGTATAGCTTGGAGACGTCCTATGTGATTGCGATTCTCAGCAATGACAGAAGGACAAATCGGAACAGATGAATTAGACCCAACCCCTAAATCCATATAAACCATATAGGTATATTGGCATTAATTAAATGGAGGCGAATATACGTCCACGGTTCTCAATGTTAAGTAAATTTTATGGACTGATAATAAAATGATGACGTGAACATCGATGTAAGTACTTAGACATCGTTTGATGATTAGTTTCACAGATAACTAAGCTCTCTTTAGTTTTGTTTACAACTCACCCTGACTTATAAAACGTAGTAGAGCTCCTGACTCCTTTCTACAGAGAATTAATTGCTTTAATTTCGGATTGGATTTTCTCGCCGATTGACTTTTTTAATTATGGCTTTCGGTTATCCGCAGTATGATTTATTTTCCCGAACGTGGAAGTTGAAGGGTGTTCATTTTTAATTCTATGATTTTCTTTGTTTGAAGCGCAATTTCAATCTATAGTTCGGCGGAGATAGTGTTGAAAGCGAGGGCATTTTATTTGTTTTTCGTTTTGTAAACTACATAATGATAAACACCAATGTGGTTATGTGTGAATATAGTAATTCTGGCAGATAGGACACCCACAGAAGTGCGAAACTGATATCTGTCCCTTTAGAGTAAAGGAAGATCTTAACTGTGAAAATACTATATGCTGTTAGAGAAAATGAATTTTTATCCCCTTAAAACTAGCCATTCAGAGTAAATTATTATACCATTTCTACATTTAAAAGTTATCTCCACCCACACCTTCTCCTATCAGAAATTCAATTTATAAAATTCCCACGAAAAGACAATTTCTTGAATTAATAGCCGAGCAATAGCCATAAATATACGCTTAGAATCTATACACATGACGTAGCACTATGCTCTAAGAGAATTAAGTTTTCCACGTTATTTCAGCATAAAAATGTAAAACCCACTTCAAATTCAGCTTCAACCAGAAATCTAACTAAAAGCGCTTAAAACTATACACAATAGCGTTCAAACAAAACGCAGCATGTGTGTGACATTTTAAAGACATTTCTATGAAATTGACAAGTTTTATCCAGGAATATAAAAACTTCTAGGTACTTAGAAATGTCGAACCTAATACCTGCAAAGTTATTAGGTTCAACAACAGAAATATAACCTACTTAGCAACATTTGTACTTAATTTTAAATGACAATAATTATTTACGTGCTAACAATACAAAGAGAAAAATCTTATTGCGAATTAAAATAAATAAATAAAATAAATATCTTGGGACATTTTTAAAACTAATCAGAGCTTGTATAGGTATAAAACAATAGATGTAATACTTAGATACTTTTTTTGTATGTAAATACTTATGAATATATATAATAAAATAAAACAAGATATATAATTAAAAATCTTTATATCTAAAATGTATTATTATAGATAAAAAAAAGAGTTTTTCAACAGGAGGAAAATGTTTGCGACACTCGCATAAAATTTATCGTCCCGTGAATACCGCTTAAGTTTCAAACTTAACTATGTTCTAACATAGCAGTGAATATTTACAGAAACTATAAATCATTATGCAAATTCTTTTCATTTGCAAGGGAGTTAAATTTTTAGCTGAAAATGTTAGCGGTACCTTTTATTTTTGTTCAGCTTTCAGCGCTCGTTAGTATAACGCGACACGATATAGAAGTTACCTACTACGGATAGAACTGACTATATGATGTTTTTCTATATTTTAGAGTTGCCTTACTTCACTAACAAACAAACCTATAAAGCATAGTAGCTAATTGAATTACAATTTCGATAGATATTCGTATGATAACACATAACTACATAATACATTGTTCTAAGGACAGAAGTCTTGATGTGCTCCAAGTATTATTCCCTTTAAGTATTTATTACCCATCTACGAATGACGTTAGCAAAAAGACCTTCACTTGATAGAACAACTGAGACTGGTTCATTCGGCTAGTAATCGCAAACGTGACTCCTGAGTGTGAGGTCCTAGGAGCAATTCCTAGGTTGGGCGAATTGTTATAAATTTTATGTTATATGGGACCGAATACATAATAAAACCAATATGTATAAAAGGTTTACGTGTACAATAGGCTCGCCCCCTATTACATGGGACCTAAACATACCGGCGAAATGTGGGTGTACATTAATACACCTCTGCCTATCCCAATACGTGTTGTTGTGTGATTTTGTGTGCGTGAATAGAGAAGCTCGAGTAATTCTTTTAATGTAATTATGAATGTGGTATGAGATATGCGTGATACGAGTGTATTGTGCGAGGGATACGCATTTTGGGTATTATTAGATTATTGTTTGCTTTCGATCTCATCATCATGTTTTCGACTTTACCCATTTTGCATACATCTTTTTGCCGACGTGAGGTTATAAGGAATAGACGGTTCATTCTTTATTAATTCGATTATAACACTAAAAGGATAATCTAGCGTCAACGGCGTGACGGAAAATGACAGAAAGTTTTTATTAAAATTATATTAAGGACGTCAAGAAGAATATAAACAGAGTACAGGAGTATAGACAGAGTAGTATATTACCTCGATTCTTTTTAGTTATTCCGTATCCGTAATCCGACGTTCCCCACATTTACACGCTAAGCGCGTAATTAAACGTGGGTAAAAATACCTTACATATGAAAATCTCAAGTAACCCACATATAATCCTGTTTAATTATAAACCGTAAATGACTTTCATTCAGATTTAAACACGTTTTCGAAACTAGAAATCATATAATTTAATTACAAATTCACCCACACTCGTTAGCTGGCACTGCGAGGTCAATGACACGATGCTATTTCTCAGCTGTGAAGGCTCGCCCCTCTCACATGGACAGTGTGTGGCGCTGCTTATCGAGGGGAGCTCATTCTTTTTTTTTATTATTATATTTATTATTAATATTGTCACATATTAAACATACACATATTGTCAATATGAACTTAAGATCATTTATATTATCACGAAAAAAGGCCGCTAACATTAGTGTTAAAATATTATATTTTTATGTAAATTTTGGTGCCAAGAAAACTAAAATACTGACGAGAATTATAAATGTCACGTTTAAGGAAATCTTGACAACAGCTCACTTGGCGGATGTAAACGTAAACTATACATAACATAATTACTAAACTAAATATACAACTAATTTAGGTTAAAGTTATTGAAAAAGTATTTGACAAATACTTGTAATGTAAAAGAAGAATATTTTGTGTTGTTTTTTTCCACGGGTCGTGGTGTGCTTAGTAAAATACATATAAACGTGTATCCAGCTTGAATAAACGTTTTAAATTTAGACTGATATAACTATTTTATAATAATTATGTTCTAGACAAAAGGTCTAGAACACTAAGGTCTAGAACTGGTTGCTGATAAGATAAAAAAAGACAAAAGTCAAAAATGTTTCTTTATTCTTGAACTTTTGAACCTCAAACTAAAAACATCAAAACTTATTAGAATCTAAAAAGAAAAACGGAATACATTTAACGAAACCCTTTCCAAGCAGATAACCGCGTAGCTATCTACGGCGTAGCATGTGTCTACGACGTAGCGGGTGTCTACGACGTAGCGCATCTACGGTTGAGTACCTGCAAATGTATTCCATTTGAGGTATTAATCGTAAGTGAAGGTTTCTACCACTGAGTAAGATCTGAGGTATATTTGTGGAGGTCGTTGTGTTAATATCTGTTAAATATACAGATAATTACACATCTATGTATTTAATATCTGTTAAATACATAGATGTGTAATACACAGATTTCATACTAAAAGTAGCGGGTAGATACTGTAGGAGATTTTCTAACTATTATTCAGTGTTATTATAATTTTGTCTTAGAAGTGTAATAGTATACTAATCCTATATAGGCTAATCCTATACATACATGTAAAACATATATAAAACTTTCATGCTCTAAAAATTCATCAGAATTGGTTCAGCTGTTTAGACGTGGGAACGCAGTAAACAGAGAGCTAATTCACATTTATAATATTAGTATGGCTCCTCACTGGATTGAGAAAATCAAATCAAACGGGGAGCACCGTGGAAGCACAGTTAATAATTGTATTAATCGCTTCACTTATCAGTATAACCGCAGTGTATACTAGGAGCGCTATTTATTAGAATACTGCAGAGTTTATTGCCTCGGCAATGATAAGCTAGCACTTGTGTGAAGTCCTAGTACTCGTAGACATGCCTGGCATGAGTTCAACTCAAGGTTACACGGGGATTATTATGAAGTACAAATGTTTGTACGAGTATGCACACAGTAAACAAATCGCAATTTTAATGAAAGATACAAGACTTACCCTCTTAGGCTGCAGCAGTATTGTAATCTATATTTAGTGACAATCTGGTTACATGTCTCGCCTGAAATACAGGATTACCTAGTTCAGGCACATAATGTTATTTATGAACTTAAGTGTTTGTGTTTGTCTGGGTGTTTTTTATGTATTATAAATATGTATTACCGAAAAAAAAGTATATAAGTATTATATCCATTATCTGGTACCCATAGTACAATCTCTGCTTAGGGGGACTAGACGGTGTTGTGTCCTAAATATTTATTTATTATTAATGTTATGTAAAGACTGAGTAGTGGCTGAGCCATTTGACGACACGTTTGGCCTATTGTGGGTTCGATCCCCATACGGAACAAATATTTGTATGATATACAGGTAGTTGTTACTGGTCTGGGTGTTTTAGATTATAACAAAAAGAAAAAACATATTCCAGTATGTTTTGTTACACGAGCCATGATTACTCTTCTGGACAACTAGACAGTAACATAGATAATAATTTACTTCTACTTAGTAATTTCGACAAAGCACCTAGTACCTACCTAAACCAATTTGCATGAAAATTATGTACAAAATATAATTTGTTGTAGGTAGTCAGCTCGAGTGGCCTTAGGCTATGTCTGAGAGAACACTATACATAATAAGCAGGTGGTGGCCGACATTCATTGCACGAAGTTTGTTAGCGCCCGCCACCCACTGGTCCCCCACTAATAATATTGCAGCAATCTGCACTGTACACACTGGAGGACAAAAGTTTAGGTCCCGCAATAAACATGCTCGTTTGACGTCGTACGACGACGTACGTGTGCCGGATTTGATGACTCGACAGAGGTCCAGACAGACAGGTAATTTTGTTTCCTTTTTATTACCTACGTCTGTATATTGGACTTTTTATGAATACCTAGAATGTTATTAATTTTCATTGTTATTCTGTAAGGTAATTTGGCTGGATACACAAAATGTGTATTAGTGTGGTTTATGTGTACATAATAAATATTATGTTATTGTGTTTTATGAATATATTTCAGAGTACAGTATCTTATCTAGCCTTTTCTTTTTTGTAGTGCGGGAAATTATTTACAGCAGATGCAATATTTTAAATTTTATTTGTTTTATGAAATTTAGCTAAACACAAATAATTAATCTGATGATAAAACACAAGACAAAAAGGTACGTACTGAAAACCTCTAAACCTCAATCGCCTGAAACAAATTTCTACTGCACCTACATTCAATAAATCTAATTCGTCGGGTTTTAATTAAATGTTCATTTGCTATAAAGAGACTGACCGTTTAATTTGTCCGCCAGTGTAAAGTGCGCCATCGATGTCTGCTACAGATATCAGATCTACGGATGCACTCACTTCGCTACGTTTAATTCTCGCCAAATTAGCTTTTTCGTTCAGAATTCCGATTTTCGATTATTACTTTAAATTTTCATAGAATATTTCGATGATAATAACGCTGATAAGTCCGATTTGAATATCTAATACTTATCCTTTATGCGCTTTAGAATAAAGATGTTTTAGAAGCTAGTTTTATAAAATGTTAAGAGCCACGACACAGGGTTTGTTTTATGACAAGATTTAACTGCCATTACACTTAATTTTGGTCTGGTCTTTCTTATTATGATCTTATTATTACTTATATGATCGGTTAGATTCATGAAGTGAATGACCTATTATTGGCGTATGCTCCGTGGGTCACAAATGTGATTCCATTCTGCTGTAAATACTTAATGTTAATTTGCATGGAAATCTATGACACAAGAAAAAACGTACGAATGGTATTTTTTTTATTAAAAATGGATTATTAAACAAATAATATATATCTAGGTTATACATATTATATTATAGCAATGCTACTTAAATATCCTTAACATTTGACTTTGTAATTTTAATGTAAATGAAGTTAGAGGACAATGGACAAAACCCAATTAAGATGCCACGTTAAGTAAGCGCTTATGAACTAGAAGGTTAGTTTGCAGCTAAACCCTGACTTTAGCTAGCTTACTACGATGTATAGTCATGATATGTGTGTACATTATACCTATGTACATATAATTATGCATATGGTATGATGTAGGTACGTATAATACATACCTACGTGTACAGATACACAAAAGTACATTTAGCGGGCCCATCTCCATGCTAATGGAATATTTGTATAACAAGATCCAGGCCAAATGGACTAGCCTGATGTGGACAGGCATTGTGTGGACTCAGTAAATAGGCCTCACTTTAATCAGAGCTAATTTTTGTTGGCCTTGCTTATATTTCAAGACATTTCGTAAGAGCAGGATATTTATATTTATTAGGCATATTTTTCGTATAAATTATGCCGAAACTGGCCGTTTTTTGTGTTCAGACTATGTAAATCGTACTTCTACATTACCACATTTGGCACAAAATCACGAATTGATCTATAATATTGCTGTCCTTCGACCAGATAGAATACTAATGGATCAATTGTGAGTTAAGCTCAATCAGAAATGACGAGATCCATAGAAGAACGAAAGTAGCCGAAATAGCTGAAAGGCTTAGCACCGGGGCAAAAAGATTTTCTAGTGGAGACCACGCACCGGAAAACGCAGTGTAGGACAGCTTCCAACGAGATGGAAGGATGAACTGGTAAAAGTTGCTGGGAGCCGTTGGATGTACGCGGCATCTAACCGGTCCTTGAGGAAATTTATGGGAAAGGCCTTTGTAAAACAGTGCACTTGTTGTGGCTGATTACGATGATGATGATTAACAGTAGTACCAAGCCATGGGATGCATTAAAATATCTTCGAGAGACGATAATTATTTAAATAAATCGATCGGTGTTACCTGTACAGTATTCCACTATCAACTTGTTGACTGGTATTATTTTTACCATGGCATGAACTATTCGTAAGTAGGCCATGCTGACATTATAGAAGTAGACTATAGTTAATATGGTAGCTAATATAGGTACGCAAGTAACGTTGAAAAATAAATATTTTACTGGAAGTAGTTTTGTTTCGCAAAAACTTTGTTAGTCGTAAATGGTACTTACCAAATACTTTGTCATTTTAAAATGAAACTACCGCTTAACAGAAGTGCACAAAAAGTGTTCAATATGAAAAGTTGCTTACCCGGAACTGAGACGTCTTGGCCAACAAAAATGTTATTTATTGGTGCCAAGGGAATTGCGACCCTAAACCCCACAACACAAAGTTGTAAGTTTCAATCAAGATTTTTATTTCAGAGGTTCTGAAGCGCCTCTTACACCGTCGTGTAAATTTATTTTCAGAAACAATTCTGGCACGACGCTTCTAATTAAATTAATTGTTTTCTTTAATTAAATGCGCCTTGATAATAACATCAATTAGTTTTAGAAAGAGCATTAGCTGTATTGTTATCGCAAAGTAATGAAATGTTGGAGACGGTATCCAGTGAAGCTGTATTAGTAGTTATATGAACGTCTTTTACGATGTCGTTAATGGCATACTGAGTTAGAGGCATTTAAGTATTACAGGATAAGTACCTTTATAGCCAATTTACTATCTTGAATATACCCAGACATTAGTGTTTTGTCATAATATATTTTATTAATTATAATTAGGGTACCTATATCATTGAAATAAGGTAAAGAAAAGGTAGTTTGGAGAAGAAAATCAAATGTACAAATCGCTCGATCTGCGTGATTAATGTTCTTGCTTCTTCAATACATATCTAGACTCTGTTCTGAGTTTCGTGTAAAAAATATGCATACTTTCATTATAAAACGAATACCAATCCACACCTCAGGCTGGTATTAAAACTTTCCTTTCAGTAACCCATAAACAAAAAGTCAACACTATTTATTTAAGATAGACTACAGAGTAGTTCTTCAACGTCATATTTACATTTTAGACAACCCTTGAAACACAGAAACCCAACCTTGAACTCGGCCTGAGTTGCCCTTGCTGATTTGCTTGGCTTGCGATAATCGTATTAAGTTCAAAATTACACGTCGGTGTAACCAGTCCACTTGAAGTACCACACTGCACTGACCGCTGTCACTATTGTTGCCTTTTTACGCGTTCGCGCTTGCCCAAGCGCTGATTAAATTTTCGCTAGAGTGCCTCCATACAGTCTACACTTCCGGACTATATCACTTAATGATTTTACGCTTATGGAGCTTCTTAGATCAACTAATTATGGCATGCGTATGCTGCTCACTCTTTAGTGAGCAGCATACGCCCTATTCCTGCCTATGCCATATGCTATGCCTTTGCATAGGGCATTAAACCAAAATGCTAAGTAAACGTCTAGTAAATAAAAACACTTACAAATAAAACCTGTTTTAATCATTTTGATGTCTATGACATGAGACGTGAGACAGCACTACCAACTGTGTATTACCTCTAATGAAGGTTTTAGAAGGATGTAATTATATTTACATTCTGACATGACCCAGATCTTCCGCAGGAAGAATGTCTAAACTGATGAATTAAATGCTGAAACCTTTCATACGTTTCAGCATTTAATTCATCAATTTTAATCAGTTTTTTTTTGACAACACGAAATATTTTGGAGCAGATAATCTATTTTATAACTTATCTGTGGTAATATAGGACCGAGATTCAAAACACTCATCTAATAATTATGATAAAATGTTGAGTACCACCTGCTTTTCACGACATTTAGGCGAAAAAATAGATATTTTCTTTAACTAGTAAGCAATATATCATAGTCATAAATTCGAGATATTTTTTTCATTTATGTGCCTCAAGCAACGATAATATTGCAACGCAGTTCACACTATAGATTTTTTAGTAATAATGCAAAATGTACATACCCATTTGACTTTTTATTCTTTTGCAACTTTCATCGATATCATCATACAATATACACATCGGTTCGGGTTATATTTTTATTTGACCCTAATTTAAATATTGGGTAGGTATAGTCCTATTTTTTCGTACCAAACCAAACAAGATAACAGTCCCCTGCATAAAAAACAACAAACCTATAAAAATATATGAGAAAAATAAATATTACAATAATGGTCGGTGTAGTGTAAAACGAGATAAGGCTGGTTTGGGGCACCTGATCTGTGTGTTAGAGTCATTTCACAGACCGCTGACCACCGCCCGCACTCGGCCAACCGTTCAACTACACGAGTATCCGGATAAAAAACAAGCTTATAAAAAACAACAAAAATCGATTGCAATTTTTCGAGGTATATGAGTTAAAAACATACAGATAAATTGAGAACCTGCTCTTTTCCAGAAGTCGGTTTGAGACCTACTTAGATAAAAAACATTTGAGAGCTAATAAAATCAGTCGCGAGTGACAGCGCCAATGGTTCAGTGAGTTTAGTGATTGTCTTCTGAACTTCTAGCTGCGGCTCCCGAACGAAACTGTATTTTTTTTCTACTTAAATTGATATCTTTAAAAAACGCACCCATATTAAACACAGTTATCCATAATTTTACTCTTAGCTTCTGTTCCAAATCTACATGCGTATACAGAACCTGAAAAAATATTGTTTTCAATTCAATTCCAATAACTTCTGTTCTATTGTAATTTCCCATATAGGTTATGAAAATAGAGTTTATGAAATTGAAATACGCAGCGACGAAACAGGATTTGCAATAACACTTGAAAACAAAAGCGCACGGGGATAATCTCATTTCATATATTCTATGGTCGTGGCATTTTGAACTCTATTTGTAAAGTAATAGAAGTGCAACAAATTCAATATTCGGTGGAGCGAGCTACGAAAACGTTTCTTAGTCCGGACAGTTTTGGTAAAACTTATAGCACATGACTGTACCTATAGCTTTTAGTAGTTTACCAGAGTCAGCTGATGTTTAAGGTCATATAATATAAATATTAGGTATTCGTGAGATTAACTTGGTTTCCGACATCGTCCCTGTGGACATGTTTCGATATTTTAAAAACCCTTTTTCTGCCATTCAGCCTGTTCCATGTTTGTGCCTATGCTTATCAGACAACCCTTAATTATTATTTGCGGCTGTAGTATCACTGTGACCGCAGTCGGTCTACGCGCATAGGTACATTTCGGTTAATTTTACTTTATCAATTCTACCTACGTCATTGACAAAAAATCACTTGAATTTTGAAATAAATTAGTTTCTAGAAGTAAGTCATCATCAACCCATATACTGTCCCACTGCTGGGCACGGGTCTCCTCTCATAATGAGAGGGATTAGGCTACAGTCCACCACGCTGTCCTAGTGCGGGTTGGCAGACTTCACAAACCGTCGAGAGAAATCTCTAAGGTATGCAGGTTTCCTCACGATGTTTTCCTTCACCGTTTAAGCGAGTGATAATTAATTATTGATACGCACATGAATGCGAAAAGTCAGAGATTGGATTCGAACGCGAAAGCCTTGGATTCGAACCTGAGACCTTCGACTTGGCAGTCCAATGGTCATACCACTGGGCTATCACTGCTTCACACTAGTAAGTAACCAAATCAATATTTTAGAGCCTGAGCACTCAATTTTTTTCCTATATTTCCTCCCTAGCTGAGAAATACCGCTTTACCTGCCAATTGTAACACTTCTTGGTGCACATAATATGGCGTAACCCTGTGAGCTCTTGCAGCGAACCAAATTAGCAGCGCGTGTGCTTCTCATTGCCACTAAATCTTAATTACAATTAAGTAAATTGCTAGTGCTCTAGCGTGCTTGTACAGAGATAGTGCAATAATTAATACTACTTGCATAACATATTAAGGTTAATTGGGACAAGAGTCAGTAGCAGATTAATTTCTCATAATAATTTACATAAACGCGTTCAGGATATATTGTAGTTATGTACTCTTCCGTTTGTGAGGTTTTTGAAACTGAAATTATAAATAATATAATAATTTATAAATATTTTGGAAAATTTTACACAGCACCATCTAATCCCAAACTAAGCAGAGCTAGTACTATGGGTACTAGACAATACTTATAAAAGTATTGTCTAGTACCCATAGACATGTATACACCCATATTTTTTGTAAATAAATACTTTACTACACATATAAGAAACTCCCAGACACTAACACATGTTCTTCAAATATTTTTTTGTGTCCAGTGGCCATCAAACCCACGACCTTATGATCAGCAGTCCGACAAGCGAACCACTAGACCACAGAGACGTCGTCGATTTTTTTGTTGAAAGGAACAGAATTGTATCGTAAGGAAAACAGAACGTAAACATGATATCATAATCTTTATTTGTACAAGTTGGTGTAATAAATGCATTTTTGAATCAGCTACATATGTCATATAATTTATTTTGTGCACAAATATAGAATTAGGCATTACAACATATCATTTTACAATAAACATGTCAAGGAATACAATTTAGATGATTCGAAATTCGAAATTCAACGTATGGTACCTACTTAGATGACGGAACCCTGGGAGGTGATGCAGACATAGTTTTGGAAGATTTATTTTTTTTAAAGCAGAAATTTCTTTCGATCGGTCTTGACCTAAATCCCTCTAAATGCGAAATATTTTTACCGGACACTACAGACAGACAGACTTTAGAAAAGTTCAACGCAATCGCTCCTCATATAAAAATTTTAGAAAAAAATTGTCTTCACCTTCTAGGGTCCCCAATCTTCGACGAATCTTTTCCGACTTTCATTGAGGAAAAAATACAAAATTTTAATGATATTTCGGAAAGACTTTTCAAAATTAATACCCATTCGGCTTTTACTATTATTCGTTTCTGTTGTTTTGGACCAAAATTTATTTATTTTCTTCGTTGTTCACATTTATGGATGCACCCAAATCTTTTGGACAAAGTAGACCAACTTATAAGAAACTTTCTTTCTTCAATTTTAAATGTGGCCTTGGATGACCGAGCCTGGCTACAAGCACGCTTGGCCTCGGCATCCGGTAAATTTCAAGTATCAGTTTACCCGCTTTCATATCATCAGTTCACGGTACTGAGAAGTTAGCAAGAGATATATTAGCGCCATCTCTGGTTGACTTTGAGGTACCGTGTTTGTCTGATGCTATGAACATTTGGAAAATGGCTTGTCCCAGTACTTCTTTACCAGAGATCCCATCTTCCCAGAGGCTGTGGGATTGGCCGATCTGCAGTTTGACGCGGAAAGAACTTCTGAATATGTCAGTCAATTCTGCCGAGCGCGCTCGTCTGATTGCCGTGGGTGAGTGGGAATCGGGTCTCTGGCTTCAGGCACTTCCGTCATCCAACATAGGGACTATGTTTGATGACACAACTTTTCGGCTCGCTACATGCCTACGTCTGGGTGCACCTTGTGTTGCTCCGCATCGTTGTCATTGCGGCGAGTCAGTCGGTAGCCTCGGACATCATGGCCTGTCGTGCTGCAGGAGTGCAGGCCGCATAGCGCGACATGCCAGCATCAACGACATTCTTCGTCGTGCTCTTGCCACCGCCGGCGTACCAGCTGTTTTAGAACCTAACGGCTTGGTACGAGACGATGGGAAGAGACCAGATGGTATGTCGCTTTTGCCCTGGAAGATGGGTAGGCCTCTGGTGTGGGATGCAACTTGTGTTGACACCCTTGCTCCATCCCATCTTCCAAGCTCAGCTGGCTGCGCTGGCGCTACTGCTGCTGCAGCAGAGACTCTCAAAAGGCACAAATATAGTAACCTATCTGGTAATTATATTTTTGAGCCGTTTGGGGTCGAAACGCTCGGGTCGTGGGGTCCGAGTGCCCGTCTCCTTTTCAAGGAAATATCAAGGAGACTGGTCGACTCTTCACGTGATCAGAGGGCTGGCTTATTTCTAGCGGAACGCATAAGCATTGCCATTCAACGTGGCAATGCAGCCAGTCTTCTGGGCACGTTGCCGGACGACAGCGATGCCGAGGAATACTTTGCCGCCTACTAGCGTTTATAATTTTATTTATTTCTATTTTATTTTTTGTTTTGGTATAGGTAAATATGTAATTATTATTTGGTAAGTCTTTTTTAAACTAGATCAATATTTAGCAATAAATATTTTGAATGACTATTTAGATAATTACAATAAAGTTATTTAGTAATCTTTTGAAATTATTATTTTCATAATTAAAATGTCTTGTCATCTATGAAAAACAATAACTTTTTATTTAATATTTTCCATATTATCTGCAGTGTCCCCGCCAAGTCGAGCAAAAAGCGGCACGGCCGTACCATCCTTTTCTCGAACCAGTTCAGGCCATTTTCGACCCCCTATAACTTCGTTGTGGATAAAACTAGAAGTTAGAATTTTCAGTAACCAAGCAGTCATTGTATAAACTCGGTATATTTCAAATTTCATTCAATTTGAACCAGTATTTTAAGTATTATAACTAGTCAACATTTCATAAATTTGTCACTTGCAATTAGTGCTCTTGTTTAGGGTATAATCCTGCAGAATATTTTCAAAACAATTACCACAGAAGTTATGAACAAAATTGCAATGACAAAATTGAAAAGAGCTCGTTAGTTTCTAGGTCCTTGAAAGGAACAGGATTTTCTATTTTGCAATCAGGGAATTGGTATTGACGTCGAACCATACATCTTTTTTGCGATGGAAATCGCGATGCAGTAGCATACATTTTCGAAACTACAGAGACTGGGAAATGTAAAAAAGAAGCAAGACAGAGCCGCGTCGCTTCGAAATTGTTTTTATTTGTTTCGAGATTGAAGTTGTTTTAAACGGTTGTAAAGTACAGTTGGAGACTCGATTTTATTGTAGGTATTCATCAAAGATATTATAATAAATCACTTAATAACATTTAAAACCAGCAATATCATAGATAATTGCGAATGCCTCATTAGTCTAGTGGTTGCAAGCGCGACTGCTACGCTAGAGGTCCAGGTTTTTCAATGCAATTCTCAGTAAAACATCGGGGTATAGGTTTGCGCCCGCATAATGGCAATAGACTTGCCCTCTATTACATATGACCTAAACATACCGGCGAACTGTGAGTTTACATTAGTATGCGTCTGCCTAACCTTCCGGGGAATACAGGCGAGGTAGTATTTTTATGTTGCAAAATTAAATCCGACGATCCATGTCGACCTGCGAATTAGGATTGCTTGCCAATTACCGGTGACTAGTTACCCATAGGAAATTAGGTACATAGATTTAACCCGCACACAACGGAAATCTATTTAAAAATTATTCAACAAAGCTAGGTACTAACCTACTATACTGTACAGTCTGTACTAGGCTTAAGTACTGTTTCTTTTTTATAAAAGAAGAATAACAATCTGTTATTGCCTTTGTAAAATCATTTTTCTTCTTAGATGATCCGAAAGATATTGGTGGAAGATACATTTTTTACACTTCTCTTGCATAAAAAATCCCAAGAATCCTAATATCGATAAACAATCCCAGCACCGATAAACAATTTAATATAAATATATTACATGTCAAACAGAAAATACATTAGAAGTCTGCTTATGAAATATGAAAAAACATTACCAAGAAATCTAATATCTTATTTAAATATGTATTTTATTAGACGACTCTCAATGATCATTTCAATTTGCATGCAAATTGTGCGATAGCTTCCATCACAAATTCTGGAAAATACTGAAATGGATTGCAATCAAATAAAACATCTTGTTTTTAAGCTCCAGTTTCTGAGTAGAAAACAAATTGTGTAGAGAGAATATTGTATTAAGGTAGCTTATAAAGCTTTGACCTTATCCTAGCCATACTGTAGTTGTCAGTAGCTCCGTGTCTGTCCAGGTGCCGCTAAATATTAGAATGCTATATGCCAGTGACGCTATGTTGTCACAAATAAACTAGTTTCTTTTGTAATGACTATTGCCATTATTATTATAACTGTAACTGATTTACTTATTTAAAATTCATGCCATGTATCATCGGTTACCAGGTTTATATTTATAGTACCTGCTGCATGTCCAGGGTGTCATAATTTACGTATCGAAACTCGGGGAGACTTTTAATGTATTCCAGTCATACAAATTGTATTTACAAAAAAATAATATAATAAGTATTATATTCATTGCCTGGTATCTGTAGTACAAGCTCTGCTTAGTTTAGGACTAGATGGTGCTGTATAAAAATGTCCCCAAATATTTATTTATACTCTGTGGGACACAAACGAGTCACGAAAATTTATGGAGTGGAATTACCGCAGCAGCTAGACTTAGCAGATCAATCAATTCTGTAGAGCTGGCATAGATACTAAGCCTGTTATTATTCTGGCTTGGAACAACATTATGAACTTAAACTAAGAGCTATTCCAAGCGTTCAAATAGCGAGCATAAAGTCAGCGGAACCTTCCAGCGCCCTGTATCACAGCTAATACATTCGCGCAGTGATGCATAGACAAGTAGGGTAATAGTCACGTCACTACGGTATGTGACGTCTTGCCTGACACCGTTAAGGAGTTAACATACTGGAATGAATTTGAACCAGATCCGACGCGGGTAAAGTGGACTAGAACACGTAATAACATATTATTAATCCATAAAATTATGTGTTGTCAGTTCAATGATTTGCCTTAGTTTAAGACATCTTGCTTTTTGTATGGAAACCTGTTGTGTACTCGTCTGTCTGTTTGTTACGCTTTCACGCCTAAAACGGATTTTGGTATAGTGATAGATTGGACTTTAGAGTATTGCCTCGTTAGTCTGGTGGCCCTAAACAGCTATAAAACTTGATTGCTACGCTAGAGATTCTGGGTTTGATTGCCAGATCGAGCAGTGTTATTGTTTTTTTTTTCTATTAAATTTTCAGTAGCAGCTCTGTGTTTGGATTTGTAGCAACCCAGATTTGTGGACCTGGTTAATGGTAATAGGCTCGCCCCTACTACATGGGATCTAAAAAATAAATAAAAAAAAATAGTTATTAACTAAAGCTTGATCATAACGGGTCCCGGCCCAAATACAGCGTACGTATGTTTTCCACATATTGCAGCAATATGGCAACAACATGCACCCGTTTGCTTCGTTCAGCTGGTTATTGCACATTACATGCACCCATTTAACCCTGTGAGTGCGCGTGAGCAAACATACGTGGTGCAGGTTAATACAGGTTAATATAGCTGCTGGATATTGCTTGTTGCTCGGATTTACTCAATGTTGTTATTATTAGTTGGTAAGGTCATCTACTTAAATTTTATTAGGGTTCCGTACTTACGTACAGAAGAGGGAAGGAGGGAACGGTACCCTCGATGCGCGAGTCTGTATAAGTAGCACTTGACAGGTTATTCATGATGATTATAAGCCAATGCCTATTCTCTGCAACTACTGTGAAGTTTTTATAACCCACTTCTTACATATCATATTCTAAGGTTGATAAATGATATTTATTTTTGTAAATAGATCTTTTAAAGACAGTTTTACAAGTCAATATTTTACATATTTTTTAAGCTAGATGGCTCCGGCACTAGCTGACGAACTCTGAGAAGAAACGCCGAAATAAACTCAGAGAATCATAGTCTCTTTTAAAGTCCAGACATAATATATTAACAAAATGTGTCTTACAATGTAGGGCGAAGTCTGAAATGGCCTTTTAAAGAAAGAGCCAGAACGGGTTTGAGTAGACCGGTCCCAACTGTTGGGTATAAAACTTATCAGACAGTAACTACCAACTGTTATGGGACCTGGTAGTTGCAGCCAACATAATTGACTGAATCTCCGTGACATAGAACGATCTAGTTGAATTATAAGCGGTCACCTATTCATAACAAGCAGTCTCTCATCTTAATAATGTGCGCAATACGGAGCTAATTGGATTGAGGCTAACTTAATTAATGAAGGATTATTCTAGTAATAAGCACATGAGATAACATTAATTATGTAGTCAGCTACTATGTAATTAACACGTTTATTATGTCTTGTGAGACAAGACTTAAACGTGTCAAACAAGACTTACGTGCGTAATAATGATGAGCTTACATTTAGAGAGACGACATAATCGTGCCGTATCTATGCGAGGTCATTGACTTGTTGTTTGCAGGGAAATAATATACTCAGATATCTTTAAAAAGAGTAAGTAACAACGTCATGTAGTTAGATATATTTTGTAAGTCGTAACTGTTACTGCCTCATTAGTCTAGTGGTCCTAAGCGCGACTGCTACGCTATAGGTCGTGGGTTCGATCCCCAGGTCGAGCAGTGTTATTGGGTTTTCCTACGAAATTCTCAGTAGCAGCTCGGAGTCTGGATTTGTGCCCGGTTAATGGCAATAGGCTCGCCCCCTATTACATGGGACCTGAACATACCGGCGAAATGTGGGTGTAAATTAGTACACCTCTGCCTAACCCTTCTGGGAATACAGGCGTGATGGTATGTATGTATATAGGTAACTGTTATTTAACTGGTTTTTGCCCAACAACATGAGAGTTCTTATGGGCTATTTAAACAAGAGATCAAGCGATAGTCTAACTGCACACATCAAATACCAAACTGCACCATTTATATACGTCACTATATTTTCCTTCACTGTGTACACAGACAGACAACAGTTCAAAACCAAATACTTACCTAGCATTAGTTATTAGAAGTTAGGAAAACCTAGTGGTGTTTTCTCCCTATCCTTTAAGAAAAAGTCGTGAGTGAATATTGTCTGTGTTCTCTGGATTGCGTTTTCTCAGCATTTAAATCGAATTATAATACTAATAAAACGCAATACTTATAACCAAATATATTTCGAAACATAAACTTAGTAAGTATATATTCGTAATAAAAACATCGTGAACTTACGACGACATCCTATACTATTATAAATTTGATTTGCCATCAAATCGGTCTTTATTGCCTCGCAACGTAATAAGGCCACTGTCTGTATCACATATTGCTCCAAACATGACACACTCTTCATAGCCGAGCAATCTCGTGCTCCACACATCGCCACATTATCGCCACTGTGTCAATTATTTGTGAAGTAGTATAGTTTTTCTCTTGAAGTACTAGCTTTATGTGCGGCTTAGGCCATTCTGTAGTTTCTCATAATTTCTCGGAATAAAAGTTTCATTAATATTAATAAGAGGTAAGATTTGTATTTTTGTAAAAATCACCTATAGAATGCTATCGCTGAATAAAATAGGCTATAATAAAATAAAATAAAGATCTCTAATAAAACTTCAATAATGTAACCCAAGGTGTATAAAAAATGTCACCCATGAAGCCAGGACGGGCTGCTATTTTAATGTATATTGCATCAGCAGCTTTGGCGTGATTGATTAAGATGAATAAAAACCCAAGCTCACACATTTTCATTGCAATTTATTTTAGTTTGGTTGTCGTTTTAACTCAATTCGATAAGGCCTAATACATTTAGAATATTCTAATCATAAATTATCAGCAAGTAAAAGCAAACGTGCTCTCGTTAAACTAATTGTAATCTATTCTAAACCTTAAAATATTATTCACTGTTTAAACTGATAATTTCGATATTTCAGGTTAGTTTTCATGTGAAAGTTGTTTACAATCATGAGTATTTTCATACTCGAAAGACAGTCAATCCATTAACTCTTAAACAGAATTTTGATCAAATAGAAATTCATAAAAGGTTCATCAAATTAGTTACTGTTGTGATATATAGCTCGTTCACTTCACCAGTCATAACGATAAAGAAGAGGAATTTGGAAACTTTAAGTCAAAGGTTATCACATTACATAACATAACATCATGCCTGTATTCCTCGAAAGGTTAGGCAAAGGTGCGCTAAAGTACATCTACAGTTTTCCGGTATGTTTAACTCCAATGTAATAGTGGACGAGTCTATTGGCATTTACCAAAGCTCCCAGGCACAAATCAAACCTCCGAGCTGTTACCAAGAATTGCGTAGAAAAACCCAATAACACTTTGATCAATCGTTTAGTGTAGCAGTCGCGTTTACGATTATTAGACCAATTAGGCAATCTATGCGTACTATTCAATTCATAAGATAATGTCCTGAATCTTTCACAACCACTGAATATGAGACACTTGTTAAAACTGTGCTTTCTTGTTAACTAGAGCGCGTTTCGAACGGGGTCTAAGGTGGAGCACACATTTAAAGCTTTCGGTATCTGAGTTTTACTTACACATGAAGCATAATGATTCGGCGCCAATTACGCTACGGATGATTAAATACTACAAGCATGTTGGATTTTATTATTTTTTCAACACACGTTTCTTACCAACAAGCGTAGGGGAAGCTTTGTACTTTTAACTCCAAAACTCTATCAAAAGACTAAAATCTTCTTTTTAAAATAATGATATCACAATACTTAGTTTATGCTTTGGAAATTTTTGATATTTCATCCGGCGCACAAAAAAAAATCATCACAAACGTGCTACACAAGTAACGCGTATTGACTCACATAAACAAACAAACAATCCCTTTGCCATTAAAATTAATTTTATTGCCTCATCCTATAAACAACGGTAATGGAACATAACAACCCTACCATCATTATTGCACACATCCCATAATTCCTACCTATTTTATTATATCTCTCTTTTTCATTCACGAATGCATGCGAGTTAAAGCCCTTCTACACAGTGCATGCTGCATGCTCAACATAATGTATGTAATATACATTATGTATATACTCAATGTAATGTAACTAATTAAATTATTTCTTTTTTTAAATACATATATTAACTCAGTTTTGTAATAAATAATCGAACTATACTTGTTTATTTTCAAATTCGGTTGAAACATAATGCTAAGTTCTTATATATTATGCATGTTGTGGCTTCCCATAATTGAGGGAGTATACTTATATTATTTCCTGTACTTTATAAAAAATCACGTTTTGTGTATATACATCCATTGTTAGAAGCCCATAATAAAGTTATTTATTAGCAAAAGAAAAATTCGACTGCAGGCAGGATACGAACCTGTGTCTTCTGTTTCAATACATCAGACGCTATGATCAACCTCGCGGTTGCTTAGAGCAGTCTAATTTTTCCATAAATACTATAGAATGTCAGCATGTAAAATGCAAATAAAATACAAAAAGATAGCCTTTAATAAATAAATAAATACATTGTACCAAAAGAACAGCACAACATGTCACAGCATCGGTGTGTTCTACATACAATTTAAGTCCCACTCCAGATGTATACAACAGGAATGTTTCATAAAAACTCGTATGCGTATGTCTAGTCACACAATTCTCGAACATGTACACAAGGGAACAAAATGAACTACTTGTACTACGTAAAGGATTTCGAGGAGCATTGTAAATGTTCATTCCATACATGCGCCAGTGGCTGTACCGTGTGCGTCCGTCTTAACAGTGAACGATAAAAGTGATTGAGGGAATAAAACGCGAGTGTCTCGTCGTGATGTTTATGTGCGCTCGACATTATTTTTGGAAGTGAGTCGCACGCAACGTACCATTATTGTGACATACGGTGTTTCGACTGGATCACACAAGTTTGATTGATCACTTTATTGGTGTTAGTTCATCGTGAAGCGAACAGATTGAGGAAAAACGTTATGTCATACTTCCTTGCGTAAAATTATTGTGTATGGGAGAATATGTTAGTCAATAAAAAGTAACTTGTTTGTTCGTAAGCACTTCGTTCACAATTAGTCAGTGCTGTGGTAGCCTCCTCGCCTCACTTTAGATAAATTTTTGTTAAATAAAACTATTTTGTAATTTTTTTTAATACTTGTAGTATTATTAGAAATATGTCGGACTGAATTATTGGTGTTATCATGTAATTCAAATTGCAAGTAATCTTCTATATATCTAAGGCAATCGTACTTAGTCTTCGCTTAATTAATGCCACTTTTATAATTAAAGGGATATGGAAAAAATACCTAAATAGGTACTTAATTTGTATTCAGTCCGTATATAAAAAAGCTACTTTGAAATATGAATAAATAAAATCTATCGTCATACAGCATGACAGTCGCAGGTCAGAGATTGTAGCTAATTCCAAATACTTCACACAACGCAATGACAAGGGAAAGTCGCCTTCACACAAACACGGCCGCGACCGCAGCGAGTGCGACATACAATTTATTTTTCATAATTATATTTTTATGAAGCTAAACAAAAAAAAAAAATTCATAGCCTTGCGAAAAATTACACACGGCATCTAAAATTGTTGTTTTTAATCTTGTATTTTAAAGTACTTAAATCATTTGCTGTTCAATTAACGTAATAGCAGCATAAACTAAAAATAGATTTATGGAAACGAAACCTCCAAAATTAAATGAAACAGTTGAAAAGCTTCATACGAACATAACAGTGGACTCCATCTACTAGTAAATAAACTTACATCTTTAATTAAATGGAGATATTTGATATTTTAGAATGAATACATATTGGAGGGCCATCATCAAAGGCAGGTACGGGTATTTTCCAATGAGCGGCCTATTGGCTCCGTTCGCCAAGCCTATACGGTTTCGTATCAGTTCATTGATTTATTAAAAAGGTCGAAGTAATTATAGGACCTGCTGTATAAAACATTGTTTTGTAAAGTTTGATCGTGAATATGCTTTTTTTAAGTAAATAATTTAAAGCTTGCGTTTATGGATATTATTTTATGTATACTGCTCATAAAGATTATTAGCGAATTATATTAAAGATTAATAAGGAATTGTTAGTAAAGTATTATTTCAAGAATATGTAATTATTAACATTTTTCCTGATTAAAATTCAGGCACAAAAGGCCGTGAATGGTAGGTATGTAATTTGTCAAACAGTTGAAACACGCTCTTAAAGTGTAAGTAGTCATTATTAATGAGAGAAACAAGCGTAAATAAAATTTGGAGGAGCGAGGATAGGGCCTCCTTCCAAAGCAAGGATTCTCCGACCAGGCGGGTATTTTGCCTGGCGGGTCACGGCCCGTCGGTTGATGTCGGGCGGTTGTGTATATGCAATTTGCATTACGAATGTTAATTGTGCAATTCAGGATTTATTCGTAGTTCCATGTAGCGCGATAGATGTCGCTACAGTCTTTTAATGGTTTTATTTTGTTTTAAAACAAACACACACAACACGGGCATAATAATAATGTAGGCTATTTTAATAAAACTTTTCTGATAACAATAGTACATATTTTCTTTAAATTTTTCTATTGTTTTTCGAAAGTGTATATCTTAAATTAGGTATTTAAGTTGAGATCTTTTCAACGTCACTGCGTAGCGTAGCGTTAGATTAAAATCTCGGTATCCGTTACCTAATACAACATCAGCTGGAGGCTAGAAATGTTGTAATGTTGTTATTATCTGACTCCGTCGATAATTTCTGTCACAGACGCACGCACCGCGCACATTCTGTGTGAAAAGACTTAATGCGTCATCCAACGCAAAGTCCCTCCGTCATCAATAACTTTAGCCGCGGCCACACCCACCAATGAAATCCCCGAATAACTTGATTACCGGCGATAGCTCCATAGTGGTGACATTCACACCCGCTTTTATGGCGACTACTTTATTTAGGGTCGCATTATACTTTTACAGTGTTTTCGTTTCAGGAATATTTTAGGCTAGACCTTTGGGGAATATTCTAAGTGATTGGCGAAGTCAAGCAGAAATGTCGCGTCATGGGACTAATTAACACGCAAACTTTAATTCGAACTTTAGTGCTCATAAACCTAACGAGATTTATCATGACATCTGACTGCGCTAAGCAGTCTTTGTGTATAGGTATACAAAGTGTAAAGTTTGTCTGATTTTTATTTCCTCGTATCATAACAATATTGATTCTCTTTAGTGTTGAAACTCCAAAAAATCTAACGGTTAACCTATGTTTGGAAGAAGTATTCGCCCCTTAAATACCTGCTATTTGCTGATCAGATAACCGTCACTAAGTTATTAAATAGAAAATAAGTATTCTGTATTAATAAATATTATTAGTTTATTAATTTCTGACACGCGAATATTATACATTTAAATAAAACTTCTTTTCGGTCCCTTGTCCCCGTGCCCATGGACGCTGTAAAGGGTTCGAACGTCTTGATTAATTATATTATCAATATAACGCGATAAAATCCGTAAAAAGTAGTTATATTTCAATGTTTTAGTTTAGTTTATTAAGATCTTATTTTCTGAGTAGATAGTTAATTTAGTTATTTAAATAGGACTATAGTATCAGTTAGATAGAATACAACTGAGTGGGAAAAGGCACATTAAATTATTTATGTTAGAATAATACATTGTTGAAATGACTTCCATTGTAAGTACAACTAGACGGCCCCAGAAAATACCTCTTTAAGGGAAACGATAAAACAAAAAGCAGTAAAAACGTCTATAGAATATAATTTAAAAATAAATATCTTGCTTCTATGAAACCGAGCGCACAAACATTAAATTGTAAACCCTTTTTATTCCTCCATAAAGTTTACCACCATAAAAATATGGTGTTTTTACCAGCGCGCAATATACTTTCTATTGCTACTATAATAACTGCTTCGGGAATTGATAGCTGGGGTTTATATTCTGCTAACTATTGCTTTCGGGTATGTTTGTTTATTTTGCGCAAATTGTTTTTAAATGTTACTTGTACGGTGGTAAACAGGGGGACACCACGATAAAATGGATCTTATTACTAGCTAAGTAGGTTATCAGAAATGTAATACCGTTGCTCATAATATATCATTCATAACACAAATGAAAATTTGTAGAAAACTATAAAAATGATTGGTCTTGATATTTACAAGCGCTCGTGATGCGTGAAGAGTGTCAGTATCATTTTTCTTGGAGACAGGGATTTCTTCAAGTTTTAATCTCTACTCAAAGCAGGAACATCCTGTCCCGCACTTTTTTTTTTCAACTACATTGAGGTCCTTTATATTCAGTCGAATATCAGTACCTATTTATAACAAAACTTACTTTTGTTTTGGGGATTCTATTCCGTAGCGGTGATTTTGCTAGCGCGATAGATTTTTGTAGTGATGAGTACGCGTTATCCTATAGAACGTGTTGTCATATGTACAAAGCCTACCTAAATAGTGTACCTGTACAGGGACATGTTGTAATTATTCTACTCTACTATTTATTTTGTTATATTTTGCACAAACATACCAACATCCTCGGTTGATATTTCAAACTACCTACAGTACCTAATATATTTACGTTGCTTTATAGAAATACGACAGTCACTCCCTTTTAGATATGACATTTATGTATTTTTGATGTTTTACTGCGTGAGATAGTACGTACGACGCGACGCCCGCGCCGTGCAATAACGTATGTAGTTGGAATATTAAAACTGTCGCCACTACGCAGATAACTGTGTTTATGGGCGCTAAACGCATTATCAAACCTTCTGTATTTTACTTTTAAACTACATTATATAGGAATTCGTGGGACAATATGTAGATAATACAGTATACTATAATCCCGCCATGTTATTTAGATTTATATTTGGCTGATAGCTATAATATTAAGAGGTTTTGGGTAAATATCCTAAAACAGTAGGAATACTACCTAATCCCAAATTTAAAATCAAACTAATAGGTAAGTACTTACCTATTTAAGTATCTACCTTATCTATACGAATATATTAAAGCTGAAGAGATTTTTTGTTTTATGTTTGAACGCGCAAGTCTCTGAAACTACCAGCCCGATTTCAATTAATTTTTTTTGCATTTGATAGCCCAATTCTTGAGGAAAGAATAAAATATTTAACATCACGCTACTGCTTTTAGGAGCCGAGAGAAAGGTCACGATGAAGAATTTATTATCTTTGGACGTCTGTCAGATCAGCTAGTAGGTACGTAGGTATATAAAAGTTATATATACACCACAACCTCACAGCGTAATCCATACTGTTTCAATACAACTTATGTCGATCTATGTTTAATCTGAGGTTTAATCATCCAATCTGTCAGTGCTATGTACAGACAGCAACATAGACACCGACACACGCTCCTTAGCGTCAGACACAGCGGTGCGTGAAACTAGTCTGTCGATACGATAATGATGTAGGGTAGTCACACCGTAGTGCACCCTGAATATACAATATTATCGACATATTAGGATAGTCATCCAATTAGTTATTGCTATGTGCACATGACAACATAACGCACACGCCTAAGCAGCGAATATACTGTACTGTGTACCTACCATTATTACTCATGTATTACATCAGCCTAGCATTTCGTCGTTTGAAAATACGATAGTAAAAGGGAAGTGTACAGATTCAATCAGTAGACGTCATTATGGTGACTAGCGCGTTACGTAGCTAGACCCTCATTGCGTGTCATTCTCGATATTTAACACCGCATTCAATTCGGGTCTTCTCATAACGTTTCCTTTACCGTCAGCTAAGGCATCGATATCTAGACTATCGACAAATATTCTACACTATTTATGATACACCTCTTTCTTTTTTGCCATTTTCCATTCAAGATTAGTCCTTGGAGCTAGAAAATCAATCTTATGCTGAGCCAACGAATGCGTATCAAATAATAAAATATGGCAATGTGAATATTGTGTGAGATACAAATGTAGAAGCTATGTACCAAGCTTATATGCATAGGTTTGTTGTAGTCCGAAAATCATGAAACAAACAAGACATTAATCCCGTCCCATTTCCCATCACAATGAATTACTAAGGATCAAAAAGATAAACAAATATAGCATAGCATAGAGAGTGAATGAGAACTGCAGAACTTATTTATAACCAAATCTTAATTACTCCGATACCTTAATAATAAATAATATACAACTTTATTCATTTATATGTATATATAAATGAATAAAGAGAATAAAATACACAATAAATACTAATAATAATAAATAATATACATTAGCCGTTGCTTCTATTTTAAAATAGTTATACTATGGCAGAGGTAACAATCACAAGGTTTTATAAAACAAGGTATTATTCGCTGCCGCTCCCGCTCCCACTCCCGCTCCCGCTCCCGCTCCTCTACCCGATGTAATACGCACTCCTGCCGGAACGTGGCGTGTTGATGATCGTACTACCGTGTACACAAAATATTTACATTATAGCCTTAATTGCTTGTTCCTTTAATAATTAACATAAATGCGATCAAAGACATTGGTAATTGTTATAGTGAATTATTAACTGAGTAAAGGTGCGTTCCTATTGAGAGAGATGTTTCATATCAGGAAGTCCGTTATTTTATTCCTATAGACTAAACATTCTATTTTACTACAGGAGTATAATAAAATAATAATAACGCTTACGGTTCTTCAGACCTATTTTTAGTTGCACACGTGATTTTAAATAGGAAGTATATTTATACGGGTGTGTGGACTTTCACACGTTAGTAAAGGCAGCACGTCAACTTGTTTCTTCCAATATTTTCAATATTGTATTCATAAAATAAGATATTATTTAGGTACAAACTATTATTTAACTTCATCATCATTAAATATCAGCCAATTTACAGTGCATAGTTAAGCCCAGGTCTCCTCCTCCTCTCCGAATTAGAGATTATGACTGTCACTGTATTATATGACTCTACTTGTTAAAATCAAACCGTTTAAGCGAGTGATAATTATTACCCGTGACCATGGACGCTGTAAAGGGTCCGAAACGTCAGGATTAATAATAATAATAATAATCTTTATTGCATCAAATCAAAGAAGCAGTAGATCACAGGTAATATAGTTAAACTAGTAGTATTATAAACTAGGTACCAATTAAGTAAATATTATGGCTTGTCTTGCTGTAGTAGTCAGCTGTCTCCCAAACTAGGCGAAGCCTGTATCTTGGGAGGCAGTATATGCTAATATTATCTCTATGCACGGAGCCCGTGTAAGGTTAATTGGTAGTTACATGCTTTAAAACTTACAATATCGACAGGAATATACAAAATATAATATTAAGTACACAATGCTATTAATAGTATCTGAGATGAGACAGGTATGATAACAATTTATCGATTAAAAAGATAAAAAATAAAATAAAAAAATACATGTATACTAATTGCCTAGTCATGACTGTGTGTGTGTATGTGTGTGTGAATGTGTGTGTGTATGTGTATGTGTATGTGTGTGTGTGTGTGTGTGTGTGTGTGTGTGAGAGAGAGAGAGTATACCTACGTGTGAAATGGAATTTTAACTTATAAGTGACTCAGTATCATTATATGATAAAGTTAAGAGCCATCCTTTCAATTTATTCTTGCATTGCTGACGACTTAATGGATTAATTTTTAAAATTTTGTTTATTTTGTTGTAAACTCTTGAGCTAATAAAAGAATATTGTTTGTGTGCAAAGAGGTGGTATGTGGTTCTGCTTGAAAAATTATGTCGGCGCGGCGCTTATTGGTTTTACTGACAGGAGTGCGATGTTTCCTTAGAATAGTATGGAGCAAAAACAGTTGCCGGACAGTCAAGACTGCACTGTCAGAATAGAGTCGTTTGGTTGGGAATCGGAAGTGTTTACGATACATGACCTTCAAGACTGTTCTCTGAACTATTTCAAGCTTTAGGAGAGTGGTCTTATCAGTCCCACCCCAACAAACAATACAATATGAGAGTATCGATTGACATAAGGCATGATACACAAGTTTTAAGGTATCCGTTTCTGCAATAATATCAATATACGCGATAAAATCCGTAAAAAGTAGTTTTATTTCAATGATAATTATTTTTTAATACGCACATGAATTCGGAAAGTCTGAGTGTGTGCCTTGGATTCAATGTCGAGACCTTCGACTTGGCAGTCCAATGGTCATACCACTAGGCTATCACTGCTTCCACTACACTGCTGTTTGTTTCCCTAAATAAATAAACAAGCACAGCCTTCAAAAATGTGTCCAATATGCGTTCACCCTAACTTATGTTTAATTTGTTGTCTGTTCCGGCTTTGTAGCGTATTGTTGTAGGAAATTAAAATTACAATACTTCTGTTACAGGTGAAAGGCCTTTAAGAACAACCAAAATGCAAATTTTTATTTATTTAATAAATAAATAAATAATAAATTTAATTTTTAAATATTACAGTAATATACTAAGTATTTAGGTACCTAAACCAATTATTAGGTACCTAAGCAAGTAATGAACACGGAAGTTTTTAATAATGATCAGCGTTCCCACTGGACTACTAACAGAATACTATAATAGTAGTCCAGTCAGTGGCGGGAAAGAACCCGAAAAGGTTTCTTTTTACTTCTATCAATTTATTTGTTCTGTTATGCGAATATGATAATTTTTAAAATATAAGGCAAGCGACCAGTGCAGGTTTTCTTGGGCTAATAACTGAGCTAGGAGCTAGCTCAATAGAGTAGCGGCAATGCAACAAGCTCGCCAGCACCGGCTGTGCTGCACTCGTGTTAATTACACAAGTTCATTAAGATAATCAACTGTTTGTTCAAGCTTGTGAACTTAGGAGGATATTATTGTTGCAGTTAATGTGATTATACTAATTAGACGCAATGTTGCATAAATATTTGACATTTTACGCTAGGTTTCTTTCGTTTCGCAAGTCTAGGCAAAGTAATCTTATTAAAATTTTAACAGTAATCGCATAGTTGACTCCCAACGGATCCGAAGCATTGGCATAAGTATTCCACCAATGGAAAATCCAACCCATAGACTTCTATCGTCAGAAGAGTTTGAATGTAACCATTATTTAATTTTGAATTGATGCAAGTTAGACTGACTGCTTTATTAGCCTAGTGATTGTAAGCGTGACTCTAATGAATGGGGTCCTAGATTTAAAGTCCAGGTCGAGCAAAGTGTTATTGTTTTTTTCTATGAAATTCTCAGTACACCAGAGTGCACCTCTGCTTAACCCTTTGGGGAATACAGGCGCGGTGGGTTGTTTTGCAAATCAGGTAAAATGTTTTTTGAAGCATTTTCCGATTTTACTAAAATTACTATTTACTCATACCATATTTTTTTGGTCGACTATACTAAGCTTTAGGATAATTGAGTGCTTCTCAGAACTAATTTGTTCGAATGCCGAATAACTTGTTTGAAATCCAAAAAAAGGTAAAGCCTAGTATTTTCTTATTCCTATCAAGACCATCCACATTTAATTCACATCCCTCATACAATGAAATAAATCATTATATACTTGATTTGTTGTCTTAACCCGCCTCCCGCCGCACCCGTTAACTAACAAACAGCGGTTATTATTTAACTGTATCTGCTCCGCAAGCACCCGTTCTGTATTGCGGCTAAGCGCCTTTAGTAGGTACTAAGTTTTGTAAGCGACAGTCACAGTAGGTGACACATAGTTCATATCAGAACAGTAACACAACAATTATAAAGTTATAACAATATAAGATTCATAAAATAAACATTATATTGGGGAATAATCCGAGCAAGTGTTCCATTAATAGTATTAATACCAGTCTCTATTTATCACCACTGTTCCACCCGTTATAAAGTTATGTTCCACTGTTACCATCTTGACGGAATGCGGTTGACTACCGCACGTTTTATGCGACTGTTCTACGATATTAATTTAGTACCACGTACCACGATATTGTAGAAACATTTCTATATCCATCTTCTATCAGTGGATTTCCAGAACATTTACGATATAGGGACCTTCAAGTTAAATACATAAGCGTACTTTGGTATCGGAGACTGTTCCGAGGTTGAGATGTTCATGGATGGCGAAGCTCGCCCACCGTCAAATTAGCTGAAATCAAATAATGATAAGCTTTTAGAATACTATCACATAACCGTTACTTCATTGCATTACGCCCAAATTGAAATACCTCTTGTAATTTATAACAGTTCTCTGTTACCAACAAATAGAATAAAAATTACAAAAAAGGTGTCATAATAATATACCTTAGATATAAAAAAATACATCTTAGGTTCTTACATGTCCAACGAACATAACACTCAAATGTGCACGAGTTGTTTATAGCTAACTGCTTTACATTATTATGTAATACCTTCCACCATCTCAAGCACAGGCCGTATTCATACTGCTGAAGCCAAATTACTACAAACCACAAAATAGTCTTATCAGAAGAACCACTATGATTTTTGAAGAACTGGAAGTCACATTGTATAATTTTCTTATTTCGCCGTGTCAATAATTATGTTATATTGTTATGTCTAATTAAGTTGTGAGAAAAACATTGCTTATAGTTAAATGAGAACACATTAGGACAATAACAATGATAGAACAGTTAGTAGATATACACGCATGTACACCGGCCACCTGATGGTAAGCGGCAACCGTCTCATAGACGCAGTAACAACAGTAATATCACTAACGCTTTGTCATCTTGAGATCTTAGAGGTTTCTCTTTTTTTTTTTAATAGCCTATTTAGTTTCCCACTGCTGGGCAAAGGCCTCCCCTTTCTTCTTCCAAACCTCTCTATCCTGCGCAACATCCAGCCATATCGAGATCATGTATCCAAGAATTTTACTGGCAATGTTACCTAAACCGGGACACAGTAATGCAATGTAATTATTGCTTGGCAGCAGAATGTTTAGCAATCTCGTGTCACTCCAAACAAACTTAGCAGCCGAGTTCTATTATCTACCTCAAAACAAATTAGTCTGTTTCACTATACTTCATATACCCCATGAATACAATATTTAACGCACGAACGAAAATAAAATACACTCGTGATGTCGTGACTCGTGCATGGTGCACAACAAATCTAGTTATACACATTTAAAATATAGCATGAACCTTTTTCCCATGGATCCTTATGGATCCTAGTCGTTAATTTTCAGCGTACCATGTAGGTATTACAATACCAGTAACAGCCATAGTTTGCGCACGTAATGTTCACTGTCACAGTCCCGCACACCGTAACTTTGACAACCAGATATATTAATTAACTACACCATACATTAGTTTCTGAGGTTAGCCCGAACAAACAAAACTTAGTCTGGCACTTTGATTTAATATAATAATATTGTAATATTATAATATAAGACTCGTGCTGGCTCTGAAGGGAACCTTCTGTAGTCGCGTACACTGTGGCACACCGAGTGCATTACCCGTGCCCGCTCGAATGCACTTTACTTCATTATGGCTGCGCCCCGCTTGTCTATATTATTCATCCGCAAACAACGTGTTTAAACATTCACATTCTGTTTGTGAATACGCCGTATAAGACGAAGAACTTGAGAATATTAGCAAAGAAAGAAAATGAATTTCGCTTTATTCTTTCTTGCATATAAAATTCAATTTAAAGTAACTGTAGTTTTTCTCAGCTTTTTACAACTTAAGTTTCTTTTAAGTTAGGTTCGTAGGTAATATGCGATGACAACCACTAAACAAAATGAAGAATTCTATCTTGTGATACTAAATTACTTATCACTGCCGACGAATTTTAAATATGTATATAGGTAAAGCAAATTATTTTTTCTATAAGAAACTTGAAGAGAGTTTGAAGTTTATCGAAAATAATACATTTATATACTTCGTAGTACCTACTAGTTACTATTCTTTGCTTATACCAGAAGTAAGGACTCTGAGTTGATTCTATCAACCTTACAAAGCATATTGACATTACGTTACAATGCAAGTAATTTATTCATTGAACTAGGTAATATTCAAAGGAAACCAAAACTTGCAGCATTAGGTCGCACAAAGCCGTGTTTGGCAGTGTTCCAGCACAAATTTGCACAACTTACGAGTACACCGGTTAACACCGTGTAAACATGCCACCCGTGCATGTTTCATTAACTTCACAGTGGGAACAAACACATTCAAACTTGGGAAAAAACGCGCAGTGTATAATAAACAACTTTGTTTAATTCAAACTTTGCGTCCAATGCGAGAGACAGTTGTTAATTTTAATATTAACACGCAATTTCGAGAGTGGATTGTATTTACAACAAAACATAGTTTGGTTTAATTTATGAAAGCAGTGA